>CM029443.1:31127020-31593512 GCA_017140255.1 Eucalyptus paniculata subsp. matutina | reverse complement strand
TCTTGCTGAAGCGTGAAGTACCCCTCATTTGTGACACATTCAAAAAGACGTGCTCACCAACTGGGAATTCAAGTGGTCTACACCGCTTGTCGGTGTAGCTTTTCTAGTGACTCTGAGCAGTCTTTAATCTGTTTCTGATAACTGTAACGACATCTATTGACTGTTGGACTAACTCTGAGCCTGTGATATTTCATTCCCCGACTTCATCCCAACACACTGGCGTTCTACATGCTCGGCCATATAATGCTTCAAAAGGAGCCATTTGAATGCTCTGGTGGTAGCTGTTGTTGTAGGGGAACTTAATGAGATGAAGTTGTTCTTCCCAGCTTCCTTTGATATCTAGCACATAAGCTTGTAGCATGTCTTCGAGGGTTTGAATGATCCTTTTAGATTGGCCATCCGTCTGAGGATGATAAGCTGTACTGTACTGTAGCTTCGTTCCTAAAACAGCCTGCAAACTTTTCCAAAATGCAGCCGTAAATCTCGGGTCTCGGTCTGACAAGATCATCACTGGCACTCCATGCAGATGAACAATTTGTGGCATCCCAAAAATTCAAGGCAACCTCTAGATGTATTAAAGTCTATGATTAGGTAATGAAATTGCCTTTGGTTTATGCTTTAGCCATTGATTTTCTTTTAAGACCAAGTGTTATGTATCTTGTGTTCATGAGTTATTAAAATTAGTATTATAAGATAAGTTGATAAGAAAAATTTGTTCTTGGGTATGCACCTCATAGATTTGATCCCTATAGTTTAAATGTTACAAGTTTTATGGCCATATGAAATTGTGAATTTGAAATTTATAAAAGAGGGAATTAAAATGAATTATTAAAAATGAAATTTGAATTAATTAAGATTGAACTTTAGGCCCAAGGGTATTGGACCTAAAGTGGGCCAAATTGGCTTGGCCCATGAAGCCTGTGAAGGGGCCTGCCGTCGACCACAAGGGGGAGGAGCCGGCCCATCTTCAAACCCATCATGCATGGGATTTTCCAAGTGGCAAAAGGAGGGCTTCACCTATTGGTCAATTTTGGGTGGCTCCTAATGATGGCTAATGATTGAATTGAAGGGGAAATAAAAAGGAAGGGGTGGCCGGTTTAGGGGGGCTGTCGACCATAAGAGAAAGAGAGAGAGAGAGGGCTCTCGAGAGAGTGAAGAACCAAGAGAGAAGGGAAGAGGCCGCGCGAAGGAGGAAGCTGCTCGTCCGTCGCCCGTAGCCGCCCGTGCGTCCACCGTTTGCCGCTGTCGTCCTCGCTGTAGCTCAGTTTGGAGGCAAGTTAGATCCATTGATTTGCTCTTGCATGTTGTGTCTAGGATGCGCTAGTGAAAGGTGATGAATATCGTATGCTTAGGGTGTGAAAAACCGAAGTTGTATGGGTGTTGTTTTGAAATAGCATTCTGTTTTCGAGTAAATAGCCTGACCCAGAATGTTGTAGAGGCTTGCATGCGGGGTTTGAGTCGGATTTTGGTTTTGACTTCTTCATGAAAGTTGTAGACAACATCTTAAAGTATAACATACTGAAATTTGAGACAAAATGGTTGAGTTTTTTTGGGGTAAAACCCTCCCTCTACGAAAACGCTAGATCTGAAACTGTTTTGTTGACCTCTTGGTGGTTTTGTGTGTTGGATGTCACTTTTTAATAAGAATTTCACTTTAACTTCTTCACGAAAGTTGTAGAGAACATCTTGAAGCCTAGCTGACTCAAATTTGAGGTAAAACGAACAAGTTTAACCTAGTGAAACGATTTTTCCTTTGAAGACGATAGATCTGGAAATGTTGTACTGCACTCCAGCGACTTCGTGGACTATAAAGTGAATTTCCTTTGATAATCTCACCTGTATCCCTTAATGAAAGTTGTAGTGGACTCCTTGAGGAAAAACATATAAAACATTCAGAGGAAATGAAGGAAGATAAGTAGGTAAAATCTTGATTTTTCGGAGACAGCTAAACCTGGAATGTTCGGTACTAGGAAAAGGGCCTTCGACCATCCATAGTTAATTATCTAGGATGAATATTGCCTTGATGTCTTCATAAAAAATCTACCTTAGGGTCTTGACTATCACCTGGTAAAATTTCATAATTTTCAGAGGCCATTCGGGTATTTAAGTTAAAATATTTCAAGAACCGCACAATCTGATGTGTCCGAATTTTGCAAGCTGTAATGTGTGAAGTTCTTTTGGGCATGTGTTCTTCATGGAGTTGCTGCCTTTACATCTTGACTAACACATGTTCAGATTTCATAATTTTTGAAGATCATGTGAGTATTTAATAAATATGTTTGCTGAAATCGTGCAAGCTGGATTTTGGTAAATTTCAAAAAGTCATGATGTATGGATTATTCTAAGTTGTATGGACCTCATGGATTGTGTTGTCATAAGTGATTGGATCTTGCTGCATATATTATAATGTTTGGAACTACATATAAGAATCGAAATGCTGAAAATGATCTTGTAGCCATCATATCATATGTCATGTTGTGATTGAGCCATAAATGTGAATGTGAACTATGATAAATGAGAATGCCGTCAGAGGCGTAAGCCGACGATGCCCCGGGAGTGTCGGGACACCCGGCCAGGGAGTGTAAATGCTGGATGCCCGGAGTGTGCGTGCTGGATATCCTCGGGAGTTTCGAGATGCCCGGGATGTGGGAGTGCCGAAAGCCCGGAGGTGTGAGCCGGGGGATACGTTGTGATGCCAATTGGGGTACGAGATGCCCGGAGTGTGTGTGCAGGATGCCCGGAGGTGTGTGCTGGAGGCTCTTTGCGATGCCAGGTTGGGTGCGAGCGATAAATGTGGGATGCAAATACTGGTCCCGGGAAAGAGAAATGTGGTGGTCCAATTGGAAGAATAAAAATTGAGAAATTGAAATCTAGTCATGCATGGTATGGTTGCATGTATGCATGTATGCTTGATGATGAGTGCATGGATGTATATGCACTTATGGCATGATGGTATATGCATGTATGCTTGATGATGATCGAATGGATGTATATGCATATATGGTATGATGACATGTGCATGGCTGTAAGATAAGTAATGCTTGGATGTATGCATGATATGAACTATACTATGATGTCTTGATTGTTCTGTGTGATGTATTGAGTGGTTTATTGGATCTTTTACCTACTGAGTGGTTGTACTCAACCCTTTTGGGGACTAACATTTCATATTAGAAAGATGCCGCTCCCTACTGTCATGCGGGGCGTCTTTTATGGCCTTCCATCGGACGTGGAGGTCGAGTGTGTGGTGATCGATTGTCCCACCATCCCTGGTCTAACATTCATTCGGGTTCGTGCATTAGTGATGTATGACGTGGGCCTGGCTGGGGGCCCGGTCATTCAGGAGTTCATATCTGTTCACGTTCATCGAGACAGAGTGATGCGAGGGATGTTGCCATCGCCACTGCCTGATGCACCGGGATGGGTGTGACGGCCTGCGTGTGAGGAATAGGAGCTGCTACTTTTTGGACAATAGCCGACACTTATTGATGGAGGATTTTGCATGATCGACATAAAGGGTCTAGTTGTCTCTTTTTGGGGTAATGGCCGAGTGTAGTTAAAAGTCTTGGCCTTTCCTTTGTTGTACCGACCCGAGAAAAATCCATCATGGAAATATGTAAATAAAAGTGTCTTGGCTTTATCTTTTCTCATGGTGCTTAGTGGTGTGCACTGTATCATGATTGTTGGAGGGAGAATTGGTAAGACTTGATTATGCTTCCGCAAATAAGATGCGTTGGGACCGTTATATATAAAAAAAAAAAACAAACCTAGGAACTAAGGTTCTTCTTTGGTAATCTGTGGTGACCTTAGGTGTTTCAGGGTGCCACAGTGGCGTTGGTATCAGAGCAATGGTTATAGGTGGAGTGATAAGGAGCCTCATTTGGAAATTGAGGAACATGATGACAATGCACACCATAAGGTATTAAATGGAATAATTGATTAACTTTGAATAACGGGTGATGAGTATTCACTCGTAGATCCCTAGTAGTTTATTTTGAGTCGTCTTTAGGTACCAGTAACATGTATATGTTACTTATGTAGTAGTAGTAATTGCTTTGAATGGAAACAGTGAGTCTTAGATTATTCCTGAGGCAATGCTTGGAAATTGCAGGAAAGTCATGGTGCGAGCTGGAAGTGCTCATCCATCGAGGGCTGAAGCCTCTGCTGCAAGGGCTGAACCCCGAATGGAAGACATCCTGCAGGCATTGGCCAATATTGGAAATCTGATGGAAAGACAGGCGCAGCAACAACCTAGAGCAGAACGCCGTACTAAAGGACTGGTGGAGTAGTTTTTGAAGCTGAAGCCACCTAAGTTTAGTGGAATGGGAAGTCCTGAGGAGGCGGAACATTGGATTGATGGAATGGAACAAATTTTCATGTTGTTGGACTGCAATGATGCTGAGAAAATAACTTTGGCAGAGTACCAGCTTGAGGGAAATGCAAAGTTCTGGTGGAGAGCTTTCAATAAAAGCATTTTTCTGACTGTGCTAAGGATAAGAAAATTACAGAATTTGTTCAACTAGAACAAAAGGAGCTGACAGTAGACCAGTATGAGGCAAGATTTTCTGAACTGTCTAGATATGCTCCTAGACTAATTGAAGATCAAGAAGAGAAAGCTAAGAGGTTTCTAAAAAGGTTGAGGACTGATATCATGAAACAACTGGTGCCTTTGAACATAAGAGATTATAATGAGATCTATGAAACGGCACAGTTGGTGAAACAGGAATTGGTAAGGGAACATTTGGAGAATACGAGACCATTGTCTTTTGGTGATGTGAGACAGGGTAAGAGACCTTATACAGGTCAAGGTCGGACCTGGGAGTCTAAGAAGAAGGGCAATTTCAGGAACTTTGGAAAGGGCAGGGGTAGCTTGAATTTAGAAATGGCACCTTATCGAAATGAAGAGTGTCGAAGGTGTGATGGGCGACATGGCCCAGGACCTTGCAATGGGCAACTGAGATGTTATGGTTGTGGACAAACAGGTCATCTTAAGAAAAACTGCCCACAAGAAAGGTCGCAAGTGAGTATTGGCTCAGTGCGACAGACACAGCAGAATGCTGTTAGACCAAACTTCCCAAGGAATCCTCAGAGGCCACTAGCACAAGGAAGGGCGTATGCGATCACCCAAGAGAAAGCGGAAGCTTCCAAAAATGTTATCTCAGGTACGATCCTTATAAATGATAAAAAGGCATATGCATTGTTTGATATGGGTGCTACGCATTCATTTGTGTCTGAAAGATATAAATAGTTGAATAAGATAGAAACTACACCTCTTGAGACGCCTCTTTGTGTTTCTGCGCCTTTAAAGGATATGTGATTGTCTACGCTGGTGTGGGGAAATTGTAAGATAACAATCGGAGGAGAGGATATGGAAATAGACTTAGTTGTAATGGCCATGTATGATTTTGATGTTATCATAGGAATGGATTGGCTTCATAAGTATTGGGCCAAGATGGATTGTTATAGGAAAGTGATCCAATTTACTTTACCTGATCAGTCTAGCTGTGAATTTCTGAGAGGTCAGACCCACCTAACTGTAGCACTTATTTCAACAATAGAAGCCTGTGCGTTACTTGACAAAGGATGTCAAGGGTACCTGGCCATGGTTAGAGATTATACTAAGGAAGAGCATAAGCTTGATGAAATTCAGGTAGTTAATGAGTTTCAAGATGTATTCCTTGAGGAATTGCCTGGATTACCGCCAGAGCGAGAAATTGAATTAATGCCTACAACAGGACCTATATCAAAAGCCCCATATAGGATGGCCTTAGTCGAATTGAAGGAATTAAAGGTGCAACTACAGGAGTTGCTTAACAAAGGATTCATTAGGCCAAGTGCTTCACCTTGGGGTGCACCAGTTTTGTTTGTGATTGGATCTTAGTCAAATTGAAAGAGAAATGTGGCGGTCCAATTAGAAGAATAAAAATTGAGAAATTGAAATCTAGTCATGCATGGTATGGTTGCATGTATGCATGTATGCTTGATGATGAGTGCATGGATGTATATGCACATATGGCATGATGGTATATGCATGTATGCTTGATGATGAGTGCATGGATGTATATGCACATATGGCATGATGGTACATGCATGAATGCTTGATGATGAGTGCATGGATGTATATGCATATATGGTATGATGACATGTGCATGGCTGTAAGGTAAGTAATGCTTGGATGTATATGCATATATGGTATGATGACATGTGCATGGCTGTAAGGTAAGTAATGCTTGGATGTATGCATGATATGAACTATACTATGATGTCTTGATTGTTCTGTGTGATGTATTGAGTGGTTTATTGGATCTTTTACCTACTGAGTGGTTGTACTCACCCCTTTTGGGGACTAACATTTCAGATTAGAAAGATGCCGCTCCCTACTATCACACGGGGCGTCTTTTACGGCCTTCCATCGGACGTGGAGGTCAAGCCTGTCACAAAATCCATTATGATATGCTCTCATTTCCACTCGGGAATCTCAAGAGGTTGTAAAAGTCCTCCTGGTTTACAGTGCTGAGCCTTTAATTGCTGACACGTCAAACACTTGGCGACATACTTGGCTATATCTGCTTTCATACCAGACCACCAATAGTGTTGACGCAAATTCAAATACATCTTCGTACTGCTAAGATGTATGCTGTAACTGCTACGGTGTGATTCTGATAGGATTTCCTCTTTAAGCTCTGCATCATCGGGTACACACAATCATCCTCTGAATCTCAACGTTCTGCCTTCTAAAATGTTGAAGTCTGGTTTTCTCTTTCCTACCTCCTCTTGTACAATTTTTTGGATCTCTGGGGCGGTCCACTGAAGTGTCTTGATCCTCATTTGTAGTTCAGGTTCAATTCTGAGGGTGGCCATAAGATTTGAAAGGTGGCCTACCTCAATTTTGAAATTTGAATCTCTAATCTTCTCAATCAAATTCCATTCCTTGAGCACCATCTGTGCCACTAAAGACTTCCGACTCAGTGCATCTACGACTTTATTTGCTTTTCCAAGGTGATACAAAATATCACAATCATTATCCTTCAGGAGTTCCATCCAGCAACGCTGTCTCATGTTCAATTCCTTCTAAGAGAATAGATAATTAAGACTTTGATGGTCCGTGAAGATCTGGAATCTTTCTCCACACAAATAACGTCTCCAATTCTTTAGAGCAAAAATGATTGCTGCGAGTTCCAAGTCTTGCGTCAGATAGTTTAACTCGTGAGGTCTCAACTGACGAGACGTGTATGCAACAACTCTACCATTCTACATTAACACGCAACCCAGTCCCCTAAATGACTCATCACTGTAGATCTCGTATCCTCCAAGACCAGAAGGAATGGTCAGCACAGGTGCGGTGGTGAGCTTTTGCTTAAGTTCCTAGAAACTACCTTCGCACTTGTTTGTCCACATGAACTTCTCTTCCTTCTTTAGTAGGCGAGTCAATGGCGAAGCTAATGCTTAAAATCCTTCCATGAGCCATCTGTAGTATCCTGCTAACCCCAAAAAATTCTGATCTCCGTCACTGATATTGATCTCGGCCAATTGACTACTACCTCAATTTTAGATGGGTCCATAGAGATTCATTCTCCTGAAATCACGTGACCTAGGAAAGCCACACAAGTTAACCAAAACTCGCACTTGCTAAATTTGGCATACAACTCATAAATCCTCAGAGTCTGGAGTATCATTCTCAAATGTCCTTTACGCTCCTCTGGACTTCTAGAGTACACTAGGATATCATCAATGAACACAATCACGAACCGATCTAGGTATTCCTTAAACACTCGGTTCATCAAATCCATAAAAGCAGCTGGAGCATTCGTCAATCCGAACGGCATTACTGTGAATTCATAATGACCGTATCGCATATGAAATGTTAACTTTGGTATGTCTTCCCTTCTGATCCTCAGTTGATGATATCCCGTCCTCAGGTTGATTTTAGAGAATATCAACGCTCCTTATAACTGGTCAAATAGGTCATCTATCCTCGGCAATGGATATTTATTATTAATAGTCACCTGATTGAGTTGTCAGTGGTCGATGCACAGACGTAACGAGCCATCTTTCTTTTTCACGAATAGAACTGGTGCTCCCCAAGGCGATGCACCGGGACGTATAAATCCCTTATCTAACAATTCATGCATCTGTACCTTTAGCTCTTTCAACTCTGATAATGCCGTTCAATAAGGAGGCTTAGAGGTTGGTTTCGTCTCGGGGGCTAACTCAATCACAAATTCTATCTCCCTTTCTAGCAATAGACCTGGCAATTCTTTTGGAAACACATTCGGAAATTCTTGTACCACTACAATATCTTCAATCTTTAGCTCTTCAACTGTCGTGTCCTTGATAGTCGCCAAGTAACTCTAACAACCCTCGTCTAACAACTGGGTTGCCTCAAGTGACGAGATTAGGGTAATCACAGGTCCTCCCCAACTTCCACTAAACTCAAAACTTTCACTCTCTAGCGGGTTGAATTGAATCGCTTTACGGTAGCAATCCATCTTAGCTCGTTGCTTGGTGAACCAGTCCATGTCAATTATTACATCGAAATCATACATGGCTAGAACTATCAGGTCTATTCTCCCTTCTTGTTCACTAATCACAACTTGCAACCAGGACATCCCATCGCAAACAATATTCTATCTTTTAATGACATCAATATACTAACAGCTGATTCCAATATTTTAGGACTCAATCCTATTAACTTAATAAATTGTTCAGTTATAAATGAATGAGTTACACTAAGGTCAAATAAAGCATATGCTGAATGATCATTCAAGGAAACAGTACCTATGATCACATTCAGTGCATCCTCTGCCTGACCTCTAGTGATGGCGTATGTCCTTCCTCGTGCTAGAGGCCTAACTGGTTCACTCTGCTATGCGTTCAGGGTTCTGACCCATCGATGGTGGAGGTGGTAACTGCTATCCCATTGGTTGACTGGGACAATCTCTGACCTGGTGGCCTTATTGGCCACATCCATAGCAGGCTCCCATCCTAGCATGGCACGGTGCAAATCCATGTCGTATCCCATAGAAGCGACAGACTCCATTATTGCTGGGTGCTGACTTACCTACCCCACCTTTCCTATTAGGTGGAACAGGATATATTCTTCTGACCATGGGTTTCTTCCCAAACCTGATACTGTTTCTATGTGCATTAAACCTTGACCCTGACGCAGCAGCTTGTTCATTCAGATCCCTTTCTATCAGTTGAGCTCGACGATAAATTTCCCGATAGTCATTCAGGTCAAAAGGCACTAGTGGTTGCTTCAGCTCTAACTAGAGGCCATTCTTGAACCTTCGAGCCTTTTCTTTAGGATCCTCTACCAATCTTGGAGCATATTGGGAAAGCTCTGCAAACTTGACCTCATACTGGTCAACAATCATTGATCCCTGGCGGAGACACTGGAATTCTTCCATTTTTTGCTCTCTAGCACTCTTCGAGAAATACTGCTCATTGAATGCCCTGAGGAAGGCGTCCCAAAACGGAACTACTTCTCCCGGAAACATGGTCTCTCGGACAGCTCTCCACCAGGTATTGGCATTGCCCTACAGCGGATAGACTGCTAGGGTCACTTTCTCTTCCTCACTACACCTCAAAAGTGCAAATGTCTTCTCTAAATCCTGAATCCAACGAGGGGCAGTCTCTAGATCCCTAGTACCGGTGAATCTTGGTGGGCTCAACTTCAGAAATTGTTCCACCGGCTTGTGTATAGGTCTCTCCACAACCACGTTCCCTAGTGGAACTTTAACATGTGGGGCAGCAGTTGCGTCGGTAATAACGGCATTGACAACAATAGTAGCGGCAGCTGTAGGAGCGGTTGTAATGGCGCTGCTTGATTCTAGACCTACTATCCCATCAGATCTCTCATCGCTTCTAGCACCTACATGATCCCAACAGTTCCTGGATCACTAGGTGCTGCTACCCCATCACCAACCGACGGAACTGGCTGCAGTGCTACACCACTAGCACTGGCTTAAGCCAACACTTTACCTCTATTACCTCGGTCACTAACTCTGGTCGGCATCCTAGCCCCAGTAAAGAGTCCAGTTGCCCTTTTCCTAGGCGTTCTTTGATCTTGCTCGCTCATGGTGCAGATTCTTTATAGACACCTGCTTCCAATTCCAACACTCAATTAGAATTTGAGTGATTTAACAACCAAGCTATCAATCAACTATCACTCACATGCATTAGCATATTAAAAGCCTTTCCTACTAACTATCCCATGACTAATCGCACCTTATCATTCCAAACTCTAACTTGCTCTAATACCATTTAAACGGGGTTGTCACGACCCGAACCTCGAGCGCATGCACATCGCTTAGTGTTCGTAAAAATTTGCAACATCCCAGGAATTATTGCCGACCCATTCATTTTATTGCACAAATGGAAACGTAATAATAACCCCCGACAACACAAAAATGGGATAGCAAACATAGGATTATATTTTCACTAAACACCCATATTTTTACAGTAGTGTTTATATACAGAAAAGTATAACCTAACATGAGTCTATTTCAAAAAGAAGAGCTTCTAGGCTATCTATGCTTCGAGCTCCTCATCCATAGGATCAAGTCCCTCACTACGACCCTGCTAGACTTTTGATAATCCTTGGTGAGCTGTCACCCATTATCCAGATCAAATGGAAGACCCGTCAACATTTGGAAGAATCTACAAAAAAACCCATACTCCACTTCTTGCAACCCTCTGCATCCCGCTTAACAGTCTTCCATCTAGGGACCTGAAAAAAAATTTAACCCACGATGGGGTGAGACAACGACTCAGCGAGTCCATCCTTTAAATCCTGATTAGGGGAAAGGTACACCCACATGCATTCTAACCACATTTCCTAAAGTTCCTTTAGTACCAGCATTTTCCTGCATGTTAGTATCAATCAAATCGAACATAACTGTATTGAGATCACATATCATAGGAACATTTCAACATGTGTATATGCATGGGCGTACATATCATCACAATCACTCGGGTCCCCAATTACCAGACTAAATTGTTATGGTACATCCCATACCGCACCACACAATTCAGTCTCCTAATTAGGTCCCTCAATTTCATAACCTTAGTTAATAAGGATAAATCCTCATTTAAATCCTTATAATTCCTCTTTCCAAAGGTTCCACATTAAATACCAAAAATCCATTTAAAATATTGCCTTTCTCCCATTCCTTTAATTTGTTGCATTTGAACTTTTCACCAACAATTCCCATCATCAATAAATCTTGGAAAGATGCAACAATATTCCTAGAATTAATCGTGACACATTAGAGTTCTCAATTTCTGAAATCAGAATAAATTTCGCAGTTAAATTCAGTCAGGTGTGATTTTAGCGCGACCTAAACTATCGGGTAGTTTTTGGGAATTTTCGGTGCAATTGACCCATGCTAGATTATTTTCGAGCCACAATGTACATCTTTGACTCATTGGCAACTCTCGGTTGTCGTGAAAATCTCGTGGTTTCAATTACGGGCACAGGATACCAAAACGATAGAAAAATCGTTCTAGTGCCAATCAACGAGAACTTTGCAATTAGGTGGAATCACCCTTGCCTAATTGCATATTTCAGTCGAGTCGACCTATTTCCGGTCTCTAATAGATTTTTGATTGTGCCGCCATGACCCTTGCAGACTAACATGGTCAAGTAGTCGATTCTTGGTCGAATTCTCGAGCCTGTTGCATTAAAATCCCTTAATGACTCCCCCAACTAGTCTAGTTATCTCCTGAGTGATCAGCTCAAAGAATAGCATTATACGCATGTCGATGAAAAGCCCGACTTATTCAATTGAAAATAGAAGTAAAAAATTAGACTGTCATAGCGTTGGTGGCGATTCCTCATTCATTGAACGAGATGTCCTGGTTGAGCTAGGAAGACCCTAAAAGTATGGGATGCCTGGCTTGATAGCTGAATGCCTTAGTTGAGCTAGGAAGCCCTTGAAAGTATGGAAAGCCCTTTAGAGCATGGGATGCCTAGCCTAAGGCCAAATGCCTAGCTTGTGGTTGGAAACCCCTAAAAGTATGGGAGTAACTATATATACGATTGATGAACTTATTAAATATGTTACTATGTGATGTTGATAAGCTTGTTTGGTAAAATAGCTTATTTGGTAAGTTAAAAGTGGATCACATACTGATAATTGAGAGGTGGCAATGGACTTGCGATTCATCTGCCATCGACATTATTTGCGAGTGTTGTACTTGTTAGGCTTTAACGATGAGAAGCTTTGCTAGTAGAGAACTAGAAATCTTACTTACTAAGTTTCTCCAAAACTCACTCCTTCATCTTTCAATCTTGTATGGATTAAAGTCTCACGTCAATTTTGGGAGCTACAGTTACGCTAGAGGAGATAGGATTTCCCTTGGCCTATATGGAAAACTTGTATGGTGATGTAGAAAGGAAAGAGGGCTTGTAGAGAAAGGGCTCATAAAAGCACTATTATAATATAAATCAATGTGTTCTGTGTGATGTATGTCCCGGTCTTCTAGCTGTTGTTTATCTATGGAGTTATTTGTTCACGTTCCGCTTGTGCATGATAACGAGATAAAAAGAATGGGGAAGGTGATGAGCCTGGGATGTGGCAAAAGTAACCCCCGCCGCTCAAGACCCTGGAGATAGAATTGGGATATTTGTTCACGTTTTGGTACCAAAACTGTCATGACCCCAACTCTATCTCCAGGATCCTGCCCTAGGGGGTTACTTTCGCAACATCCTAAGCTCATCACCATCCCGATTCTTTTTATCTCATTATCATGCACATGCGGAAACATGAACAAATAACTCTCCGAACAAACAACAGTTGGAAGACCAAGACATACAATACACATAACACACTAATTTATATTATAACAGTGCTATTACGAGACCTTTCTCTAAGGGCCTTATTTTCTTTTTGCACCACACTATAGATTTTTCTACATAGGCCAAGGGAATTCCTTTTTCCTCTAGCGTGATTGCAGTTCTCAACACTAACATGAGACTTCCATGCCTACAAGACTTTAAGATAAGGGAGTGAGTTTTGGGAAACTCAATAAGTAAAATTCTTAGTTCTCTACTAGGAAAACATCTCATCATCGAAGCTTACTAAGTACAACACTTGCAAACAATGTTGATGGCAGATCAATAGCAAACTTGTTGCTACCCTTGACCACATGCAAATGTCCATCACAACATGCTTGAATGCGTATTTTCCTTCGGCTTATCAATAAATATATAAATATATCATACTTATGCATAACCGACGCTCATGCAAATTCATTTGTTGTGATGACCCTGAGACCCATTGGGGTAGCCACGGTGTTTCCTATTATTACTATTCTTTTCGCTGCGGAAGCATGTATCGACGAATCAAATATAACTTAAATTGATGCACCCAAAATATAAAACCAGGCACTTTGATTTATTTATATTTTTAGACAACTCTGGTTGATACATTTAAGTCAAAAAGTCCCATTTTTCTAGCTATCCACAAAACTCTGTCTCGATCTTCCAATAGTCTATTCACATGGTCGTCTTCATATCACGTCCTGGTTGTCCAAAAATGCTACCATCTCTCTCCAGGTCCTCCGCCTACTCGACCCCACTAGAACCGTCGTCGTTATTAGGAAGTGGAAGTGGCCGCGCAATACGCCCATTGACCTGAGCATATAGTAAAATGAACCCCATCAGTACGAGGCCTGTCAGGAGATCGGCATCCACTGTCAAGATAACCGTAATCCAGATGAACGTGACATTCAAGATGTTAGGGTCCATGTGCTCCACCTGATCCCAAGTGAGGTCAACGGGAATGCCATAGAGTATGGTGGGAGATGAGGGTTGGAGACGGCATTGTGGCACCCCTCGAATGGCCCCCCGATCCGTCAGGGTCGCCACAATTGGATTTCTTTTCAATTGTCCTGATAATATATCACTCTAATACCATAAAATTATAGTGGGTCCATAAGTCCTGGGGGTTTATATCACTCAACCGGTCCCTGGGCAATTTATATAACAGAAGCACATCCATCAACTCCCCTTTCACAAATTAAAACAATGCACATCAACTAAACACATTTATAGGTAATAAGCCAAAAACTTTTATTCAAATAAAACTAGATGGACATCTTTAGTCGGTACACTAAAATGCCGTAGTCTTCTATACTCAATTGTACTTCAAAAGATGACTGACATCTTTTCCAATAGCCGTATACTTAAAGTCTATCGATCAGTGTTGGCGTCCAAAAGTTCATTCCTCTGCTGTCCTCCTCCTCATGGTCATATTCAATCACTTGGTCCATCTACTGGTGGCGGTGGTAGCAGAGGTATCTTGACTTAGTCTGAAATGTTAGTCTCCAAATGGGGTGAGTACAACCACTCAGCAGTAAAAGATTCATCAAGCTATATTAAGCATTACTATTAATATCCATATTCAAGTATAGTAGACAAGAAATAGAGGATAGGTATGCACCAAAATCATAAAATCCTTCCATGTGATGATAACATATCCAAGATAGACAAATTTCAATCATAGGGCCAAACTGAAATATCATGTTCTGTTCCATGCCATACATTTAGTCTTATATCCAGACCCAACACATTTATAGTAGAATCATTCATTTTATCATTCAAAAGGGTTTCATCCAGAGGACCAGTGTTTGCGTCCCACCAGGCATCGCGAAAGCCTCCGACATTCAGCCATTTAAGGCCACTGGGCATCTGGAGCGAATCAAACCTCCAGGCATCTCGTACCCCACCTGGCATCACGAGGAACCCCGAGGGCCTCCCATGAAAATGGTTACCCTGGCCATCCGGAATTACGTACTGACTAGCATACCACCGGACATCCCGAAACTCCTGAGGAAAAACCTCCGGCATTCAGCCATTTAAGGCCACCGGGCATCCACAAGGCATTGACTCACTCGATCCTCTGGGCATCCCGACTCCTGGGGTATTGTTGACCCAAGGGTTCAACGGTAACAACTTAGCAGTTTAATTCACAAAACATTTTCAAATGCTAAAACAGATGTCTCATGGACCCTTTATCACATCTCAATATTACACAAATATCTACAGCCGATACCATCACATCACATAGTCATTCGAAACACCTTCACCTTCGGACACTTTGTGAAAAATTCGAGAACAGAATAGTCCGATTCTACAATGCACAGTTCTGGTAGAATTTTTGAAATAAATACTAAATGGATTCAGAAAATTATGAACTTTTGACACGATATCAATGAGATCTAAAGGAACAAATCTCAAGAAGGCCACTAGGTCAGATTCCTTATGTACCAAGGGTAAAATCTCGATTTTCTTCTTAACCATCATTCTGTAAAAATTTCAGATTTGATGTTTTCGTAGGAAATTTATTTCGATGGTCATACCTTGTTATTTTTCTATAAATTTTTGATATGTTATTCATGAGGATATTCCCTAAAACTTTCATCAAGGACTCAAGATCAAATTGTGGCCAGATAATTACAGAAAAATTAAAAGGTCACCGAGGGTCACACTGTCCTCCACAAAACAGTCTATTAACCTAATGAGAGTTTCTCCTACTCCTTAAATTTCGACCTCCAACATCCACAATCACATAGATACCAGTGTATTACTCTATAACACAGCCTTATCACTTCCAAAAATCCTCCATAGTCAGATTTTTAATTTCTTGTTCCATCTCAAATTCGAAATCCACAATGCATGCCCTGTTTTTCCTAGTTTTCTTGATCTGGCTTCATCTTACATGTCCAAAATCCAATATGCAGCTCTAAAATTTCACCTTTCTCACATCCACCAACTCTTAGCTAGATAAAAAGCAAGCAAAACATGGATTGAAGAACTTCTACTTGCCTTAAACCTCTCTACTCGATTGCTGGCCAAAAACAGGGGTTCGGGAATCGCGGCTTGGTCCAACCGGCGATGGGGACCAGCGGCGTCGATGGCGGCGGCATGGACACGGCGGGAGGTGATCCTCCTCTTCCTCCTTCGTGGCTTATGCCCGAACGCCCGCTCACCCTCTCTCTCCATCTCAAATTTTCGTTTCTGTTCTTCTCTCTCTACCCCTTAATCCCGAACCCCTTTTGTTACTTTGATTAATTGGTTAATTAATCTCTAGCATGCAGGATTTTAGGTGGCTGAAGCTGCAATGGACAGGTGGAGGAGGCGAGGACAGGTGGGTGGGAACGTGGCTTGCATGCTGTCCCGGACGCTCTCTCCGCTGGCCACCGAAGAGGGAGAGAGAAACGTGGACCTTGGCGTGGTTTCTTCTCTCGGTTTGTTGGTCAACATTCTCCTTTTCTTGTTGACTGTCGAAGGGGTGGCGTGTCTTCCGGCTTTGCTGTCTTCTTGGTGTTGGTGTCCCACCGAAAAACCAAGTTTCGAACGAGGCACACGCCAGCTCATCCCTTCATGCAACATACGTGGCGGCTTGGTAAATTTTTTTCTAATCGTTGACCCACGGAATGGAGAGGGGAATTAAATGGAGTTGTTCTTCGAAGGTCGTGGCCTTCACGCCACGCATGGGCTTGTCCTCATTCGTGTGGGCCATTTGCGTGGGCTTCCTCTTGGTCAAAGGTCCCTTATTTGTTGACCATCAACGGATACGTGCATGGTTATGCATGAATAAGGTCTTCAACTCTTCTATTGTTGACTCCATAGGTGTGAGCGTGGCCTTTATTGCTTGTGTAGTCTTGCATGGAGAAAATCTTGCGGACGTACGCATGGCTGTGCATGGGAATTTCTCTCCGAAAGTTGATGTTTCGGAATGACGGATGGTGATGAAAGGATGGCCTAACACTATACCGACAATGACAATGACGAAATAGTATCCGCAAATGGTGGCAATGACGCAGTTTGTCGACACTCCGGTCGACCCGTGATGAGCCATTATTTATTCGAGATCTGACGAAAACCCGGATGCCACAGGCATGGCTACACATCTGAAGTATAATAGTCCCACAATGGGTGAGTACAACCACTCAGCATATGAAAGCTTGTTAGACCATATTACATAAGTCTACCACTATTCATTTGATAAATCCTAAACATGTAATGTGGGAAACAAAATAACTCAAGTTACCATGACTCTAAAGGAATTTCATAGATGAGACACCAAGAAAGTAAATAGACATTCAGGACAATTCAATAATCGATTCGACTTTGGTTTTAATTGCCACCATCTTCCGAAGGGACCTATGTTGCACCCCTTCAGGCATCTCGCATCACACCTAGCATCACAAGGACCTCCGGTTTCTTATTTCAGTCCCTAGGCATCCGGAGCGTGTCACTTTACACCTCCAGGAATCTCGTACCCCACTTGGCATCACAAGGACCTTCGGGGCTCAATCATAGTCCCCAGGCCTCCTGAGGGCATCATTTTCATGCCCCTCCAGGCATCCTGACACCTGGGGCATCGTCACCACAATGGACCAATGGCATCAATATCAGTTCCATCCACCGCGCAGCACTAATAGGTTTTATTTTCGCCATCCCCCAAACCTATACCGAACCACTTCTGGATGCATAAGACCAAATCCAATACTCTAACTGGAACTTGTATTATTCTACGGTCGACTCAATTAGAACAACTCGCTTAAGGGAATTCTAGCATACGAACCCTAAGAAAAACAACTCCAAATCGTCCTAACATTTCGGTACACGCCAATTGACCTCAAATCCGAACAAGGCCATAACAGGACCGAACCAACTAGCAACAGCTCGATCATACGAAAGACCAATACTATCCATTCTATGATTGTTAGGACCCACGGCTTCACACCCGAACCACTGCTGACCGTGCTGACGGTCGTCACATGCACAACAAGGCAAATCAACAATGAATCCGGCTCAACTTGCCAAGAACAGACCCGACTACGCGATAGCTCGAAGCATTCGAGCCTAAATTTGTCTGAATCCTAGAATGAAACCTGAATAGGGTAGTACCACGCAATATAGAACAAAAAAACCTCCACTTGCCTCAAATCCACAAAATGCGAGCGGTGAGCGCAACTGGTGGCGAGGTGACGCAAGCTGAATGGAGGCGCGTCTGATGGCGAGACGGCGGTACAGCGGCGAAGTGGTGGAGCAGCGAATGAGAACAAACCGAGCTATTGAAGTCTGGGGGAGAAGTTTAGCTGCTGAAAGTATTAATGAGCCAAGGAAGTTGCGCTGAGGAAAAAGAAAAGGTCTTCCCTGCTGCTTTTTGCTTCTCCGCCAGTTGACTTTATGAGTCAACAAATTAAAAATCTCGGTGGCAGCTCGTTGAACACTGGCGGCGGAGGGAAAGCCAGCTGGCCGTGCATGTCACGCTCAAGGAGAAGCAGAGCGCCACCGACTTCGCATGGCCAGATTTGTGTTCTTTGGTTGACACGTTCTGGTCAACATGGCAGTATATGGAGATTGGCTTGCTGAGGAAGGGGGAGAACATGGCTGCATGGTGGTCAACGTCTCCCATTTGCTGGCCAGCGAAGAAGAAGAAAGCGTGCATGAAGTTGTGGTGGTCAAAGTCTCCGTTGTGCATGAGGAAGGGGCGGTTGACGTGGAGCAGCTTCAGGGTCAACATTTCCCTTTTGTTGACTGCTGAGGGAACGATGGTGTGGACGTGTGGGCTGAAGACTTTTCAGTCTTCTCTTCAGCATGTGTGTGGACGTATGGGGTTGAAAACAACTTGCATGAAAGGCTCGCTTAGCAAAGTACCAATGCGGGTGAACGTTGGTCTTGTCTGTGGTGTTTCATGAAGAAAATTTCAAATGAGGTGATAGGCTAGACGATGATTGAGTTGTCATGATGTGGCAGAGGTGTGCCGATGAGGGGATGCCACAATGACGTGACGAAACATGACAGTCTAGTATGGTGATGGTGGTGATGGTGGTGATGGAACGGTGGCTGTGAATGGTGCCAACAAGGTAATCCGATGACAAACTTGTTGACGTGGGATGGACCGTGACGTACTCGAGGCTCGGCGAGATCCAAATATCACATTTATCATCGTCTTGGCTCAACCAAGCCCTCCCGGCTTGACCAGGGCTTCCTAGCTCAGCCAAGGCATCTTGCTTTCCTAAGGCTGCCGGTTTCAAGACTCAGGCATCCTAACTTAACCAAGGCATCTCAACTCAATCGAAGCATCCTGTTCAATGGGCGAGGCATCGCCGCCAATGCTGCGTGGCGACAGGTGCTTTTTCCTCTTTAAATGCATGCATAAATGAATCATACAAGTCGGTTTTTGTCTTTTCTCTTAGCCGACACGTGCATGTCCCGAAGGCATGCTCATTCATTCGTGTATGTTATGAATTTCTTATACTTCACTAGCAAATATGTCGGGAACAATCTTTAGTCCTTAACTTGAATCAATCACTTAGGGGGTGCATGACAACCACCTTTTTTTGTTCCAAAAACCATTTTTCTATTCCAGACTTGTTTCTGGAATATAAATTCATTTGATAAACCTATTCCATTTTTCTATTTCTAAAATAGATTATTGTTCCAGAAATATGTTTGGAATAGAAATCAGAAGTAGAAATTTTCTATTTCTCTATTTCTGGAACAGAAATGAGAAATAACAATTCTTCTCATCGTTCATCAACCGGTCCTTCATCTCGTTGCCGTCGACCATCGTTCGTCGGTCACCGGCCACCACCTGCCGGCCGCCAACGCCGCCGATCACCGACCGCCGCCGCCGGTCCGCCGCCGCCGCCGCCGTCGGTCCACCGTTGTCTGAAAAGAAAAAAATTTGTGTTGTTATCAAACAAATTTCTATTTTTAGAGTAGAAATTTTGTGTCGTTATCAAACGGTTATTTTTGCTTAGAAACTCTTCTAGAAATAGAAATAACCGTCAAGAACCTATTTCTGGAACAAAATGGTTATCATTGACCCCCTTAACATCGATCCTCGCAATAGACAAGGCTCAGAAATGGTACACCTCAATACTGATCCAAGACCTCAAGGCTTGGGTACACCTCACTTTAGTGACAATCCAAAGCTTGACAGACCTTAGCTCTGACCCAATGTGAATATACATGTATCAAGAATGACTCTTGGCTCGCGGTTTCATTCAATGTCAAGGTAGAAGATCAGCATGCTTGGTGCCTTATCAAGACCTCATGGATCTAGGCGATCCCTGTACCAATCAAGGTAGAAGATCAACACGCCTCAATGTTTATTTAGGACCTTGCGGCCTTGGCCGATTCCCACACCAAGTAAGGCTTGGACTTGGCATCTTATTTATGCCGAAACCAAGGCTTTATGGCTTGGGCGACTTTGTCTTATGATGAAATCAATATGAACGAACCTCGGCTCCATTCCAAACATAAATGACTCAAGCACATGGCCATGTCCCATAGCAAGCAAGATCAAACAAAAAACATTGCACTCTACCCACAGCTTGATAGGTGAGCACTTAATTAGTCTTAACAATGGGATCTACTTTCTTAGAGGAAAAAGAGGAATTTTACTTACCTTGGGGAACCTTGCAGACCAACTTAGATTAGCTTGAGGGATTGAGGACGCAAGGCCGAGAGAAAGGAATGAAGGAGGAAGGTGGGCATTTAAGAGGAGAATGGAGGAGAAAGTGGATGGCAATGTGGAAATGAGGAGGGGTCCTCCTGTGACATCCTGAAATTCGAGCCCTCTGAAGGATGAGTGAAGGTGAATTTCATTAATGCATTGTTGGTTGATCTCACTCAGAATTGATCACTCCTGAGATACTGACCTTGAGGGGAAAGGCTAATGAGGACAAAACTCATACGACTAAAGGACTCGACCTGGGAAAACGACTTGACTGTGAGACTTGGGTGAGGATGATCTTGTAGATAGGCAGGCCGATTCTAAGGACGCCTAGAAGTCGATTCACGGACAGAACATAATAGAATGACGAGTGATTTCGTTTACCGTTATCGAACTAGTGAACGATCCTATGTCGATCCTCAGTGATCATGTACTTTGAAATAAGAATTTATCCTCTGTAATTTCATGAAGTCAAGGATGTCCATGCATCGAGATGTCTTGAATGTGGTTTGGCACGAGTCGGTTATACGTGAATCCTTGGAGCCACCCGTCAGTCTGAGTGTAACCAAAATGGAATTTGGCGAAATTGACATGGCAAGAGAACTTTGGATTGGACTTCGAATTATCGGGAATGTCCAAGACAGACTTTGGATGAAGCTACATCAAACAGTCGACAAAGCCAGTTAAGCCGAGTAATTGGAAAAGGGAATTTCGGATCGAGGAAGCGAGCCCTTGAGGACGTGGGCTGGGCTAAGCCAATGTGGGCCTTAGGCCCAAGTTGGGACAGCCACCAAATGGGCCTAAGTCAAGCAAATGAGCCCATTGGGCCAAACCAACTATTCATCTTCTAAGCCCATGGGCCAATTCTTAGCCATTTCAAGCCCAACCAATTCCCAAGCCCATTCCTATTCATGGCCAAGCCCATTTCTTAGGCCCATCCACCAATTTCAGCCCAAGGACAAAATGGTAATTGTACAAGGTGAAATGACCATTTTGCCCCTAGTTGTTGTGGATAAGGGCAAAGAAAGAGAGAGAAAATGATGTCATGCATGGGGACTTGAAGCAAGCATGTGAGGGCCTTAATGAGGCTTGACAACCAGCCCTCACATCACTCTCTCTCCCCCTCTTCAGCCCCAAACCGTCGCAGCTCCTCTCCCTCGTTTTCCTCTTCCTCCATTTTATGATCTAGCCGACCCTTCGGTGAAGAATCGAGTCAAAAGTGGTCTTCCCAGATGAATCAGCCAACAAGCCACCTATCACCGTGACCAGGAGAGACAGACCGTTCTAACAAGCCCAATTTTGTCCCGAACGAATCCTCTGGCAGTCCTGTAGCACCGTCGCAAGCCGTCGGTCCGTCGGTCTGCCTGCAGCCTGCACTGTTTCGCGTTTTTCTTCATTTTTCACCTATTCCGACCATTCCTTTGTCCATTCCATCCACCCACAAGATCCCCAAGAGCCCTGAGAGCCACCGGTTGCCAACCAACCCCTTCGCCGGAGCTCCGGCCAAGCTGTTCAACTTGTTTTCTTCTCCAGCAGGGCTGTTTTTCAGAAGTTTCAGTGGGAGTCCAAGCTGTGATTGCTGTGTTGAGCTTGGGACCACCTTGCATCGGTGTCTCCGGCCCGCTTAACAAGTGAGTTTAGCTCCTAATCCTTTGATTAGAGCCTAAACTTGCTTAGGGTTGGTTTAGTTAGATTTAATTCTAGTTTAGGTGATTTAATTAAATTATATTAGTCCTAAGATAGGTTGTTAGATTAATGGCTAAGATTAGTTTAGCTTAATTTTTCTTTATTAGCTTAATGATGCTTATGTGGTTAATTAAGCATGTTTATCTTAATTGATTGGTTTCCTTAATTTAATAATTGTTTTCATGATTTGTGAATATAATTTATTGTTTATTGAATTCTGGAAACTTACTGTTCACGCGACACTATTCACACAAAATACTGTTCACGTGCATTGTTCATCTAGAATGCGAAAAATGTCTAAAATTCATGTGTGTTGATTTTATGAAGTAAATGGATGTGAAAATGCATGGCATCCGCATGAATTGAGTGATGATTGTGCAATTGTGTGGTAATTGGAAATTTTGGTATTTATTCAGAAAACCCTAGGTGTCGGGGTTTAACACCGAAAGTGGTTTTAATGACTATATCGAACCGTGGGATTTCAAAAAGGAAGAGTATCACTTTTCAATGTTCGAATTGACCATGTACTCGCACATGCCTATTTTCCCATATGTTTTTAATACGGAGAAAATAGGACAAGATCACCATTTTAATTGAGACATTTGAGTGGAATGCATGGTGTCCTAGGCCGAGATTGATTGGTCATGTGTTGGTTAAAGAGAAACCGTCTTGAGCTTTTAAGCCGGACGTTACTAAATCCCACTTTCGAGTTACCCATGCTGTGACACCCCGAACCCTTCTCAGGTCGTCACCAGTGCCGATGTTACACTCTCTTTCCTGCTTCTCTCTTGTACTTAAAACAAGTGTCGTTAATCACAGGCATTTTTTTTTCTAAAAACGAATCGGTCCCAATGCGACTCATAGCGGAAGCAAATTAAACATCACTATCTATCCCCCTACCAATCCATGATACAAATACACACCACTAATCATCAGGATTTAAAAGATAAGCCATGCCACTATTATTTACATATTATCATGATGGGTTTTTCACGAGTCGATACAACAAAAGGAGACCAAGATTTTTAGCCACCCTCGGCCTCATCCCAAAAAGATACTACGACCCCTAAAGAAAATCACATGACATCCCCCATCCAACAGTGGCGGCTACTCCCCAAAAAGATGACACCAGTTCTCTACCCTTCACGCAACCATCACACCCATCCAGGTGCATCGGGTGGTGGTGGCGGCAACATTCCCCTAAATACTCCGTCTCGGCGGACATGAACAGACAAAAACTCCTGGATGACTGGGCCCTCAGCCAGGCCCACGTCATACATGACCAGCACACGCACTCGCACAAATGTCAGTCCAGGGATAGTGACGCAGTCGATCTCCGTACATTCTACTTCTACATCTGACGGGATACCATAGAAGGTGCCTCGCGTGATGGTAGGAAGCGGCATCTTTCTAATCTGAAATGTTATCCCCAAAAGGGATGAGTACAACCACTCAGCAGATAGGGAAATCCAATAACATCCCAATGCATCATGCATATCATCACACGTTGTAAGCATCACTTTCCTTATAATCATGCGTATCATGCATCATCACATCATATATATCATCATCGTCATGGCATATCATATATCATTATCATCATCATGCATTTCATTATGCATATCATACCATGGATGATCATCATGTCACATCATACATCATCATCATCATCATCATCATCATCATCATCTATCATATCATGTCACATCACATCATCAACATCATCATGCATCATCATGCATATATCATCCTCATCATACACATCATCATGTATTATCATGCATGATTTAATTTCAATTTCATCTTGGACCATCATATTTCTCATTCCCGGGACCAATGTTTGCGTCCCCCATGCATCAAGATACAATTTCAGATCATCCGGCTCCCCCACTCTCCGGGCATCTCGTACCCCAACTGGCATCATGAGGACCCTCCGGTATCCAGCCATTTAAGGCCACCGGGCAACCGGCCGCACCCTTCAGGCCAGGCATCTCGCACCCAATCCGGCGTCGCGAGGTATCCCTTGGCATAATTACCATGCCGAGCTTCCGGCTCCCCCACTCTCCGGGCATCTCGACACCACTCGGTCTCCCGAGGACCCTCCGGTATCTGGCCACTCATAACCAACGGGCAACCGGCCGTACCCTTCTAGCCAGGCATCCCGATATTCCCGGGGCATCGTCGGCTCACCTCCGACGGTCTTCTCAATTCACATTATTATGATTCAATTTATCATGGCGTATGATGTGATGACAATTCAAGATCATGCTCAACATTGAATACGTACATACATTTCAATTCCATGTCATACACACACCAAGACTTCATCACATAATAACATGAATTTATTAAATGGACTCTATGCCAAAATAATCCATTATTATTTTATTTTATTATTTTATTAATATTTTATTTTCCATAAATAAATATTTAATATCTATGATTTTCCCAAAATCATAATATTCAACAATCACTACTAGTGTTACAATTTCATATAAAATTCTTGGCCAAATTGAATTTCTCATAAATTTCACAATTTCCGTGAAATAGCACCTTATATTCGGGTAATGGCCAGTCTTGCACAGTTTCCAAATAAATCCGATTAAAATACTCATATGGCCTTCAAAAATTACTAAATTTTACAGGATGATAGCCAACACATTTTCGTACATTTTTCGTGAAGAACTTTAAGCCAAATTATTTTAAGATTAATTTCTATAGCCCTACGAAGCTTCTGGAATCACGACCGCGACGTCCAGAACACACTCCTCCGAATTTCTTAGTTTTCACCCATCAATTATCTTTCGTTTCTTCTGAACTTTGAGTATGTTATGTACCAAGGTGTCCTTTACAAGTTTCATGAAGAGATCTAGGCCAAATGACCAAGCTATGGTCACCATTTAAGTCCGTTAAGTCTCGGGTGTCTCGGTATATTTCGCCAGAACCATCGTTTCAAAGATCTAACCGATTCACCAAGTTATACTTGTTGTTTTTCCCTCATATTCGAGTATGTTGTAGCTTAAGGTGTTTTCTACAACTTACAAGAATACAGAAAAGTGAGATCTCCAGCAGAAATCAACATGCAACCAAGAAATCGACAAGAGGTCAGTGAAAATTTCGTAGATCTAAGTCTCCGTATAATAGGACTTTTGACCCCTCAGATCCCCATCGTTTTCTACGAATTTTTAGTATGTCATAGTACAAGACGTTAGCTTCAACTTTCATGAGACACCGAAGCCAAAATCGAACTCCAAACCCACATGCAAACTCGAACAAGTTACTGACTCCAATAAACCGAACGAGAACAGTCACACGGTTTGCAAAATATCAACTCTTACCTCAGTTTTTCGCACAAATCACACCTATAATCTAACATGCAAACACCACAACAAACATGCAAAGGAAGTTATGGACTCCACTTGCCTTAAAGATGAACAAACGGCGATGAACGACGGCGTACGGTGGTCGGACAAGGCGGTCGAACGGCGAGCACATGGCGGCACCTCCCTCTCGGCTCCGCCTCCTCTCTCTCCCTCTCGGTCTCTCTCTTCCGCCCGAGCTCTCTCTCTCGCACACCTCTCTCTTTGGATGAAAATGCAGCAAGGAGTCCGGCCACTCTCTCTCCTAACCCCTTTTATACCCCCTTTAATCCCATGATTAGTAATGATTAACTCACCTCATGTCCAACCAATGCATGCTCTCCTTTGTGCCACATGTCATTTTTATTTTTGAATTTGAATGGGCTTGGGCTTGGGCTTGGGCTTAGGCCCATCCGGCCATTCCCCCTTGGGCTGGTCGAGCTCCCTTCTTGGGCCCTAATGGGCCGACTAGCTTGGCCCACCAAGCTTTAGGCTAATGGGCCCAAGGCCCATTTCGGAAATTTAATCCCCCTTTTTTTTTTTTTGAATTCCTTTCTATAAATATTTCTAAATTCAAATTTCATCTTGGTCAAAGTCTTGGGATATTTTTAATTATTAGGATTTAAATTTATAATCTCATGGCCAAGCATTAATCTATTAAATTTGAATTTCCACAATCACAAGCATAATTCATTAAATTAAAAGACTAATTGGCTAAGGCATAAGCCAAAAGAAATTCTATCACCTAATCAAAAAATTTTAACACACCTTAAGGCTCGGCCTTGAATTTCTGGGATGCCACAATTCTCCCCTCCTTAGAGAATTTCGTCTTCGAAATTCAAGCACTACTCGCGCCTTCTTGAAATAAATAGAGATACTTTTCCCTCATCTGATCCTCACCTTCCCATATGGCTTCCTCCACGTCATGATGTCGCCATAACACCTTAACCAATGGGATCTTTTTGGTCCTAAGAATTTGCTCCTTTCGATCTAATATCTGCACAGGCTCTTCAATATACCTTACTTTCTCATTCATTTTGATGGCTTCATGATCGAGTATGTGACCAGGATCCGGCTGGTACTTCCTCAACATCGATACATGAAACACATCGTGCAGATTTCCTAACTTAGGAGGTAATGCTAAACGATAAGCCACGTCTCCTATTTTCTCAAGTATCTCAAAAGGTCCGACAAATCTAGGGCTTAACTTACCCTTCTTCCCAAATCGAGATATCCCTTTCATTGGAGATACCTTAAGGAATACATGGTCTCCTGCACTAAATTCTAAAGGCCTTCTACGTCTATCTGCGTAGTCTTTCTGTCTACTCTGAGCTGTTCTAAGCCTTTCTCTGATAATATCAATAGCTTCAGCGGTAACTTGTACCAATTCAGGTCCTGTCAACTTCCTTTCACCTACTTCACTCCAACAGACAAGAGTCCTACATCTCCTTCCATATAATGCTTCATAAGGAGCCATGCCTATACTCTTCTGAAAACTATTATTATAGGCGAACTCCACCAAATGCAATCTTTCATCCCAATTTCCTTTGAAATCGATTGCACAAGCCCTTAACATATCCTCTAATATCTGGATTACTCTTTCTGATTGACAATCCGTCTGAGGATGAAAAGCAGTACTAAACTGAAGCTTAGATCCTAACGCAATTTGAAGACTTTTCCAAAAATTCGAAGTAAACCTCGAATCTCGATCTGAAGTAATGGTCACTAGAACACCATGTAAGCGTACCACTTGACTTACATACATGTCCGCATACTTATCCATTGGGTAGTCCATGCGAATCGCTAGGAAATGTGCCGATTTAGTCAAACGATCCACTATAACCCAAATAGAGTCATGACCACTTGACGTCCTTGGCAATCCTTGCACAAAGTTTATCGTTATATGTTCCCATTTCCATTCAGGAATATCTAATGGCCTCAAGAGTCCTACGGGTTTACGATACTCCGCTTTTACTTGCTGACACGTCAAACATTGAGAAACGTACTTAGCCGTATCTGCCTTCATACCATTCCACCAAAATTGCTGACGCAAATTTCTGTACATCTTTGTACTACCTGGGTGGATACTATAATTACTCTTATGTGCCTCCGACAGAATTTTCTTCCTCAATTCCTCATTGTCGGGAACACAAAGTCGTCCTTGACATCTTACTATTCCATCATCAGAGATCTGAAATTCTGATCTTTTCCCTAAAGATACAGCATCCTTCACTTTCAAAATCTCTAGGTCAGATTCTTGCAGAATTTTAATTTTCTGGATAATCTCTGGCTCAATCCTCAATGCACTAAGCATACCAGTAAGACAATCCACTTCCAATTTAAATTCGGAATTTGCCACAGATTCCAACAATTTCCATTCCGCCATCCTCAAACTAGCTATTTCTGCGGCCGACTTTCGACTAAGAGCATCTGCTACTCTATTCGCTTTTCCTGGATGATATCTTATCTCACAATCATAATCCTTCAATAACTCCATCCACCTCCTTTGTCTCATGTTCAACTCTTTTTGTGAGAACAGATACTTCAAACTCTTATGATCCATGTAGATCTCAAACTTTTCCCCATACAAATAGTGTCTCCATATCTTCAAGGCAAACACTATAGCTGCTAGCTCTAGATCATGCGTCGGGTAATTCAGCTCATGAGGTTTCAATTGTCTGGATGCATAGGCTACAACCTTGCCATGCTGCATTAAAACACATCCTAATCCTTTGTGAGATGCATCACTATACACTGTAAAACCATCAGGTCCAGTAGGTATAGTCAGAATTGGAGCTGAAGTCAATTTCCTTTTGAGCTCCTGAAAACTCCTTTCACATTCTCCATTCCATTCAAATTTCACATTCTTTCGGGTCAACTTAGTTAAAGGCCCTGCCAGTCGTGAAAATCCTTCGATGAATCTCCTATAATAACCAGCCAGTCCTAAGAAACTTCGTATTTCAGTAGGTGTCGTCAGTCTCGGCCAATTTACTACCATTTCAACTTTTGCCGGGTCTACCGCAATTCCTTTCCCTGACACCACATGTCCTAGAAATACTATCCGATCCAACCAGAATTCACACTTACTGAACTTAGCATACAACTTATGCTCTCTCAGAGTTTGCAAAACTATTCTCAAATGATGTTCATGCTCTTTAGGTCCTTTCGAATATACCAGAATATCATCAATAAACACAATTACAAACTGGTCTAAATAAGGCTGAAATATCCTATTCATCAAATCCATAAATGCAGCAGGGGCGTTAGTCAATCCAAATGGCATAACAAGGAACTCATAGTGCCCATAACGAGTCCTGAATGCAGTCTTAGGAATGTCCTCTTTCTTAATTCTTAAGCGATGATATCCCGACCTCAAATCAATCTTAGAGAAAACTGAACTTCCACGGAGTTGGTCAAATAAATCATCAATTCTAGGCAAATGATACTTATTCTTAATGGTCACTTGATTCAAGCGCCTATAGTCAATACACAAGCGCATCGATCCATCTTTCTTTTTCACAAACAAGACCGGTGCACCCCATGGTGAAGCACTTGGTCTAATGAATCCTTTATCAAGCAATTCTTGCAGTTGCACTTTCAATTCCTTTAATTCAACTAGGGCCATCCTATACGGGGCTTTTGATATTGGTCCTGTCCCAGGCATTAATTCAATTTCAAACTCAATCTCTCGCTCTGGCGGTAATCCAAGCAATTCCTCAGGGAATACATCTTGAAATTCATTAACTACCTGAATTTCATCAATCTCAGGCTCTTCCCTTGTATAATCTTTAACCATGGCCAAATATCCTTGACATCCTTTGTCAAGTAACGCATAGGTTTCTATTGCCGAAATAAGTGCTATAGGTAAATGGGTCTGACCTCCAAGAAATTCACAACTAGACTGATCAGGTAAGGTAAATTGGATTACTTTCCTATAACAATCCATCTGAGCCCGATATTTATGAAGCCAATCCATTCCTATGATAACATCAAAATCATACATAGCCATTACAACCAAGTCTATTTCCATGTCCTTTCTTCCCATTGATATCTTACAATTTCCACACACCAATGTAGACAATACCATATCCTTTAAAGGCGTGGAAACACAAAGAGGCGTCTCAAGAGGCATAACTTCTATCTTATTCAAACATCTATATCTTTCAGACACAAACGAATGCGTAGCACCCGTATCAAACAATGCATATGCCTTTTTATCATTAATAAGAATCGTACCTGAGATAACATTTTTGGAAGCTTCCGCTTCCTCTTGGGTAATCGCATACACTCTTCCCTGTGCTGGTGGCCTCCGTGGGGATTCCTTGGTAAGTTTGGCTTAACAGCATTCTGCAATGGTTGCTGCACCGAGCCCATACTCGCGTGCGATCTCTCCTGAGGGCAGTTTCTCTTAATATGGCCTATTTGTCCACAACCATAGCACTTTGGTTGTCCAATGCAAGGTCCTGGGCCATGTCGCCCATTACACATTCGACACTCCGCATTCTGATAAGGTGTCCTTCCCAAACTCAGGCTACCCTTGCCTCTTCCATAATTCCCAAAATTACTCTTCTTTTTAGATCCCCAGGTCTGACCTTGACCTGTATAGGGTCTCTTACCCCTTCTCACATCACTAAAAGACAATGGTTTCTTATCCTCTGAATATTCCCTCATCAACTCCTGTTCCACCAACTGTGCCCTTTCATATATCTCATTATAATCTCTTATGTTCAAAGGCACTAGTTGTCTCCTGATATCAGTCCTTAGCCCTTTCAGAAATCTCTTAGCTTTCTCTTCCTGGTCCTCAACTAGCCTAGGAGCATATCTAGACAATTCAGAAAATCTAGCCTCATACTGATCTACCGTCAGCTCCTTTTGTTCTAACTGAACAAACTCAGTAATTTTCCTATCCTTAGCACAGTCAGAAAAATGCTTCCTATTAAAAGCTCTCACAAACTCTTCCCAGTTAACCTCAGTACCTGGTGGGAAGATCGTATCCCTCGATGCTCTCCACCAAAACTTCGCATTTCCCTCCAATTGATACTCTGCTAAGACTATTTTCTCAGCATCAGTGCAGTCCAACAGCCGGAAAATTCGTTCCATCCCGTCAATCCATTGCTCTGCCTCCTCAGGACTTCCCATTCCATTAAACTTAAGTGGCTTCAGCTTCAAAAACTGCTCCACTAGTCCTTGAGTACGTCGTTCTGCTCCAGGCTGTTGCTGCGCCTGCCTCTCCATCAGATTTCCAATATTGGCTAATGCCTGCAGGATATCTTCCATTCGGGGTTCAGCCCTTGCAACAGAGGCTTCAGCCCTCGATGGTTGAGCACTTCCAGCTCGCACCATGACTTTCCTGCAATTTCCAAGCATTGCCTCAGGAATAATCTGAGACTCACTGCCTCCACTCAAAGCAGTTACTATCGCTACATAAGTAACATATACATGTTACTGGCACCTAAAGGCAATCCAAAATAAACTACTAGGGATCTACGAGTGAATTCTCATCACTCGTTATTCAATTATTTCGTTTTTGATCCTATGGTGTGCATTGTCATCATGTTTCCTCAATTCCAAATGAGGCTCCTTATCACTCCACCTATAACCATTCGCTCTGATACCAAAAAGGGCGGCTGTGACACCCCGAACCCTTCTCAGGTCGTCACCAGCGCCGGTGTTACACTCTCTTTCCTGCTTCTCCCTTGTACTTAAAACAAGTGTCGTTAATCACAGGCATTTTTTGTTTTTCTAAAAACGAATCGGTCCCAATGCGACTCATAGCGGAAGCAAATTAAACATCACTATCTATCCCCCTACCAATCCATGATACAAATACACACCACTAATCATCAGGATTTAAAAGATAAGCCATGCCACTATTATTTACATATTATCATGATGGGTTTTTCACGGGTCGATACAACAAAAGGAGACCAAGATTTTTAGCCACACTCGGCCTCATCCCAAAAAGATACTACGACCCCTAAAGAAAATCACATGACATCCCCCATCCAACAGTGGCGGCTACTCCCCAAAAAGATGACACCAGTTCTCTACCCTTCACGCAACCATCACACCCATCCAGGTGCATCGGGTGGTGGTGGCGGCAACATTCCCCTAAATACTCCATCTCGGCGGACATGAACAGACAAAAACTCCTGGATGACCGGCCCTCGGCCCAGGCCCACGTCATACATGACCAGCACACGCACTCGCACAAATGTCAGTCCAGGGATAGTGACGCAGTCGATCTCCGTACATTCTACTTCTACATCTGACGGGATACCATAGAAGGCGCCTCGCGTGACGGTAGGAAGCGGCATCTTTCTAATCTTAAATGTTATCCCCAAAAGGGGTGAGTACAACCACTCAGCAGATAGGGAAATCCAATAACATCCCAATGCATCATGCATATCATCACACGTTGCAAGCATCACTTACCTTATAATCATGCGTATCATGCATCATCACATCATATATATCATCATCATCATGGCATATCATATATCATTATCATCATCATGCATTTCATTATGCATATCATACCATGGATGATCTTCATGTCACATCATACATCATCATCATCATCATCATCTATCATATCATGTCACATCACATCATCAACATCATCATGCATCATCATGCATATATCATCCTCATCATACACATCATCATGCATATGTCATTATCATCATGCATATATCATCATCATGTATTATCATGCATGATTTAATTTCAATTTCATCTTGGACCATCATATTTCTCATTCCCGGGACCAATGTTTGCGTCCCCCATGCATCAAGATACAATTTCAGATCATCCGGCTCCCCCACTCTCCGGGCATCTCGTACCCCAACTGGCATCATGAGGACCCTCCGGTATCCAGCCATTTAAGGCCACCGGGCAACTGGCCGCACCCTTCAGGCCAAGCATCTCGCACCCAATCCGGCGTCGCGAGGTATCCCTCGGCATAATTACCATGCCGAGCTTCCGGCTCCCCCAGTCTCCGGGCATCTCGACACCACTCGGTCTCCCGAGGACCCTCCGGTATCTAGCCACACATAACCAACGGGCAACCAGCCGTACCCTTCTAGCCAGGCATCCCGATATTCCCGGGGCATCGTCGGCTCACCTCCGACGGTCTTCTCAATTCACATTATTATGATTCAATTTATCATGGCGTATGATGTGATGACAATTCAAGATCATGCTCAACATTGAATATGTACATACATTTCAATTCCATGTCATACACACACCAAGACTTCATCACATAATAACATGAATTTATTAAATGGACTCTATGCCAAAATAATCCATTATTATTTTATTTTATTATTTTATTAATATTTTATTTTCCATAAATAAATATTTAATATCTATGATTTTCCCAAAATCATAATATTCAACAATCACTACTAGTGTTACAATTTCATATAAAATTCTTGGCCAAATTGAATTTCTCATAAATTTCACAATTTCCATGAAATAGCACCTTATATTCGGGTAATGGCCAGTCTTGCACAGTTTCCAAATAAATCCGATTAAAATACTCATATGGCCTTCAAAAATTACGAAATTTTACAGGATGATAGCCAACACATTTTCGTACATTTTTCGTGCAGAACTTTAAGCCAAATTATTTTTAGATTAATTTCTATATCCCTACGAAGCTTCTGGAATCACGACCGCGACGTCCAGAACACACTCCTCCGAATTTCTTAGTTTTCACCCATCAATTCTCTTTCGTTTCTTCTAACATTTGAGTATGTTATGTACCAAGGTGTCCTTTACAAGTTTCATGAAGAGATGTAGGCCAAATGACCAAGCTATGGTCACCATTTAAGTCCGTTAAGTCTCGGGTGTCTCGGTATATTTCGCCAGAACCATCGTTTCAAAGATCTAACCGATTCACCAAGTTATACTTGTTCTTTTTGCCTCATATTCGATTATGTTGTAGCTTATGGTGTTTCCTACAACTTCCAAGAAGGCAGCAAAGTGATATCTCCAGCAGAAATCAACATGCAACCAAGAAATCGACAAGAGGTCAGTGAAAATTTCGTAGATCTAAGTCTCCGTATAATAGAACTTTTGACCCCACAAATCCCCATCGTTTTCTACGAATTTTTAGTATATCGTAGTACAAGACGTTAGCTTCAACTTTCATGAAGACACCGAAGCCAAAATCGAACTCCAAACCCACATGCAAACTCGAACAATTTACTGACTCCAATAAACCGAACGAGAACAGTCACACGGTTTGCAAAATATCAACTCTTACCTCGGTTTTTCGCACAAATCACACCTATAATCTAACATGCAAACACCACAACAAACATGCAAAGGAAGTTATGGACTCCACTTGCCTTAAAGATGAACAAACGGCGATGAACGACGGCGTACGGTGGTCGGACAAGGCGGTCGAACGGCGAGCACACGGCGGCACCTCCCTCTCGGCTCCGCCTCCTCTCTCTCCCTCTCAGTCTCTCTTCCGCCCGAGCTCTCTCTCTCGCACACCTCTCTCTTTGGACGAAAATGCAGCAAGGAGTCCGGCCACTCTCTCTCCTAACCCCTTTTATACCCCCTTTAATCCCATGATTAGTAATGATTAACTCACCTCATGTCCAACCAATGCATGCTCTCCTTTGTGCCACATGTCATTTTTATTTTTGAATTTGAATGGGCTTGGGCTTGGGCTTGGGCTTAGGCCCATCCGGCCATTCCCCCTTGGGCTGGTCGAGCTCCCTTCTTGGGCCCTAATGGGCCGACTAGCTTGGCCCACCAAGCTTTAGGCTAATGGGCCCAAGGCCCATTTCGGAAATTTAATCCCCTTTTTTTTTTTTTTGAATTCCTTTCTATAAATATTTCTAAATTCAAATTTCATCTTGGTCAAAGTCTTGGGATATTTTTAATTATTAGGATTTAAATTTATAATCTCATGGCCAAGCATTAATCTATTAAATTTGAATTTCCACAATCACAAGCATAATTCATTAAATTAAAAGACTAATTGGCTAAGGCATAAGCCAAAAGAAATTCTATCACCTAATCAAAAAAATTTAACACACCTTAAGGCTCGGCCTTGAATTTCTGGGATGCCACACATGCCTTAAGGTAGTGGGTCGCAGTAGATTCTAGACCTACACCCCTTCGGGGAAGCCATCTTTATGACGCAGCCGTGCTCAATGGGGAAGAGATGATGCCTAGCTATGCCAGTAGACATGCATTAGTGTAGCGGGTCGTAGTAAATTCTGGACCTATGCCCCTTCGGGGAAGCCGTCTTTGTGACGCAGCCATGCTCAATGGGGAAGAGACGATGCCTGGCTATGCCAGTAGACTGCCGAACATGGATTTGGCAGTGCCTTGAGTAGCTTAATTAACAGTTGGAACGCATGATTGATTGGATTGAAACCCCTATGATTAATTGAGTGGATAAGGCATTTCAATTGTTGTATGCATTGAGTATATGCATTATATTTATGAACTGTGATAATGTGCAAGAATGCATGAGAATCATGGCATCTGTGATTTCGATCATACATGAGTTAAGCACATTCTTTATGGCATGTACGCATGAATCGATAACATGCAGGGTGTGGCAATGGCCAGGTGAGATCGCTTGTGATGCGACTCGTATGTGATTGATGAAATGTATCATCTAATGGCCACGTGCATTGCGTGTATCTTGCTGAATTATAACATGCAGGGTATGGCATACCGGGTAAGGTTGTATGCGAATCGAATGTTGGTTATTGCTTGTGGTGGGGTAGTTCTGGATAGATACCCTGGGTTGAGTTGGTGTTCTAACCGGGGGCTTAGGGGTGGAACTCGCTGAGAATTATATCTCATTGGTTATTGAATAACCATTTTCAAGTCCTTAGTGTGAAGAGCCAGGAGCTTGAAGCAGAAAGGTCAGGAGCATAGGTGGCTTAGTAGTTCTTTATGACATAGACCTTCTGTATAAGCTTGAAATGTTTATAAAAGTGTATTTGATTTGAAATTGGTTGTCCTGTTTTTTTATCCGATGTATGCCGTTGTCAGGAGATTAGTTAATTCACTTCCGCATGTGCAATAAAATAAAAAAGGGTCGGCAACAAGTCCTGGGAACGTCGGGAAATTTTATCGACCATCGAGGGTTGTGCGCACGCTCGAGGTTTGGGGCGTGACACCTCCTATTTATACTACTCGGTGTCATAATTACCTAGCCAAATGGTCCATTTTCAATTTTCAAAGTGTTTCGCCTAAGATCCTAAGTTGGCAAGTCTATATGTCCAATAATTGCACCGAAGGAATGAGTTGGACAGCTAAAAGATTGCACTTGGCAAATCTAGCTTGTAGGCATCATCAATGATGGCTTGCTTTTCACCATTTCATTGGGCCATTTGTATCCCACATTTAATGAGCATTTAATGAAGTTTGAGGATAAGGCCATCAAGGTTGCCAACTTGGCATCTAGATTCTTTGGTCATTAATGAGGGGCTTGGGTTTTGCTCTCTGATTGGTCCATGTGTACGCCACCCTTTTCTTGCCCATCAAGGATATGTACAACTTCATCATTACTTTTGAAGATTCAAAGGACACATCACCCCCTTCATTAATGAGGGTGTTCTAGAGCTTTCTCTATTTTGTCATTTTCTTCATCAAGAAGGTGGTCTAGAGAATTATGTTATCTACGTTGGTTCCAGGGTCGAAAAAGGGATCATTAGCTACACCTAAAAAAAGTGAATCATATACACCTGAGGTTTAGCCATCACGCCCCATGCTCGCCTAAACTATTCCTTGGGACGGTTGGTCAGCCTAAACAGTCGGTTGTCATTTGATCGGTTCAAGGTTGATCCTAAGGTTACTCATTGATTAGTTCAATCTCATGGCCAATGACCTATGGTTGACCCATTCAGGACCTTATGGTCAATCCTTATGGGGTCGAAATTGTGGATGTTACAAAAGGTATGGTTTAGGATGACCAAAAACCTATAATAAGGGGTATGGTTTAGGATTATCAAAAATCGAAAACAAGGGGTATGGTTTAGGATTATCAAAAATCGAAAACAAGGGGTATGGTTTAGGATGACCAAAAATCGAGAATAGGGGTTATGGTTTAGGATGACCAAAAACCGGTAATAAGGGGTATGGCATATGATTACCAAAAATAAAAAATAAGGGTATGGTTTAGGATTACCAAAAACCGGTAATAAGGGTATGGTTTAGGATTACCAAAAATCAGAAACAATGGTAAGGTTTAAGATTACCAAAAACTAGTTCACTAGGGAACATATATTTTGAAAAAGGATTTTGAGATTGCTCAAGAGCCAATCTTGTGAAATCATTCAAACATATCTTGGTAAACAGTACCAATTGTCAAATCTCCTCAGAGAGGAATTTAACTAAATGAAGTTTAATGAACTACCTAAAGGTCGATTCAAATATGCTAAGTAGAAATAGCCTAATCAAAAGAGGTATTTCACACTAGCTCTCAAAATGGTTTTTTATTCCCATCCTTTTATGTGGAAACAATTGCTTAAATCTCACTGGAGAGGCCTCACATAACCTATGCCTAAGGTTTTCGGAAACGTTCACAGTGAATACAATTCGCTGATCAAAAAGTTTTTTTAAAAGGACCATAATGATGGCTTGGTCATGAGCTTACATAAAGGGTATGCACGTTGAGGGCCAAGAAATGAATATTCAATTAATATTTTTATCAGGTTTACAAGTCAAGAACCTTGAAGATAAGACAAGATATGATTGTTTACATTTCTTCTAGTGGTAGCTTCTATGAAATTCTACTTCAACTCGAACCATCTCGGTCAAAAGAGATTTCGGATAAGGGTTGTAATGTTGGTTTGGGTGAGGTTTTGAAAGGTTTTAAATTTTTAAGATACAACGGATTTAAAAGTGAGTGATTATCTCAGCATTATTACTATCACACAACTTTTCGAGAGTCCTTTTGACTGTTTTGTCTTGAAACATGAGAGTTTCGCTCTCTTTTTTAATGACATTGCTTGCAACATATACTTTGCAAAGCATTTCTTTTGTTTTTCAATGAGTGGTCTTTTGCATGACCATTGATTTTGCATTTCTTTACATTCTTTCTTTTTTTGGGCGTTGGCTTTACGTTTACTGGGCACACTACTTTTTCATGCCCCCTAGTTTTCACTCTCTTTTGAGTTTTTAAGACTCTCGAGTGGTATTTACAAACATGACCAACATTCTCAATTTTGTTGGTAAATCATATGCCTCGCCCCAGTGTGGGGAGATAATCATCACTTGGTGTTGTGAAAGAATTGCACAATGCTCAAATTGGTTAAGCAAATGGTAATTGTGTTTGGGTAATGAACGAAATGCTCTTTGTCACCTCAAGATGCTTCAAACTTCCATAAGAAATCACTTGAAACTAGCACAAGAAGATTGATGCAAGTGAAAGCAATAAAATCTTTCTTGATCTTTTGCTCCATAATTTTCAACCAGGATGTGATATCTGGATTTTGCCAGACCTCGAGTACGTAACGGTCCGTGAAGTGTTGACAAGTTTGTCATAGGACTACGTTGTTGGCATCATTTACGGCCACCGTTTTGTCACCACCATCACCATACTGGACTGTCACCTTTCGTTACATCTTTGTGGCATACCCCTCATCGTCACGCCTTCACCACATCATGACGATTCGATCGTCATTTAGCCTATCATCTCATTTAAATTTTCTTCATGCAACGCCACAAGCGAGACCTACGTTCACTCTTGTTGGTATGTCGCCAAGTTGTCCTTCATGCAAGGCTCCGATGTCTCCATGCACACATCCAATGCGGTCAACCACGAAAGAAAATTTTGATCCGAAGTTGCCCCACGTCAAACCCCCTGAGCTGAAGACCTTGACTGCAGCAACTCCGGCCACGTTTCTTCCCCTCCGCTGGATGGCAATTGAGGACTTTCGCCATGCAAAAGGCCACGCCCTTTGCATGAGACATGCAAGATTTCTCACGCCCAAACGTGACCCTTGGGCTGTCTTCTTGTCTTGCTGCCACGGAAGGGGGAAAATTGTTGACCAGGAAAGTCAACTAGCAAGAGGCCACGCACAGAGAAGTTTCACGCCAAGGAGCCACGTCAATTCCCCTCCCACGTGCCTTCCATTTCAGCTGCCACAGAACCTTTGAGTTGTTGACTAAATTAGTCAACAGGCGGATCATACAAAGCTGAAGAAGACCATTTATTCTGTTCTCTCTCTCGGCACCCTATATTCTCCTCCTCTTCAGCGGCATCTTCAGCAGACTTAACCCAGAAATTCTCACCGCTCCACTTGTGCTTTGCCGCTAACCGCCGACCACCGCATGCCTGCTCCATCGCCGTCTTGCCTCAGCCCACTGTCGACCAAGAAAGCCGCAGCTCACAGCTCAGCCGGTGTCACCCATAACTTTGCCCACTGTCGACCAAGAAAGCCGCAGCTCACAGCTCAGCCGGTGTCACCCATAACTTTGCCGTTGCACCGCCATCGCGTCGTCCAGCCACCAGCTGTGCCTGCCACTCGCATTATGTGGACTAGAGGCAAGTGGCGATCCTGTTATTCTATATTGCGTGACGATGCCCTACTCGCATGTCCAATCTAGGATTGAGTAGAATTTGGATCCGAATACCGCAAGATACTCTGAATTAGGTTTATTTGTGTGTCGATTGAGGCTGGATTGAAGGATGGGTGTGCATGTGACGATCGTCGACACGGTTGGCACAAATCCAAGTTTGCATGGTGGTGATGGACCGGGCTGCTCGTCGATTAGAGGGTATGGATTTTTGTGGGTTAAATTCGGGTAGGTGATCCGATCGTAGTTCGGCCTTGGTCGGGCATTGACATGTGTAACGCCTAGGCGGTACAAGTGCAATTGGGTCCGTCCTAGGCGAGTTTGAGCTGGAGTCGATGTTGATCAGCCCTACGGCGCAAGTGACAATCGTCGATAATGTTGGTATTAGTTCGGGTGTGAGGCCGTGAGTCCTAATGGTTGTAGAATGATTGCACTGGCTTTTGGCATCGTCAAATCGTTGCCGGTCGGTCCGGTTTTGTTACTGTTTTGTTCGGGTTTGAGGTTAAATGGACAAGTATCGTAATGTTTTGGCGATTCGATGTGTTTTGATTAAGGTTCAGATGCTAGAATTCCTTAGGCAGGTCGTCGGAATCGAGTCGAATATAGAATGGTACTAATTCTGATTTGATGATTGACTTTGGTCTTTTGCATCTATAGTGGTATGGTTTAGACGTGTGGGATGGCATAAATAAAACCTGTTAGGTGCTGCATCGTGGATGGAACTGATATTGATGCCATTGGACCCCTGTAGAGACGATGGCTCAGGTGTTAGGATACTTGGAGGGTCGCGAAAATGATGCCTTTGGATGCTTAGGGACTGTGATGAGCCCCGGAGGTCCTCATGATGCCAGGTGGGGTGCGAGATGCCTAGAGGTGTGATGTAACACACTCCAGATGCTCGGGGATTGAAATATGAAACCGGAGGTCCTCGTGATGCTAGGTAGGTTGCGAGATGCCTGGAGGGATGCAAACATGAGTCCCTTCGGAGGATGGCGGCAATTAGGTCAAAGTCGAATCGATTAATGAATTGTCTTGAATGTCTATTTACTTTCTGGGTGTCTCATTTGTGACATCCCTTTAGAGTCTTGGTAACTTAAGTTATTTCGTTTTCCACATTGCATGTTTAGGATTATGTCAAATGAGTAGTGGTAGATTTATGTAATATGGTCTAACAGGCTTTCATATGCTAAGTGGTTGTACTTACCGCTTGTGGGACTATTACATTTCGGAGACGTGACCATGCCACTCTAGCCCGTGTCTTCCTCCATGTTCTATGGCATTCCCACTGACCTCAGGTGGGATCAAGTGGAGTATGTAGATCATGACTTTCCGGACGTCACATTCATCCGGATCACGGTGATCCTCACAGTGGATGCTAGTCTCACTACGGGCCCCGTATTGATTGGGTTCATCGTCCTGTACGCCCGAGTCAATGGGCGTACAGTGGTGCCACTTCGACTTCCGGATGACGGTGATGACGGTTCCAGTGGGGTCGAGTAGGTGAGGTACCCGAGGAAGATGGTAGCATTTTTGGACCACTAGGACGTGACATGAAGACGACAGTGTAAATAGACTGTTGGATGGTCAAGACAAATTTCGGTTAGCCAAAAATAGGGACTTTTTGGCCTATATGTACCGACTTGAGTCTTTTGAAAATATAAATAAATAAAAGTGCCTGGTTTGTATGTCGTGTGCGTTGATCTAAGTTATGATGGAGTTCCAATACTCGCTTCCACAATGAAATAACCGCAAGGACTAAGGAATGGCGTGGCGGACCCTAAGGGTCGAGGGTCGTCACACATGACCCCTTATTTTGCCCCATTGTGGGGTTATTATTGACAGGGTTATTTTGGAAATGCTTTCTATTTGGCTCGAAGTGGCTTGCAAGGGATATCAATAGTATTTGGGATTGAAGGGAAATGCATTTGTCATCTCAATCCATGTATTTACCGTGAATGAATCCTATGCCCTAAGTCATGGTTCTTTTCACTCAATTCTCTTAAGGAATGTGTATAATGACGTGTTTGGCAAAGGGTTACCTCTAATCATTTTAGGCACTACCACTTGACATATTTAACAATTCTTTTCGCGTTTTCGAAAGTACACTTTGATTAAATTCCACTCCTTGGGAAATAGAATGTATCAGAAATTCTTTAAAAAGATATGTTCCCTAGACTCTACTTGGGAGACTTTCGAAAACAAGGTTGAACAAAATTTGTAGACAAAACAGGATTTGTTTGTAAAGAGATTCATTTTTAGAGTTCTTACTGACTCTTTCAGTGTTCTAAGGGATAAAGCCACCTCTAAGTTCTAAAAGCGGTGGTCATTTTTTGGAGGATTTGTATTTATGAGATTGATCTCTCGTGCATAGGTTGAGTCTTCCTTCAGAGATCCTGCAAGACGAACAAACATGCAAATGCAATATGTATGCATGAGATGCAAGATACAAATATCCTAAAGTGGCTCGGATTCAATCCAAAAGCAGCTCAAAGGGCTTTCACTTCATTCACGGATAATATTTCTTAACAGCATCAGTGTTTACAGGCCTTGGCAATTCTTGGCCATCTATTTCTACAAGAATCAATGCTCCACCGGGTAGCACATTCTTCACAATACACGAACCTTCATAGGTCAGAGTGAACTTCTCATGAGGATCTGGAATGATAGGCAGGACCTTTTTGAAAACAAGATCATTGATTTCAAAATGTCTTGATCGAATCTTGTGGTTAAATGACTTGGTTACTCTCTTCTGATAGCTTTATCCATGACACAGGGCTTTTACCCTATTTTCATCAATCATATTGAGTTGTTCAAACCTTTCTTAAACCCACTCAGCTTCTGAGAGTTTGACCTAGAAAAGTACCATTAATGAAGGGATTTCTACTTCCACGAGTAGCACAGCCTCCATTCCATACACTAATGAGAATAGCATTGCCAGTTGAAGTGTGAATTGAAGTTCAATAAGCCACCAAAGCATAATCATGACAGTTAGGATAGTTTTCAGCTGTTTTGGCTAAAATCTTCTTGATATTCTTATTTGCTACTTCCACAACTCCATTCATTTGTGGGCGGTAAGGAGAAGGATTTAAGTGGCAAATATGGAACTCACTAAGAATTCGCCCACTATCTTATTGTTCAAATTTGTTCCATTGTCAGTGATGATCGCCTCAAGAACTTTGTATCTAGCGATGATATCACGATGAATAAATTTTGCAATGCTCTTTGCAATAGGTGGGCATAAAAACTAGCTTCAATCCATTTGGTGAAGTAATCAATAGCCACTAAGATAAAGTAGTGTCCATTTGACCTTTAGGATTAACTGGTCGGATGATGTCGATGCCCCATATCGAGAAAAAGCCAAGACTCGGACAATTGATGCAATTCATTTGGAGGAGTGTTGATTTTGTCTCCATAGACTTGGCATTGGTGACAGTATCTCACATGTTGAATACAATCGGCTTCCGTGGTGAACTAGTAATAACCTAGCCTCATAATTTTTCTTGCTAGGAATTGACCATTCATGTGAGTTCCACACTCTCCTTCATGTATCTCTTTCGTCAGTAGTTTGGCTTCTTGCACATCTACGCACTTCAGTAAAATTGAATCAAAATACCTTTTGTAAAAGGCTCCTCCATTGGAGAAGAACTTGGACACCGATTTCATCAGGTATTTTCAATAATTGACTCGACTCCCTTAAGGAAATCTACCTTCTGGAAGGTTGCTCATGATATCATAATACCAGGGTTGGCCATCAGGATCTTCTTCAATCATCATGCAATAAGCAAGCTTCGCCAAGATGTCAATTTGCAAGGGATCAATATTAAAGCCGTTAGTTACTTGTAGCCTTAACAATAAAGTTGCCAGGGCATCAACAAATTGATTTTGTGATCTTGACAAATAATCAAAAGAGATTTCATCAAATTTCTTAACCAAGTCTTCAAGATATTTATGGTAGGGAATCAACTTCGCGTTTTGGGTTTGCCATTCACCTCCCATATGGAGGATGATGAGCGTAGAATCACCATAGACTTGAAGCTTTTTGACTTTCATATCAATGGCTAACTGCAAACCAAGGATACAAGTTTCATATTCAAAAATATTGTTGGTACAAGGGACTATCAACTTTGCAGCAACTAGATAATGTTAGCCATCTGGGGATATCAAAACTCCCCTAATGCCGAAACTAAAAAGATTAATAGTACCATCGAGGTACATGGTCCATTCGTCATGTGAGACTAAGTAAATCAACTTCATCCCAATCATCAGACCTCTCGGGATTTTTAGCTAACATGTTAGTTATGACTCATCCTTGACAGACTTCTATGTCATGCTTATAATATTGAACTCAGAGAGTAGTATTTACCATTTCGCAAACCTTCCAACCAATGCGGGTTTCTCTAGAAGGTATTTGATCGAGTCATTTTCAGTCACCAGCAAAATGCAATGGTGAAGAGTATATTGATTCAGTCGATGTAAGACCCAAATCAAGGCTACACATGTCTTTTCCACCTTGAAGGTAGTGAACTTCTTACTGAGGTAGTATATAGCACGCTCTATCCCATCCTTTGATCCTTTCTACACCAACATAGTTCCTAAAGACTCATTATGGATGGTGAGATACTAGATTAGAGGCATGCCTTGAATGTGTGGTACCAATATAGGGGATTGCGAAATATGTCGCTTAAGTTCTTCAAAGTATTTCTAGCATTCTTCATTCTAATTGACTTTGGCATTCTTCTTCAACAATTTGAAGAATGGCTTAGTGGTTTTTGATAGTTGGGAGATGAATCTCACAACATAGTTCAATCTTTCTAGTAGACTTTGGACTTTCTTGACTGTAGAAGGAGGTTTTAAATCACATATGGCTTTCACCTTAGAGGGATCTATCTCGATGCCATTGTTACTAACCATAAACCCGAGGAGCTTCCCAAACTTTGCCCTAAATATGCACTTGGTGGGGTTAAGCCTTAGCTTGAACTTCCTCAATCAATCAAATAATTTTCTCAAGACCTCGACATGGTCTTCACCTTGTCTTAATTTTGCAATCATGTCGTGGAACAACTCCATCAGGGCTCTTTGATAGGTTGCCCTAGCATTTTTCAAGCCAAAGGGCATAACTTTGTAGCAAAATGTTCCCCATAGAGTGATAAATGACGTTTTAGTCTTGCCTTCCTCTTTCATCCGAATTTGGTTGTAATTGGAGAATTTGTCTATGAAGGAGAATAGTTTAAAACTAGTTGTACTGTCAACTAAAATGTTGATATGTGGTAAAGGAAAGTCATCCTTAGGACTTGCCTTATTCATGTTATGGTAATCAATGCATACTCAGACCCGCCTATCCTTCTTTATGACTGGGACTATATTGACAATCCAGTAAGCATAACAAGTGACCCCAATGAAATCCACTTTCAAGAGTTTCATGACTTCCTCTTTCAAATTTCTTGGACAACTCAGGTTTTGTCCTTCTAAGCTTCTACTTCTTGGGCAGAGGATTGAGTGGCAATGCATGTCCCACGATCCTAGATCTAAGCCTGGCATATTGGCATAAGACCAAGCGAAGACGTCTTGGTGTTCTTTCAAAAGTTTGATCAATCTATTGGCATTCGTTTGAGAATGGCCTGCCTTAATCTTGGTTTCTTTAGAGTTTTCTGAATCCCCTAAATTCACAGTAACTGATTGCTCGGTGGTAGGAGGTTTGGACTCTTCATGTTTGAGCCATTCCTTTTCAATAACCCGAGGATCATCCTTATTCTCTAAGTTGGAATAATTGAGTTCGTCAGAATCTCTTGAATGCGAATCTGAGTCATGCAAATGACTATCATGATGTGAAATGTTATGCTAGGGATGCATTTGAAAATGGTTAGCATGGAAATACAAATAAATGCAATGCATGCAAATGTTATGAAAAACTTATTTTTGAATTCCGATTTTTCGAAAAATTTATTGGGAACTCGTCCTCATATCATTGGACATCCTTGTTCCACAAAAAAAATTTGAAACTATAGATCGTGTAGAGGCCTAGGCCGCAAAGCATTATCATAGGTTCGGTTTGGGATACCTCATACATCTATTAACAAAAAGTGAATTTTATTAATATGTAGAAATTGCATTACAACGTATATTTTCCTAGATCTATAAAGTTCATGATCTAGACTATTACAAGGTATAAACGAATGAAACAAATGGAATTCCTTCGCAGGAGAGAAATGAATGGAATACAACTGAAATGAAAAGTAGGAACTACAAGCATCTGTTACACAGTGGGATCAGTAGACTGTTCATCTTCGCTAATGGTGCCAATCATGCCATCCTCAAATAAGTCAACAAAATGATGGACAGTGACTTCCTCTTCCGATAGGAGCTTTGGTGAGCCAGGGAAGAAATCCTTCAATGGAATAGGCAAAAGGCATTGATAACTCTTACACTTACTGTTTGGGTCTTTTCGGTTACCTTTACCCTTTTGGTCATCCTGTAACCCAAGCCTTCATGCTTGTTTCTCTTGCTCACTTCGATGGGATTTGGCACACCTTAGGCAAGCTTGCCCAAACCCTTTCCAACAGCGAATCCGTTATTGAGTAATTCTTTACTCAACATCAAAGATGCCCTTGAGAACTAAAAACTAAGACTTCCTAATGATTAATCCAATAGGCACATGGGTGATCGACACAAGCTCAAATGAGTGGTAGCTTGCCCCTTCTTTAACTTCCGGCTTGATGTAAAGTGAAACGACCCTGACTCCATCTCTAGGGTCTTAAGCAATAAGACTTATTTTTACGATGTCCCAAGCGCATCATCGTCCCGTTTTTTTATCTTTTCATTGAGTGTGGCATCCCAAAAATTCAAGGCAACCTCTAGATGTATTAAAGTCTATGATTAGGTAATGAAATTTGCCTTTGGGTTATGCCTTAGCTATTGACTTACTTTTAAGACCGAGTGTTATGTATCTTGTGTTCATGAGTTATTAAAATTAGTACTATAGGATAAATTGATAAGAAGAATTTGTTCTTGGCTATACACCTCATATATTTGATCCCTATAGTTTAAATGTTACAAGTTTTATGGCCATATGAAATTGAGAATTTGAAATTTATAAAAGACGGAATTAAGATGAATTATTAAAAAGTAAAATTGGAATTTATTAAGATTGAACTTTAGCCCCAAGGGTATTGGACCTAAAGTGGGCCAAATTGGCTTGGCCCATGAAGCCCATGAAGGGGGCTGCCATCGACCACAAGGGGGGAGGAGCCGGCCCATCTTCAAGCCCATCATGCATGGGATTTGCCAAGTGGCAAAAAGAGAGCTTCACCCATTGGTCACTTTGGGTGGCTCCTAATGATGACTAATGATTGATTTAAAGGGAAATAAAGAGAAGGGGTGGCCGGTTTAGGGGGGTGTCGACCATAAGAGAGAGAGAGAGAGAGAGAGAGAGAGAGAGAGAGAGAGAGAGAGAGAGAGCTGTCGAGAGAGTGAGAGAAGCCGAGAGAGAAGAGGAAGAGGCCGCACGAAGGAGGAAGCCACTTATCCGTCGCCCGCAGCCGCCCGTGCGTCCATCGTTTGCCACCGTCGTGCTCGCCGTAGCTCGGTTTGGAGGCAAGTCAGATCCATTGATCTGCTCTTGCATGTTGTGTCTAGGATGTGCTAGTGAAAGGTGATGAATTTCGTATGCCTAGGGTGTGAAAAACCGAAGTTGTATGGGTGTTGTTTTGAAATAGCATTCTGTTTTCGAGTAAATAGCCTGACCCAGAATGTTGTAGAGGCTTGCATGCGGGGTTTGAGTCGGATTTTGGTTTTGAATTCTTCATAAAATTTGTAGAAAACATCTAAAGTATAACATACTAAAATTTGAGACAAAATGGTTGAGTTTTGAGGGGTGAAACCCCTCCTCAACGGAAACGCTAGATCTGAAACTGTTTTGATGACCTCTTGGTGATTTTGTGTGTTGCATGTAACTTTTTACTGAGAATTTCACTTTTACCCCTTCACAAAAGTTGTAGAGAACATCTTGAATCCTAACATACTCAAGTTTGAGGTAAAACAAACAATTTTAGCCTAGCGAAACGATTTTTTCTTTGAAGACGATAGATCTGGAAATGTTGTACTGAATTCCAGCGAATTCGTGGACTATAAAGTGAATTTCCTTTGAGAATCTCACTCGGATCCATTAATGAAAGTTGTAGTGGACCCCTTGAGGCAAAACATATAAAAAATTCAGAGGAAATGAAGGAAGACAAGTTGGTGAAATCTTGATTTTTCTGAGACGGCTAAAACCTGGAATGTTCGGTACTAGGAACAGGGGCTTCAACCGTCCATAGTTAATTATCTGGAGCAAATCTGGCCTTGATGTCTTCATGAAAAATCTTCCTTAGGGTCTTGACTATCACCTGGTAAAATTTCATAATTTTTTCATGTCATTCGGGTATTTAAGTTAAAATATTTCAAGAACCGCGCAATCTGATATGTCTGAATTTTGCAAGCTATAATATGTGGGCTATATCTTTTTGTGTGAAGTTCTTTTGGGCATGTGTTCTTCATGGAGTTGCTGCCTTTATGTCTTGACTAACACATGTTTGGATTTCATAATTTTTGAAGATCATGTGGGTATTTAATTAATATGTTTTCTGAAATTGTGCAAGCTGGATTTTTAGTAGTTTTCAAAAAGTCATGATGTATGGATTATTCTAAGTTGGATGGATCCCATGGATTATGTTGTCGTAAGTGATTGGATCTTGCTGCATATGTGATGATAATTAGAACTACATATAAGAATCAAAATGCTGAAAAATGTTGTTGCCATCATATCATATGCCATGTTGAGATTGAGCCATGATTGTGAATGTGAACTATGATAAATGAGAATGCCGTTGGAGGTGTGAGCTGACAATGCCCCGGTAGTGTCGGGATGCCCGGCCAGGGAGTGTAAATGCTGGATGCCTGGAGGGTGTGTGCCGGATGTCCTCGGGAGTTTCGAGATTCCCGGGATGTGGGGGTGCTGGAAGCTCGGAGATGTGAGCCGGGGGATAGCTCGTGATGCCAGTTGGGGTATGAGATGCCTGGAGTGTGTGTGCCGGATGCCCAGAGGTGTGTGCCGGAGGTTCCTCGCGATGCCAGGTTGGGTGTGAGCGATAAATATGGGATGCAAATACTGGTCCCGGGAAAGAGAAATGTGCCGGCCCAAATTGAAAGAATAAAAATTGGGAAATTGAAATTGAATCATGCATGGTATGGTAATATGTATGCATGAATGCTTGATGATGAGAGCATGGATGTATATGCATATATGGTATGATGACATGTGCAGGGCTGCAAGGTAAGAAATGCTTGGATGTATGAATGGTATGAACTATACTATGATGTCTTGATTGTTCTATGTGATGCATTGAGTAGTTTACTGGATCTTTTACCTGCTGAGTGGTTGTACTCACCCCTTTTGGGGACTAACATTTCAGATTAGAAAGATGCCGCTCCCTACTGTCACGTGAGGCGTCATTTACGGCCTTCCATTGGACGTGGAGGTCGAGTGTATGGAGATCGATTGTCCCACCATCCCTGGTCTGACGTTCATTCGGGTTCGGGCACTAGTGATGTATAACGTGGGGCTGGCTAGGGGCCCGAACATTCAGGAGTTCATATCTGTTCACGTTCGTCGTGACGGAGTGATGCGGGGGATGTTGCGCCCGCCACCACCTGACGCATCGGGATGGGTGTGACGGCCCGCACGTGAGAAGTAGGAGCTGCTATTTTTTGGACATAGCCAACACTTGTAGATGGAGGATTTTGCATGATCGACATAGAGGGTCGAGTTGTCTGTTTTTGAGTTGTCGACAAGCCTCACCAAGAATCTTTGTTTTCCTTTTGGTTGTGCCGACCCGTGAAACCATCTTGAAAATATGTGAATAAAGAGTGGCTCGGCTTTATTTTCTTATGGTGCTTAGTGGTGTGCATTGTATCATGATTGTTGGAGGGAGAATTAGTAAGACTTGATTATGCTTCCGCAAGTAAGATGCGCTGGGACCGTAAGAAAAAAAAACATATATATATGCCTAGGAACTAAGGTTCTTCTTTGGTACCTGTGGCGGCCTTAGGTGATTCGGGGCGCCACAGGGTGATGTTGGTATCAGAGCAATGGTTATAGGTGGAGTGATAAGGAGCCTCACTTGGAAATTGAGGAACATGATGACAATGCACACCATAGGATATAAAACGGAATAATTGATTAACTTTGAGTAACGGGTGATGAGTATTCACTCGTAGATCCTTTGTAGTCTATATTGAGTTGTCTTTAGGTACCAGTAACATGTATATGTTACTTGTGTAGAGTTGCTTTGAATGGAGACGGTGAATCTTGGATTATTCCTGAGGCAATGCTTGGAAATTGCAGGAAAGTCATGGTGCGAGCTGGAAGTGCTCATCCATCGAGGGCTAAAGCCTCCACTGCAAGGGCTAAACCCCGAATGGAAGACATCCTGTATGCATTGGCCAATATTGGAAATCTGATGGAAAGATAGGCGCAGCAACAACCTAAAGCAGAACGCTGTACTCAAGGACTGGTGGAACAGTTTTTGAAGCTGATGCCACCTAAGTTCAGTGGAATGGGAAGTCCTGAGGAGGCGGAACATTGGATTGATGGAATGGAACAAATTTTCAGGTTGTTGGACTGCAATGATGCTGAGAAAATAACTTTGGCAGAGTACCAGCTGGAGGGAAATGCAAAGTTTTGGTGGAGAGCTTCGAGGGACACAATTTTCCCACTAGGTATTGATGTTAACTGGGAAGAGTTTGTGAGAGCTTTCTACAGAAAACATTTTTCTGACTGTGCTAAGGATAAGAAAATTACAGAATTTGTTCAACTAGAACAAAAGGAGCTGACAGTAGACCAGTATGAGGCAAGATTTGCTGAGCTGTCTAGATATGCTCCTAGACTAATTGAGGATCAAGAAGAGAAAGTTAAGAGGTTTCTGAAAGGGTTGAGAACTGATATCAAGAAACAACTGGTGCCTTTAAACATAAGAGATTATAATGAGATCTATGAAATGGCACAGTTGGTGGAGCAAGAGTTGGTAAGGGAACATTCGGAGAATAAGAGGCCATTGTCTTTTGGTGATGTGAGACAGGGTAAGAGACCCTATACAGGTCAAGGTCAAACCTGGGAGTCTAAGAAGAAGGGCAATTTCGGGAACTTTGGAAAGGGCAGGGGTAGACTGAATTTAGAAAGGACACCTTATCGAAATGAAGAGTGCCTAAGGTGTGATGGGCGACATGGCCCAGGACCTTGCAATGGGCAATTGAGATGTTATGGTTGTGGACAAATAGGTCATCTTAAGAGAAACTGCCCACATGAAAGGTCGCAAGTGAGTATTGGCTTGGTGCGATAGCCACAGCGGAATGCTGTTAGACCAAACTTACCAAGGAATCCTCAGAGGCCACTAGCACAAGGAAGGGTGTATGCGATCACCCAAGAGGAAGCGGAAGCTTCCAAAAATGTTATCTCAGGTATGATCCTTATAAATGATAAAAAGGCATATGCATTGTTTGATACGGGTGCTACGCATTCATTCATGTCTGAAAAATATAAATAGTTGAATAAGATAGAAACTATGCCTCTTGAGACACCTCTTTGTGTTTCTATGCCTTTAAAAGATATGTTATTATCTACGCTGGTGTGTGGAAATTGTAAGATAACAATGGGAGGAAAGGATATGGAAATAGACTTAGTCGTAATGGCCATGTATGATTTTGATGTTATCATAGGAATGGATTGGCTTCATAAATATCGGGCCAAGATGGATTACTATAGGAAAGTGATCCAATTTACTTTACCTGATCAGCCTAGCTATGAATTTTTGGGAGGTCAAACCCACCTACCTGTAGTACTTATTTCAGCAATAGAAGCGTGTGTGTTACTTGACAAAGGATGTCAAGGGTACCTGGCCATGGTTAGAGATTATACTAAGGAAGAGCCTAAGCTTGATGAAATCCGGGTAGTCAATGAATTTCAAGATGTATTTCCTGGGGAATTGCCTGGATTACCGCCGGAATGAGAAATCGAGTTTGAAATTGAATTAATGCCTGGAACAGGACCTATATCAAAAGCCCCATATAGGATGGCCTTAGTCGAATTGAAGGAATTGAAAGTGCAACTACAGGAGTTGCTTGACAAAGGATTCATTAGGCCAAGTGATTCACCTTGGGGTGCACCAGTTTTGTTTGTGAAAAAGAAAGATGGATCGATGCGCTTGTGCATGGATTATAGGCAACTGAATCAAGTAACCATTAAAAATAAATATCCTTTGCCTAGAATTGGTGATCTTTTTGACCAACTCCAGGGAAGTTCGATCTTCTCTAAGATTGACTTAAGGTCGGGATACCATCAGCTAAGAATTAAGAAAGAAGACATCCTTAAGACTGCATTTAGGACTCGTTATGGACACTACGAGTTCCTTGTCATGCCGTTTGGATTGACCAATGCACTGGCTGCATTTATGGATCTAATGAATAGGGTATTTAAGCCTTATTTAGACCAGTTTGTGATTGTTTTTATTGATGACATCCCGATATATTCGAGAGGACCTAAAGAGCATGAGCAACACTTGAGGGTAGTTTTGCAAACTCTGAGAGAGCATAAGCTGTATGCCAAATTTAGTAAGTGTGAATTCTGGCTGGACCAGATAATATTTTTAGGGCACGTGGTATCAGGAGGAGGAATTGCAGTGGACCCGGTGAAAGTTGAGATGGTAATAAATTAGCCGAGCTCAACAACAACTACTGAAATACGGAGTTTCTTAGGACTGGCTAGTTATTATAGAAGGTTTATTGAAGGATTTTCACGACTGGCAGGTCTTTTAACTAAATTGACTCAAAAGAACATGAAATTTGAATGGAATGGGGAATGCGAGAGGAGTTTCCAGGAGCTTAAAAGGAAATTGACCTCGGCTCCAATCCTGACTATACCAACTGGACCTGATGGTTTTACAGTGTATAGTGATGCATCTCACAAAGAACAAGGATGTGTTTTGATGCAGCATGGCAAGGTCATAGCCTATGCATCTAGACAACTGAAACCCCATGAACTGAACTACCCAACGCATGATTTAGAATTAGCAGCTATAGTGTTCGCTTTGAAGATATGGAGGCACTATTTGTATGGGGAAAAGTTTGAGATTATACGGACCATAAGAGTTTGAAATATCTATTCTCACAAAAGGAGTTGAACATGAGACAAAGGAGATGGATGGAATTGTTAAAGGATTATGATTGTGAGATAAGATACCATCCAAGGAAGGCGAATAAGGTAGCGGATGCTCTTAGTCATAAGTCGGCTATGGAGATGGCCAGTTTAAGAATGGCATAATGGAGTTTGCTTATAATAATAGTTTTTAGAAAAGTATAGGCATGGCTCCCTATGAAGCATTATATGGAAGGAGATGTAGGACTCCTGTCTGTTGGAATGAAGTGGGTGAAAGGAAATTGACAGGACCTAAACTGGTACAAGTTACCACTGAAGCTATTGAAATTATTAGAAAAAGGCTTAAACCAGCTCAAAGTAGGTAGAAAGACTACGCAGATAAGCATAGAAGGCCTTTGGAGTTTAATATAGGAGACCATGTATTCCTTAATGTATCTCCAATGAAAGGAATATCTTGATTTGGAATAAAGGGTAAGTTAAGCCTTAGATTTGTCGAACCTTTTGAGATACTTGAAAGAATAGGGGATGTAGCTTATCGTTTGGCGCTACCTCCTAAGTTGGGAAATTTGCATGATGTGTTTCATGTATCGATGTTGAGAAAGTACCAGCCGGATCCTGGTCACATACTCGATCATGAAGCCATTGAAGTGGATGAGAAAGTGAGGTACATTGAAGAGCCTGTGCAAGTACTGGATTGGAAGGAACAAATTCTTAAGACCAAGACAATTCCACTGGTTAAGGTATTATGACGACATCATGATATGGAGGAAGCCACACGGGAAAGTGAAGATCAGATGAAGGAAAAGTACACCTACTTGTTTCAAAAGGGCATGAGTGGTGTCTAATCTCGAGGACGAAATTCTCTAAGGAGGGGAGAATTGTGGCATCCCAAAAATTCAAGGCAACCTTTAGATGTATTAAAGTCTACGATTAGGTAATGAAATTTGCCTTTGGGTTATGCCTTAGCTGTTGACTTACTTTAAAGACTGAGTGTTATGTATCTTGTGTTCATGAGTTACTAAAATTAGTATTATAGGATAAGTTGATAAGAAGAATTTGTCCTTGGCTATGCACCTCATAGATTTGATTCCTATAGTTTAAATCTTACAAGTTTTATGGCCATATGAAATTGAGAATTTGAAATTTATAAAAGAGGGAATTAAGATGAATTATTAAAAAGTAAAATTGGAATTTATTAAGATTGAACTTTAGGCCCAAGGCTATTGGGCCTAAAGTGGGCCAAATTGGCTTGGCCCATGAAGCCCATGAAGGGGGCTTCCGTCGACCACAAGGGGGGAGGAGCCGGCCCATCTTCAAGCCCATCATGCATGGGATTTGCCAAGTGGCAAAAAGAGAGCTTCACCCATTGGTCACTTTGGGTGGCTCCTAATAATGACTAATGATTGATTTAAAGGGAAATAAAAAGAAGGGGTGGCTAGTTCAGGGGGCTGTCGACCATAAGAGAGAGAGAAAGGGAGAGAGCTGTCAAGAGAGTGAGAGAAGCCGATAGAGCAGAGGAAGAGGCTGCGCGAAGGAGGAAGCCACTCGTCCGTCGCCCGCAGCTGCCCGTGCGTCCGTCGTTTGTCGCCGTCGTGCTCGCTGTAGCTCGGTTTGGAGGCAAGTTAGATCCATTGATCTGCTCTTGCATGTTGTGTCTAGGATGTGCTAGTGAAAGGTGATGAATTTCGTATGCCTAGGGTGTGAAAAACCGAAGTTGTATGGGTGTTGTTTTGAAATAGCATTCTGTTTTCGAGTAAACAGCCTGACCCAGAATGTTGTAGAGGCTTGCATGCGGGGTTTTAGTCGGATTTTGGTTTCGACTTCTTCATTAAAGTTGTAGAAAAAATCCTAAAGTATAACATACTAAAATTTGAGACAAAATGGTTGAGTTTTGAGGGGTGAAAAACTTCCTCAACGAAAACGCTAGATCTGAAACTGTTTTGATGACCTCTTGGTGATTTTGTGTGTTGCATGTAACTTTTTACCGAGAATTTCACTTTTACCCCTTCACGAAAGTTGTAGAGAACATCTTGAATCCTAACATACTCAAATTTGAGGTAAAACGAACAATTTTAGCCTAGTGAAACGATTTTTCCTTTGAAGACGATAGATCTGGAAATGTTGTACTGAATTCCAGCGAATTCGTGGACTATAAAGTGAATTTCTTTTGAGAATCTCACTCGGATCCATTAATGAAAGTTGTAGTGGACCCATTGAGACAAAACATATAAAAAATTCAGAGGAAATGAAGGAAGACAAGTAGGTGAAATCTTGATTTTTCCGAGATGGCTAAAACCTGGAATGTTCGGTACTAGGAACAGGGGCTTCGACCGTCCATAGTTAATTATCTGGAACGAATCTGGCCTTGATGTCTTCATGAAAAATCTTCCTTAGGGTCTTGGATATCACCTGGTAAAATTTCATAATTTTTTCAGGTCATTCGGGTATTTAAGTTAAAATATTTCAAGAACCGCGCAATCTGATATGTCCGAATTTTGCAAGCTATAATGTGTGGGCTATATCTTTTTGTGTGAAGTTCTTTTGGGCATGTGTTCTTCATGGAGTTGCTGCCTTTATGTCTTGACTAACACATGTTTGGATTTCATAATTTTTAAAGATCATGTGGGTATTTAATATATATGTTTTCTGAAATTGTGCAAGCTGGATTTTTAGTAGATTTCAAAAAGTCATGATGTATGGATTATTCTAAGTTGTATGGATCCCATGGATTATGTTGTCGTAAGTGATTGGATCTTGCTGCATATGTGATGATAATTAGAACTACATATAAGAATTAAAATGCTGAAAAATGATCTTGTTGCCATCATATCATATGCTATGTTGAAATTGAGCCATAATTGTGAATGTGAACTATGATAAATGAGAATGCCGTCGGAGGTGTGAGCCGACGATTCCCCGGGAGTGTCGGGATGCCCGGCCAGGGAGTGTAAATGCCGGATGCCTGGAGGGTGTGTGCCGGATGTCCTCGGGAGTTTTGAGATTCCCGGGATGTGGGGGTGTCGGAAGCTCGGAGGTGTGAGCCGGGGGATACCTCATGATACCAGTTGGGGTACGAGATGTCCAGAGTGTGTGTGTCGGATGCCCAGAGGTGTGTGCCGGAGGTTCCTCGCGATGCCAAGTTGGGTGCGAGCGATAAATTTGGGATGCAAATACTGGTCCCGAGAAAGAGAAATGTGGCGGCCCAAATTGAAAGAATAAAAATTGGGAAATTGAAATTGAATCATGCATGGTATGGTAATATGTATGCGTGAAGGCTTGATGATGAGTGCATGGACGTATATGAACATATGGCATGATGGTATATGCATGAATGCTGGATGGTGAGTGCATGGATGTATATGCACATATGGCAAGATGGTATATGCATGAATGCTTGATGATGAGTGCATGGATGTATATGCACATATGGCATGAAGGTATATGCATGAATGCTTGATGATGAGAGCATGGATGTATATGCATATATGGTATGATGACATGTGCAGGGCTGCAAGGTAAGAAATGCTTGGATGTATGAATGGTATGAACTATACTATGTTGTCTTGATTGTTCTGTGTGATGCATTGAGTAGTTTACTGGATTTTTTACCTGCTGAGTGGTTGTACTCACCCCTTTTGGGGACTAACATTTCAGATTAGAAAAGATGCCGCTCTCTACTGTCATGTGAGGCATCTTTTACGAGCTTCCATCGGACATGGAGGTCGAGTGTATGGAGATCCATTGTCCCACCATCCCTGGTCTGACGTTCATTCGGGTTCGTGCACTAGTGATGTATGACATGGGCCTGGCTGGGGGCCCGGTCATTCAGGAGTTCATATATGTTCACGTTCATCGTGATGGAGTGATGCGGGGGATGTTGTCGCCGCCACCGCCTGACGCATCGGGATGGGTGTGACGGCCCGCGCGTGAGGAGTAGGAGCTGCTACTTTTTGGACATAGCCGACACTTGTAGATGGAGGATTTTGCATGATCGACATAGAGGGTCGAGTTGTCTGTTTTTGAGTTGGGGCCAAGTCTAGCCAAGAATCTTGGTTTTCCTTTTGGTTGTACCGACCCGTGAAACCATCTTGAAAATATGTGAATAAAGAGTGGCTCGGCTTTATTTTCTTATGGTGCTTAGTGGTGTGCATTGTATCATGATTGTTGGAGGGAGAATTAGTAAGACTTGATTATGCTTCCGCAAGTAAGATGCGCTGGGACCGTAAGAAAAAAAACAAATATGTATATATATATATATGCCTAGGAACTAAGGTTCTTCTTTGGTACCTGTGGCGGCCTTAGGTGATTCGGGGTGCCACATTGAGCACATGCGAAAGCGTACGTATAACACCCAAACAACAGGTAGTCAGGAAAACAACCACTCACAAACACACAATTACATAAGTTATATTTACAAACGCATTTCTCATGGGCTGTTATACTTACAATCATTACATGCTTTATGCTAAAAAAGGCTGGAGTAAATTTTAGCTCCTCTATCGTGACTACAACTCCTCTATACCTACAATTCTGAAAAATAACGGGATGAGTTATGGACTCAGTAGGTAAAATCCTTAATTCTCTACGAGGAGGATATCTCATCATCAAACTCCAGTAGGTACAACACTTGCAATGCAATGTCGATGGCAAATCAATAGCAAACTTATTGCTGTCCTCGACTACATGTAGATGTCCATCATAACATGGTTCAATGCATACTTACATTTGGCTTATCAAGAAACATATTGCCATATCATACTTATGCATTGTCATGACCCGATTTCGTCGCCCTCGATCCCTCACCATCACGGGGGGGAAAGGTTGGGTTTAGGGGTACTTGATCACGAGAATTCCTTTACGGCTTGCATTCCAAAGGATCATCACCTCGCCTTTTGGATCAAGCCTCTTGTGAATTCCCTCCATGAGATCGCAAGCTCTCCCAAGCTCGTACCCCACGTGACAATGGAGTGTCGTGATCTATATGCACACGGGTTACACACCTTCAGAGAATAGGTCAGGTGTGGATATTAGATCTAAGGGTACCCTTACCATGGTATCCCTCTCGACAGTATGCTTTGCCTATAAGGATGACATCACTTCATCCTTTGTGGTACTCCCACATCGAGTATCCTAAACCATGGTAAATTTCATTGAAATTCGTACACCTGATGATGGGTTTATTTATACAATCTAGTTGTTTTAAAACAACCTAGAGATAAAACAACAGTCACCACTAGCCTTGTTTTGGGGCTAGGCTAGAAAATCCAATCAAGAGTCAAAAGTGTTTCCTCGATTCCTACACAACCAAATATCTAGGTTTGGGGACTTGGGTTACGCTAATATTTCTATTAAAGCCCTTTTAGTACCTAAACGGTATGTTGTGTTTTCCTGATGTGTCTATGCATTTCTTCTTACAATTTCAAGATTGTTAGTCCTAAACTAAGTGATCATGCGTGGTTGGTCATTTTCATACTATTCTATTTCTAGAAAAACAAGAAAAGAAAGCAATCAATGGACTTGAAATTTCATAACAGTAAGTAAACAATCAAGGAAAGTAGTAAATCTAGCATGCAATCCTAGAAAATATAAAAGAGAAACATAATTGAAAACAAATAAGAGGAAGAGAGAAAACCCGCAACTCGTCGGGCTTTATACAACAAATGGATCCCAAGATGTATCTCGTGAAAATAAATAGTACATGATAATGGTCGGAATGGACATCACCCTCCACCATCTTCATGCTTTCTTTATCTTCGAGGTCCTAATCTAAACCTAGTCCAAGAAATTTATAAATAGGTACATACAATGAAAATAAACAAGCATACATATCAAAACAATCAAAAACACGACATTATGTCAAGATCAATCATTTAAAGAAAGTTCAATGCGAAAGTCAAATTTTGGGATCTCGGGGTTGGCCTTTTGTCTTTCATGTGAAGGTCCCACTAAGACACCTAGCCAATCCATTTTTGTGACTTATAACAATTATTGATCAATTGTGTTCTCACATGGCCAATAACACTTATAAGTCTCTTAATCAGGCGATCTATGTGATCCCAGGTTTTTCCTTTGATATCATGCATCGATCCTACCATTCATCTAAAAGTCACATGCATTGTAGAAATTTAAACATGCATGAAGGTCTTTTGGACCTTATTTCTCAACTAATCAAGCAAGAAAGTGAACCATTGGCGGGTCACCTATTACCAAGGTTATACGTCAATCACAAACGCAGGCAATTCTAAATGTATGACACAATTGTATGCATGGAGGATACATGTGATGTTTCAAAGACACCTTCTAAAATCATTGACAAAAAAATTTAAGACAAAGTGATGTCTCGGTTATGATAGCCTAGGGCTCGCATAAATGCACTCACAAGCGTCGTATACATTTTGAATACAATTCAAACCATGACTTTCATGATGTCAAATCAAGATTTTAAAAAGGTTTGAAAAATATTTAGGATTAATGAATATTTAGGCTATGAAACACATTCAATTGCCAAGGCTAACCCAGGGCTCGCATAAATGCACTCACAAGCATCGCAGATATTTTGAATATGGTCCAAACCATGATTTTTCTTTATGCCAAATCGAGTTTTAGAGAAGAACTTCTTAGAAATTGTTTTTGAGAAACATCACATATACCAAAGTATTTTTTGAAATACGCAATTTGTAAGGGCCAATTAATTAACAACAAAGATCAAAGCATTTAGGACAACTTCCATGAAGATGGCATGGCCTAATTTCAAGCACAAACTAACCTAAAAGGTATAACTAAACAATAACAATCATGTTTATATCAGGAAATTTCAAAACAAGCATGTAAAGACAACAAAATTTAGTAATACCCATTGACAATCTAACTATGGAAAAATTTCCTAATATGTACAACATGATAATGAACAAATTTTGTGAAGGAAGCTTTCCTAAACAAGCGACTCATGATTTTATAAAAATCAAACAACGAGCGACAACATATTAGAAATTTGTCAAATCAACAAGACACTAAGCCAATATCGCGGGGATTTGTCCTATCAAAATAATTTTAAAAATCACCATTTTTTCACACAATGCAGCTAACATGATGATAAGAAATTTTCATTTAAGAGACTGAGTGCAAATTCCAAATAGAAAAAATGGAACAAAAATATCAAAGATCTATCCAAACAAGGGTTAGGACAGGGGTCCGAATTTGATCCCTTGTCTAGATTCTGATTAATCTTGAAAAAATGGGAAAGTGGTATAAATGATGAGCAATTTACATGAAATTAGTAGCATCAGAAACCTCTAAGTGTGTATTACATCTTCCTAGAAGAGATCGAGTCCAAACTAGGTCAATTCGGTACCTTAAAATTGAGATCTCTAAAAATGTGCACGTTGGTAACTAAGGATTCATAACACGAGCATTCATTAGAAAACCTCAAAATCACTCAAAGAATGTACAAACGGCATGAAGAAATCACATGGGACTTAGGATTGGATGCGAAGGAAAGTTTGGATAATCATCTAATCTTAAGTTGGTGTGCAAAATGTCATACAATTTAAATGACATTAGGAAATGATTCATGATTCCTAATGGTATGCTTGGGAATCCTAAGTGTGATGAACAATTTTGTAAGACAAATTTAATGTGCAAGATGATACTCAAAGGATATGACCTAAAGATGTGCACAAACCTTGCAACATGTGGTTTAATCGTAAAAAAGGCATGATCATAAGATTTGTTCTCTAGATGACTCAAACAAACATGGAAAGGTGCACCTATGACAAGGTATCATTTCAGCATTAAATTTACAGAACGAGCATGATTTCAGCCATCCTCAAGTCATGCATAAATCCTATTAAAAATCTCACATATAGAGCATGTCATGATGAATATTTCTTGTTAAGAGTTCAAAACTAGGTTAAGATCATATGATTCATCGAAAAAATGGCAAAACCGACAAACGATATGCCCAACTCATGTTGCTACAGTGCCTTTTATTCTAATGCATGTAATTGACTCACTTCACCAACATAAAGACCTTGCAAAGCATGCATAAATTTACCATATGTGTCTTGTATTTCAACTCTCATGAAGTATTTGAGACCAGTTAGGTGCATTTGTGGACTTAATTTCATCAAAACTAAATTTATACCACTGTAGGACAGGTTGTCCTATGTTCAGATTCAAGTGATTTTGACCTAGTTAACATGTCTAAAAATTTCAAAAAAAAAAAGTACAAAATATGTACAACATTAATACGAGAAACTTTCATGAAGGAAAGTTATTCTAGAACTCAACACAAAAATCAGTAACACAAATGGAAAAATAAGAGATTAATAGAACAAATTGACCTGGGCTAGGATCTGAGTAGATCTGACCTATTTAGGTGTGTCTAAAAATTTCGGAAAAGATATAGCATATGTAAAACACTAATTTGAGCAACTTTTATCAAGGAAAGTTATTCCAGAACTCAACACAAAAATTAGTACAAAAATGGAAAAGTGAGAGATCAATACGGAACAGATTGACCTAGGTTTGGATTTGAGTAGATCGACCTAATTAAGCACATCCAAAAATCATTAACAAAAATTATAGGATGTGTAAAAAAGGATGTGAAACAAAACTCATAAAGGTAAGATTATCCAGAAATCATCATAGAAGGCTACACAAAAATAGTAAAATCTTATTTCGAAGTAAAAATAGAGACAAAAATCCAATTGAACTACAGCAAAATCACTCATCTTCAGAGATTTTTTTCAAGGGCCAAAGAATACTCGATTGGGGCGTGCAACCTGCCATTTTGAAGCTTGGGATGTCTATTATCTAATCCTAATAGGACTTGAGTTGAAATAAGGTTGTTTCGGACCTCGTTTTGGTCAAAATAGCAAGTCAGTCCTAAGGCTACGAAATTGCAGATTTAAGACCAACCAAGCACAATCACCCACACTCATTCAATCAATCACATTCAAAATTCAGCAAAATCATCTATGAGCATATTTCACTAATATTAAACCCTAGCCTCGGCCGGCTAATTTGACCTTGCTTCACGGGGTCCAAGATGGAGATTGTTACATCTGTTGCAATTTTTGTTTGTTTCTATTGTGGTCAATCAGATCAAAATGCCAGAACACTTTCAAAATTTCAAAGATCGCCAAGGATCAGATCTGAATCACTTGATTCAACTTCAGACCGATTGGATCGTCGGCTTGGATCATGATAAAACCAATTCGATTGGATCGGCTTAGGTGTGCCGGTAAGAGATCAAGGTCACCAGAACTTTTCCAGTGACCAATTGTCTTTATCCTAACCACACACAAGCTAGCGATGACCTGAGGATTAGATCTGAATGGCCTAGGACCTCAGAACCGTTGTTAACCTCCGACTAGGATTGCCGGAACCACCAGTCCAAGTTAGACCAACTATGGATGCCAAGAGGGGAGCTAGCTTGATCAGACAACTTCTGATCAAAATCTAGACAATCTTCGGTAGCAAATGGATCAAAAAGGAGGAGGAGATGGTCATGGGGCTGAGTAGCAGCCGACAAACCGCTAACGTGAGGCCGGCGAGCCTAAACCGGCAATGAATCAGTTTGGTTCACGGAAAGTGGGAGAGAGAGAGGGATTGATTTAGGCGGGAAACATAGAGAGAGAGAGAGAGAGAGAGAGAGAGAGAGAGAGAGAGAAATCTAAAGAGAGAGAATAGGTTTCGTGCAAAATGAGCCCCCTAACTTTATATACCCCCCCAAATTAAGCGATTTTGGCCGTCGGTTCAATCTAATGGTCAAAATTTTGATTCAATGGTCAAAAATCAATTTCAAAGGCTCTATCATGATATCGAGGTGTCGGGTAATTGATCTAGTGGATTTGATTTGCAAAAAACTAAGCCAAAAATGGGAATTCCGTCAAAATGTCCAATTAAGGGTTAATTTGCAATTTGATGAAATTTGAGGATCAATTGGTAAAATTTTGGGAAATTGAAGGTGCAGAATTGGCATTGAGAGGATTCCAAAACCGGTCTCTAGAGGTCAGTAACCAGCCAAAAAGGGCCTGAACCAACTAATCCCCTCAGCAGCCGATCAGACTAGTCCCGGTTCGATCTGATTCAGCCAGATTTTGACCTATTCTTGGCCGGTTTGGTCCAGTTCTGGCTGTTTTGTTCACTTGGGACCCTTGTGGGTCTAAAATTTATGCAATTTGGTCCCTTAAAAACCAAATTGAAGAGGAATTTTATCATTTTTACGAAAAATTGGCCAATTAAGATACAATTAAGTTAATCAAACCTTATGAACATGATCAGGGGGTTTTTATTAACCTATTGAATGATTACCGTGAAAAACAACAAGTTGAAACCATTTGCAATTCAATGGACAAAATTGCAAATTAACTAAAATTGAACTTAATTAGTGTCACAATTGCTCTATCTAATGAGCTACCCATATGTAAGATCACTTATCATATTCAAATCAACCTTGAATTGAAGCACTCAAGCTTAGGTTAAAAGATGGATCTAAGCTTAATATTAAAATTGGATCTAGATTTATGAAATTAAACCATAGCCATGAATGGGTCAATTCGAATTTTGTCGATTGAAGCTTAACTGCTTGATTTTCTAATTTGGGAGGATAAAATTCTTTAAATTGATAAGTTCTTATGTGAATTTACAAAATTGATTTTAGATTTGGATTTATCTTAAGAAAATGTGTGAGAAACAATTGTCCGTTTGCAAGTTATGAAGGATGGATTTTGGGCCCTTAATTAGGGCTCAAAATGGCAGTTCACATTCTAATTCAATAAATCATGAAATTAAATGCTCAAGCAGATTTCAGATAGCTCTTAAACCAAATGTCAAAGAAGGAACTACTCCTAATTATGACTAAAATAAAAGTAATTTTTTTTTGTCGATTTAGAACCTAAAATTGAAAGATTCAAAAATCAAAGTTCTTAATTGAATCTTGTGAAATTTTTTATGCAAAAGCCAAATTGGCATTAAAAAAAATGTATTTGTGCATTTTTTATTTTTTTCATCTTTTTTATCAAAGGTTTGACTAAAAATCAACCATTTAGTTGACTTTTCCTAAAAAGTCAATTTTTTGGTCAAATCTTTGAATTTTCAAGGAATTGATTTGACAAAAGTGAAATTAAAACTAAATGGAATCTTTTTGGGTAAAAAGTAAATTTTTTACCCAGGGTTGACTTTTTGTTAAAGGGTTGACCAAAAAGTCAACTTGAAAGTTAACCGTTTGACTTTTCGAGATTTTCTTGAATATGAGTCAGAAATTACTTAAAAATGACAATGCAAAAGAAATAAATGAAAAACGACACATTTTGGTCGAGAGATAGGGCTCCGTTGCAATTAGAAACCCAAATCTTGATTTTTTACCTTTTAATGATGCGTCGACTAAAAATCAGGTTTCAATAACTACCCCTCTTTGAGTGGGAGTTCAAAGAGGTTCAATTCAAAGATAAAATTGATACCTTCATATTTTAGTCGACTCCACTTTGGAAATAGAAAAAGAAAAAAGAAATGATATTTGGTTAGTAACGTACCTATTGCAACCTTTTTTTTTTCAGCGCCCCGATTAGGAATGGGCGCCTTCGAAGGCTAATGGTTCGGCTAGGTCTGTTAGGCTTAGCCTAGACTCTCCCAAGTCCACCAATTCAAGACTTAATAGTCAAATTTTTTTAACTTGTAAGTTAATTTTGAATAGGAGTCAACACTAATCAATTTGGGGTAGATCAATTAGAAACTCAAGCGAAATATTGGGAGGAATATTTGCTCCTACGCAACCAAAGAAACTAGGTTTGGAGACTTGATTACATTAGTTAATCACTAATGTCTTTCCCGTACCTAATCTTGTTTAAACCCTTAGGTCTTTTGGATTTGCAAGGGATTTTCCACACATTTGTGGAGGAAAAACATTTTTGTTGGTCCTTTTCTCATTTTTTGGGATATAAAAAGCATTTTTGGAACCACCACCCGCGGTGGCCGTGCTGGTTAAGAGCCTGGTACTCCATACGCAAAGGGGGAGAGGTTCGAAACTTCATGGACGCGATGCTTCAATGCATAACTCGCAATTTAACCGTGCTCGGGGTCAGCGGTGGGGGCCCCTAGCGCCCCAGGGTTTACTCTCCACCGCGAAGCGGCGTGCGGAGGTTCCCTGGGTACAAAAAAAAAAAAAAAGCATTTTTGGACTCTTTTTGATCTTCTTGCAAATATTGATTATTTCTCTTTTTTCTTTTGGCTTTTTCCTGATTTTTTGGACTTTCTGGAAAATATGGGACTTTTTTTTTTTTTTTTCGATATTTTGGAAAATAAATTATTTTTAAATTTATTTTTTAAATTTAAAATATTATTATTTTAATATATTAAAGAACGACCGGGTCGGATCCGTGTTGGGTTCGGCTTGGGTCATCCACCTAAAACTCGGACGAGCCTATGTTGCAGGCCCGACCCGGGGTTTTTCCCTCCTCTAAAAAAAAAAAAAAAACTAAGTAGAGCCCACTAATTCGGCCCATCTTCATTAATAAAAACTAGCTCAGGGATCAATCGACTGACATGGGTAGGCCCAATCCGGGGGAAACCCTACTCGGAAGCCGATCTTGGTTCGACCCGATTCCTAAAAAAGCCTACTCAGATCCAACTTGACTCCTAAAAAAAACTTATCCGGCCGTGACTCGACTCGTGGAACCCTACCCGGTCACCCCACGCCAGACCCACTTTCGATCCGGCTTCTCCTTCACGGGTTTGGTTTCTGGAGCCCTCGGGTTCGTCGTTGCCTACGGTGGAGGCAGCCGAGCTTGTCTCGATCTGAGCTTAGGCCTCCGCCAGCACCACCTTCGACTCCGCCTGGTTAGCCATCGTGGCTGATTACGCCGTCTATCACCGTCCATCACCACTGGTCTGCAAATTCAACCGCGATGCTCGTGTGGGGATTTTCGTTGAATGCCTGGAGGACGCCAGTTGAGAGAGGCAGGATTGAGCCTATTTGGGGTCGAAATCGTGATGAGGTTCCGAGCCGACCAACGGCGGAGACCAGGGAGGGGGATGGTGAATGGTCGAGGCCAGAACTTGCATGAAGCCAGCAGCCACGAATCCCGACCCGACAAACCCAGAATAGACCAAGAAGAAGAACTGATGTGGACATCGAGCCATATCGAGGAGGTGGTCTGAGGGACCCATTGTCTATTCATACTGGTTCGATTACTCGAGCACAGGCCAAGCAATTCAGGCAAGCTGTTGGCGTCATGGTTCGTGATCTTTGGCGTGGAGATGACATTGGATCAAATCTTGAAGAATCTTGGAAATCTTAGTGCAATTTGATTATCTAGTCACCAAATATTTGACCAAGTCAATATATATATCTTCTTGTTTAGGAATATTCTAGAATAGGAATATTCTAGAATATGACACATTAGATTTTTAGGGTTGGTTTTAGGGTTTGTGTGGCGGCTAGAAGGCCTATATTGAAGATTGACTGAATTTATTTGGGGAAGATTTTTATTTTTTGGAGGAAAAGAATTGAGGGGTTCTCTTTTACTGTTCTTTTGAGGACTTGACCTTATCAAGATTCTCTTGTGGTGGTCGATTCGACTTATCAAGCAAGATAGCAAATTCTTTCACTTAGGGCGTCTATAACATTGGTTGGTTGATACGCATTCGTCAACAGGTCACGTTCATATCGAGGTTGCCAATCACAAGTTCGATTGGAGGTCGGGGTTAGCAATTGGCACCATCCGAGCCTTCGTAGAACGATCTTTCTGCAACGATTCACATCATTTGGTATAAGAGCTTGCTTCTACAAGGTGTATTTATCTTTAATTTTCTGTTTATATTCAGCAATTTGAAATTTATTGGGCTACGGTTTCAGTTCTAGCCAATTTAGGGATTCGATTGCTTTTGTGCTTCCATACGTAGTTGTTTGCTATTAGTTTTAATTTTTTTTCCTAGCATCTTAAATTGTATCTAAGTTCGTCAAAAAAAAAATAAAAAAAAGAGAAAGTTCGTCAAAAAAGAAGAAGAAGAGAACGAAAATGCACACACAAAAAAAAGAGTGTACAAGAGAAAAAAAAAACCGATTTGGCAGAAAAGATAACCGAACAAAAAAAATCAAGAAGGCGACTCGTTTGTTAGTGGACCAAATTAAAACAAAATCAGTAGTGATTTGCGTTTCAATTAAAATTTCGAAAGTTGTACTTGTTGGTTTGAAATTGTTACTTGTTGAAACAAAAACAGTAGTAATCTAATCTTGCTTGATTAGTTTCATTGATTGTCATGAGGGGGTTGAGAGATGGGTTTTGAGTCCAATAAAAAGCTTGTGAAAAGAGAATACAAGAGGAAAAAGGCAAGAGTGTGTAAGCTTAATTGAGGGTGGAAAAAGCCTAGACTTGAGTTAAACACGAGGGGAGTAACAAACACCTTGAGAGAAACATGTGAGGGAGCGATTGGTGAGGATTTTTGTGACTAACGTTTACCTTCAGGTCTAAAATATGTCGCTCGAAGAAAACGTGAATCAAAGGGAGGTTGACTCCATATGAAGGGATGAAGTGCTTGTGGAAAGCATCCAACAATTGAGGGCCGTAGTGGAGAAGCTTAGTGGCCGAATGATGGGGAATGGCATGAGGGTTGATGGTGATCGAGAGCTACCCCCAGGAAGGCCGCAACATCATCGAGACACCTCTAAAACATGACATAGAAGGCAGCGACATTATGATGATGATGAGGCCGACATGGATGATGATCAATATGCTCGATTTGGAAGGTGGAATGGAGACCCAGGGTTTAGACACCGAGAAGATAATGAACTTGGCAATATCAAGATGAGATTCCTTCTTTCCAAGGGAAGAATGATCCCGACGCATATCTAGACTGGGAGAAACGCATGGAGATGGTATTTGATTACCAACGATACTTCGAGCTCAAAAAAGTAAAAATTGCAGCTGTTGAATTTACTGATTATGCTATAATTTGGTGGGATCAACTTGTGACTAACATGAGGTGCAATGGTGAAAGACCGATAGAGACATGGGATGAAATGAAAGCAGTGATGAGGAGACGTTTTGTACCAAGTCATTACCTTCGAGATTTCTTTCAAAAGTTACAAAATCTCACACAAGGCAATAGGAGCGTGGAAGAGTATCACAAGGAGATGGAGATTACCATGATCCGTGTTAATGTGGTGGAGAATCGTGAGGCCACAATGTCAAGATTTTTGAGTGGTTTGAGCCGAGACATAGCAATGGTGGTGGAGCTGCAACACTATGTTGAATTGGAGGAATTGGTGAACAAAGCCATCAAAGTTAAGTGGCAATTGAAGTTGGACAGAAATCACAAGAGTGGAGGAGGTTCAAATTAGAATTGGAGATCCAATTGGAAGAGAGATGAGAAGCCAAATTGGAGATGAAACAACACCAAAATCGAAACCTCAAAGAAGAAGGAGAGGGACGGTAAAGTTGGGACGAATCCAGCTTCAGGTAAATCCGAAAACCCTAACACTAGAACTCATGAGATAAAATGTTTTAAGTGTTTGGGCAAGGGTCATATGGGGAATCAATGCCCTAATAGGAGGGTGATGATCAAGATTGGACATGGTGTTATTGAGTCCAAAAGTGAAAGGGAATAAGAGGATGATGAGATGCCACCGTTGGAGGATTGTAGTGATGGAGAAATAGCTATAAAATGAGACTTATTGGTGGTTAGGTGATCTTTTAGCGTGCAAGTAAAGGATGAGGAGCATCATCAACAAAGAGATAACTTGTTTCATACAAGATGTGTGGTGAATGGTAAGATCTGTAGTTTGATAATTGATGGACGTAGTTGTGCAAATGTGGCAAGTTGTATTATGGTGGATAAGTTGGGTTTGAAGACAACAAAGCACCCTAGGCCTTATAGACTTCAATGGTTAAATGATAGTGGAGAGGTGAAAGTGTCGAAGCAAGTTCAAATCCCATTTAAGATAGGGAGATACAAGGACGAGGTAGAGTGTGATGTTGTACCTATGCAAGCGGGTCATATCTTACTTGGAAGACCATGGCAATATGATCGAAAGGTACATCATGATGGGTATACTAATCATTATTCATTGGTGATGAATCAAAAGACTTATACCTTGGTACCAATGACACCTAGTGAGGTGTATCAAGATCAGTTAAAGTTACAACGAGAAGCCAAGAGAGAGAGAAGATGTGAGAAATCTTAGGGCTTGCGTTGTGTGTCTGAGACGCAAGGAAAAGGAGAGGTCGGGAGAAGGATTGTTGTAAAAATCGAGGGAAAAGAAGAGAGGAAAGAAAATAGGCAAAAAAATTTTATGCAAAATCGAGTGAGGTGAGGAGAGCTTTAGTTCTAGACCAGCTGATACTCATACTTTTGTACAAGGAGGTCTTCTTTTCTACTAACGATCTTGACCCAAGTTTGCCTAGTCCTATTTTGTTTTTATTGTAGGAATTTGAAGATGTCTTTCCTGATGAACTTCCTGGAGGGATACCACCGATTTGAGGCATTGAACATCAAATCGACTTGATTCCTGGTATGCCATTACCTAGCCGACCTGCATATCGAAGCAATCCCGAGGAGACAAAGGAACTTCAGCGGCAAGTTAGTGAACTATTGGAGTGAGGGTATGTGAGAGAGAGTCTTAGCCCGTGTGCCGTCCCTATTTTGTTGGTGCCAAAGAAGGATGTAACTTGGCCAATGTGTGTCAATTGCCGAGCAATCAATAACATTACGGTAAAGTATCGACATCCTATTTCTAGGTTAGATGACATGTTGGATGAGTTGCATGGTTCTTGCATTTTCACTAAGATCGATTTGAAAAGTGGCTATCATCAAATTAGGATGAAAGAAGGTGATGAATGGAAAACTGCATTTAAGACCAAGTATGGATTATATGAGTGGTTAGTCATGCCATTTGGATTAACTAATGCACCAATCACGTTTATGCGACTTATGAATCATTTTTTGCGTGCTTTTATTGGTCGATATGTGGTTGTCTATTTCAATGACATCTTGATATATAGCCGAAGCCCTGATGACCATATTGAGCATGTGCGAGCTATCTTGCAGGTTTTAAGAGCTGAGCAATTATACGCTAATCTAAAGATGTGCTCTTTTGTTACTAACAAATTAGTATTTTTAGGATTTGTTGTTAGTGTTGATGGTATACAGGTTGATGAAGAAAAGGTCAAAGCAATCCGTGAATGGCCAACGCCTAAGACCAAAGGAGAGCTGCATAGCTTTCATGGATTGGCAAGCTTTTATCGGCGATTTGTGAGAAATTTCAGCACCATTGCCGCACCTTTGACTGAGGTTATCAAAAAGCACATGGGTTTCACATGGGGAGAAGAGCAAGAGAAAGCATTTAATTTGTTAAAAGATAAGTTGACTAATGCTCCTTTGTTATCTTTGCCGAATTTCAGTGCTACTTTTGAGATAGAGTGCGATGCTTCTGGTACAAGAATTTGAGCCATGTTGATGCAAGGAGGGCGTCCCATAGCTTATTTCAGCAAGAAATTAAATGTAGCAACATTGAATTATCCTGCCTACGATAAGGAGATGTATGCTTTAGTGCGAGCTTTGGAGACTTGGCAACAATATCTATAGCCAAAGGAGTTCGTGATCCACACCGATCACGAGATCTTAAAGTACTTGAAAGGGCAGAAAAATTTGAATAAAAGACACGCAAAATGGATGGAGTTCATATAGACTTTTCCATATGTGATCAAGTACAAGAAAGGTAAGGAGAATATGGTAGCCGATGCACTTTCTTGAAGGTTTGCGATTCTAACTATTTTAGAAGCAAAGTGTCTAGGTTTTGAGCATATCAAGGGCTTATATACTGATGATGATGATTTTGGGATAGTATTTGAAGCATGTGAACACGCTGCATTTGATAAATTCTATAGGCGTGAAGGTTATCTTTTCCATGAAAACAAACTATGTTTGCCTAAGTGTTCTTTTCGTGAATTGTTGGTGCGAGAAGCCTATAGTGGTGGTTTAATGGGACATTTTGGCATTAATAAGACTTATAAAGTGCTGCATGAACTTTTTTATTGGCCACATATGAAGAGAGATGTCACATGTGTCTGTGGGAGATGCATTGCTTGTAAGTAATCAAAGTCTACAACTAAACCGCATGGCTTGTATACACCATTACCCATTCCAACGCATCCTTAGACTGATATCTCTATGGATTTTGTGTTAGGATTGCCTAGGTCTAAGTATGGTAGAGATTCTATTTATGTGGTTGTTGATCGGTTTTCAAAGATGGCTCATTTTATACCTTGTCATAAAACTGATGATGTATCTCATGTTGCTAATTTGTTCTTTAGGGAGGTTGTATGTTTGCATGGCATGCCTAGATGGATTGTTTTAGATCGATATTCTAAATTTCTTAGATACTCGTGGAAAACATTGTGGAAAAAACTAGGAACATGGTTGTTATTTTCTACTACTTGTCATCCACAGACCGATGGTAAAACCGAGGTAGTTAATAGAACTTTAGGGGTATTGTTGCGTGCTATTATTTAAAAGAACATAAAATCTTGGGAAGATTGTCTACCACATGTTGAATTTGCATATAATAGGAGCATGCATTCTGCTACTAAATTTACACCATTTGAGGTTGTCTATGGTTTTAATCAATTAACTCCGTTAGATTTAACCCCTTTACCTATTGATGAGCGTGTGGATTTAGATGGAGCAAAGAAAGTTGAATTTGTCAAGGCATTGCATGAGAAGACGCACACAAATATTGAGCGCAAGACTGAGCAATATGCAAGGTAAGCCAACAAAGGGCGCAAAGAAGTGGTGTTTGAACCCGGCGATTAGGTTTGGGTTCATATGCAGAAGGAGCGATTTCCTGAGTAGCAACATTCTAAATTATTACCGCGAGGGGATGGACAATTCATGGTGTTGGAAAGAGTTAACAATAATTCCTATAAGCTTGATCTTCCAGGTAAGTATCACGTTAGTGCTACATTTAATGTTTATGACTAGACTCTTTTCGATGCAAGTGATGATTTGAGGGCAAATCCTTTGAACAGGGGAGGAAATGATGTGGACATCGAGCCATATCGAGGAGGTGGTGCTAGGGACCCATTGTCTATTCCTTTTGGTTCAATTACTCGAGCGCGGGCCAAGCAATTCAGGCAAGTTGTTGGCGTCATGGTTTGTGATCTCCGACGTGGAGATGACCTTGGATCAAATCTTGAATAATCTTGGAAATCTTGGCACAATTTGATTATCTGGTCACCAAATATTAGACAAAGTCAATATATATATATATATCTTCTTGTTTAGGAATATTTTAGAATATGGCGCATTAGATTTTTAGGGTTGGTTTTAGGGTTTGTGTGGCGGCTAGAAGGCCTTTATTAAAGACTGACTGAATTTCTTCGAGGGAGATTTTTATTTTTTGGAGGAAAAGAATTGAGAGGTTCTCTTTTACTGTTCTTTTGAGAACTTGACCTTATCAAGATTCTCTTGTAGCGATCGATTCAACTTATCGAGCGAGATAACGATTTCTTTAGCTTGTGGCGTCTATAACGTTGGTTGGTTGACACATATTCGTCAACTGGTCATGTTCATACTGAGGTTGCCAATCACAGGTTTGATTGGAGGTCGAGTTTAGCAATTCGCACCATCTGGGCCTTCGTAGAACTTATCTTTCCGCAACGATTCACATCAAGAACAAACCCTAACTTACCAGATCAAGGTGTCAACGCGAACAGTAGGCGTCGCTGGTGGCGGAGCGGCGGGGACGCTAGGCCAAGCATCTCGCACTGCGCACGGCGAGGAAGTCCTCGTTGACGGTCTGCCTCTCTCCGAAACCCTAGATCTAGCCCTCTCTCTCTCTAGCCCTACCCTCTCTAGCCAGATCAGGGATCTTCGACGGCTCGTCCGCAGGCCTCCCTCGAAATCTCTCAAGGGAAGTTGTTGAGGCTCGCTGCCAGCAATCCCTTCTTTTGCCGTCGTGATACCTTCCCCCCCCCCCGGCGAGGGAGGAGTCGGTGAAGGCCAGGCTGGCGGTCTTTAGTGCACCAACCAGCCCTCCTCCACTGGCCGAACCGGCGTCACTTCCTTCCCCTTCTTGCTTGTCATCAATGCTGCGTCCCCTCAGCCTACGCCGTCCTCGCCGTCCCCTCCTGCGCACGTCCACTTCCCTTGCGCATGCTACAGGAAGAGGACAAGGGGGACATGGGCTGGGTGGCGGGGAGTGATATCCAGACGTCACCCGAGCCTCGAATGCGTAACAGTCCATACCGCATCGACAAGCTTGTCATCGGACTATATTATTGACACCATTCATGGCCACCATTTTGCCACCACCATCACCATACCGAACCCTCACGTCTCATCGCGTCCCCACGACACCACCTCATCATCACACCTCCGCTGTGCTAGGACAACTCGGCCATCACCAAGTCCATCATCGCATTTAAATTCTTCTTCATGAAATGCCACAAACAAGACCAATGTTCACTCTACGCAGCAAGTCGCCAAGTTTGTTCCTCATTCAAGTCTCATCCGTTTCCATGCATACGTGCACACAGCAAGTGGAGAGCCGAGAAACCCCCACCCTCATCACGTCGACTCCACCAATCCTCCTCAGCAGTCAATAAAAGAAAATGTTGACTTAAGAGTGCGGCCACGTTGCTGTAATTTCTTCAAATTGGCAAGAAGCGCCACCGAAAATAGCCACGTCTTCCTTCACACGTTCCTCGTACGAGCTGCCACAAACACTTGAGATTGTTGACCCATTTGGTCAACCGGTGGAGAAGCCAAAGCAAGGGAGCAGGACGCCTTTATCTTCATTCCTCTCATTTTTCATCAAGTCTCCAGCAAACCTTCAGCCAAAAACCTCATCAGTTTTGTCTGTTCTTTGCTGCTTGACGCCGACCGTCCACACCGCACCTCGCTTTCTTTCCACTACTAACCGGAGACTGCATAGCCGCACCCCCATTTAGCTCGCGTCGCCTCGTTGCTCCACGACAGCTTGCACTGCCGTCTTGCTGCTTTGCCACCAGCTGTGCCCCCAGCTCGCACCCCACGGATTCAAGGCAAGTGAAAGCCCTGTTTCTCTATATTACATGGTACCGCCATCAATCGGATTTCCATTCTAGGAATCGACAAAATTTGCGTTCGGATGCTTCGAGCTACCGTTGTATTCAGGTCTGCTTCATGTCAACTAAAGTTGGACTCCATATTGACTTGTATAGCGTGCATGGTGTCGACCGTTGGCACGGTCGGCATTGGTTCGGAGGGTAAAGCCATGAACTGCATCGATCATCGAAAAGTTAGTGTTGACACATTATTTTTGAAAAATAAAATTGCATTTTGAACAAATAAAAGGAAAAAAAATGAAAATGGGGGAAATTGATTTGATTGAATTATGCAAGGAAATATGGAATTCTGATGGATGTCCGGATTTTGTTAAACACAGCAACAATTTCGAAATCAAGTGAATAAGGGGCAAGAATTTTGCAAAATGGAAGAAATCTAAGCAAGATCGAGCTGATTGCGAAGTCATGCTCTAATTTGCAGATTTGATTTAATGTGGCAAGAGATGAAAACTTGGAAAATGCCATAAAAATGCAAATGTCTCGAATCACTATAAAAGAACTCTGCTTTTTCAAGAAAAGAGGGAGATTTCAAAAAAAATTTGAGGAGAAAAAGCGAGAGGTTTTCTTCAAAGAACAGAAAAAGTGAAAAAAGGGAGAGGCAGAGAGGACTGGTGAGTGATGTGAGAGAAAGAGAGAAAAAAAAAAGAAAAAAGAAAAAAGGAAGTAAAACAAGGCTACGGTGTCGTCCTCTTCCTCCTGACGCTGCCCCCTGTTCGCGTTGGTCCTGTGCCGCGCCAGTCATAGCGCCAACACTGCAACACCAGCCACCGCCGCGTCTCACCACCTCGCCTTTCTGCTCACCTCCGCCACCGTTGCTCCGCCGGTCACGCCACGACTTCCAGCAGCACCACCGACACCTGCAGTAGCTCCCTCCGCTTCGCGTGCAACCCGCTGGTTCGTGATTCAGCCGGTCATCGCCGCGCCTCTGCACACCAGCACCTGCAAGCCTCACCGCACAGCAACCTGCGACCTGTAGCAACTCGCGCACACCACCCGACGACCCCCGCAACGTTGCAACAGCCCAAGAACCCGTGCCGGCCATCGCGACCTGCTGCTGCCCAGCGCGACGCCGGAGCTCCAAAGCCTGCCGCTCCTGACCTCGCCGCACCACCATCTCTGCACCGCCCATCGCCGCTCGTCTCCCTCTGCCTGAGCCCACTGTCAGTCGCGCGCCTACACCTCCGCCCAACAACACCGACGTCGTGAGCACCCAAATCCGACGCCGCCTCTATTGCTTTTGTAGCATCGCCGCTTGGAGCCCGACGCCACCGTGACCTGTTGCTGCCCAACCCTCCCTGAAGCTCCGAAGCCCGCCGCTCCTGACCTTGCCGCGCCACCGCACCGCCTCCGCTTGCGATCCGTTTCCCGTCGACGCCACTGTCCTCTCTTGAGCCTTAGGTGGTTTATTTATTTTTATTCATTTATTTGTTTATATTTTAAGTTTTGTTGTTATTATTTAAGTTAGAACATGGTATATTAATGTTAATTATTTTTATTGTTTAGACATTATCCGCTAGGATTTTGTCCGGAATTATTGTAATTATTAATTTAATCCAGAGACATCGGATTATTTTTTTAATTATATTAATTTTTGGGCTTTTTTGGTAGAATTTTAAATCATTATAATTATTAATTTGATTCGTAAGACTTCGGATCGGATTTTTAATTATTTTGATTGCTTTGTCATGATAATTAGGGTTACGATAATCGTTAATTTGACCTGTGAGACAACGGGTTATTTTTTCGATTTCTTTAATCCTTTATTTTGCTGATAGGTTAGATTTAATATTTATTTAATAGTTACTTATCTTTTAAAAAAAACTAAAAAAAATCATAAAATCAAAAAATCAAAATTTTGCATGAGCATAAAGGTTTGGTAAATCAGACATTTAGGTTTAGTAAATTAGAATTTTCTTGGGATTACATTTTTAGGATTGCATTTTTAGGAATAAGTTAGGGTTGAACCTAAATATTTTTTAGGGTTTTAGATAATGTTGCATATACTAATTATCTCATTTTTCCATAAAATAGTTTTCTAAGATAAGATAGGGTTTAAGTTAAATTAATCCCTTGAATAAATTAGAAAATTATCCCTTTTTTAGATAGTTTAATTAGGGTTTTTATTAATTCTGAATTTCAATAAAAAACAAAAATACTAGGTGCATGTTAACTAGTTCGCATAATAGTATCATTTAATCAAAATTTGTTAATTAGTGAAGTTAGGTCATGAGATGCATAATAACTAGTTTGCATAATAGGCCAATTTAATTAGAATTTGCATATTAATAAGATTGAGTCATTTAATTAAAAAATGCATTTTTATAAAAGAATTATAATATTCAAGAAAACCCAAAAAAAATCGTTTACTTTGTGTGATTTAAATTATTTATTGAATGTTTGAGCATCCGTGTGGTCACCTTTTTGCATAATAGTAATTTAGGTTAAAATAAATCCAAGCTGCCTGAAAAAACATTTTTGAAATTAAAAAGAAATGGTACCGAAAGGGCATTAGAGAAATCTAGTGTAACCAAGTCCCCGTACCGTTAGTCTTTGGTTCGTAGGAGTAAAATAATCCTCTCATTATTTTACTTAGGTGTCTAATCGACCTACCATAAACCGAAAAGTGGCGACTCCTAATTAATAATCTTTTGCATGTTAAATGTTTGAACCTTAAGTTGCGAATTGGTATGGGCTTGGGAGAGCCCGAGCTAAGTTTAAAGACTTAGTAGTCCATTAACCTAGTTTTATGTGGTGCACCCGAAAAATAAGTCGCGACAGCTTGGAGACTCCACTGGGGACTTGTGTTAAAACACTTAGTGGACTTAGGCCAATTTTTCTTTTTCTTTTAAAATGTTTTTATTTGGCAGCGAGGATCCCAGGTACGTCCCTAACGTTTCTAAGGTGTTAAATGTTCTTGCAAATGGGAGGTATAAGGGGGTAGTCCATGCTAACATTTGTCTTGCAGGTTGGAGTGTGTGATTAATGATTTATTTTTCCATGATCAGAAGTGTTGTTTGCATTTAAATTGTTGTGCATGTTTTATTGTTTTTAGCACTACACTATTGCACACACAACCTGTGGCCGGACCTAGGCTGGGATAGGATTTCTAGGATGGTGTTGAGAATGATACTTCCTCCAAAGCGAGACTGCTATGTAGAGGTTGACCTTCTCTTCCTCAAAAGTCTTTTCATGGTGTCGAATGTGTTTGTCCATATTCGCGAGACTGCGTGACTATTGGACATTCTATTCGACTAAACCGGAGTTAGGGGGACCTGACACATTAATGCAAGACTGCAACGATCAGATCATCCTCTTAGCTCCACTTTGTTAAGCCATTTAGATAGAAATCGTGCCTCACACTTCATGCGTGTGTTTATGTGCTTGTCATCCCTTCTGGTGAAAGTAAGTTGTCTAAATTCTTACTTCGCAATTTACTTACTTTATTGCAATTTTTGTTGGTCCATGACAATAGGTTTCATCGCGTGTTGTTTTATATGTTATGGGGAGGACCGACGTACAATTCATTTGCACTCCCAAAAAAGAGCTCAAAACGTGGCTGGATCGATTAGATCAAGAGGGCCAGAGGTATGTGAAGAGTAGGATTGCCCGACTGCTCCCACTGTTGGAGATCAACATCCACTCTAGTGTGATACAAGCACTCCCTCACTTCTAGTGTCCACAAACTTCCACCATCATATTTGGTGAGTATGAATTGACTCCAACACTTGAAGAATATAGTGTTGCCATTGGAATGCCCCTGGAAAAGGAGCTTGTTAGACCGCCTATCGGTATAGATTCTATTTCTGAATTATCACAGTTTTTAGAAATCGAAACCGAAAGAGTAAGGAAAGTTGTCAAGGCCAATTGTTTTGCATGCCCATTTTCGATTTTGGAAGGTTGTTTTGCAAGTCAATCAATGGTGTCAAAAGCTAGGATCTTCATGTTAGCATTTTTCGGGCTAATTGTTTTTCCCTATCGAAGAAATGCCATTAATCCTTCAATTTCATGGGTGGTTAATCGTGTTTGTGACGGGTTAAATTATGTCAATATGGTTTTAGCTGAAACATTTTTATCATTAAACCGTTTCAAATAAAATGAAGAAAAGACCATGCGTGCCCTCCCTGAACTTTTGCAAATATGGTTTTTCTCCCACATAAGAGGATTTGGGCACCTCATGAAACAATTTGAGATTGATGATTTTAGGCACCCCATACAAAAATTTGCGGTCTTAGAGCGTTTTTCTCCAAATAAACAATACGCTCGTTGGATTAATTTTTTGAAAAATCCTAATCCTAAGGCATTCCTATGACATACTAAATGGTTCCAAGTTAAAGAGGTCCGTTTCTCACTCAAGCATGATGAGCCAATCCTGTTGCTGAGTCTTTCCGGTGCGACTTCTTATTACCCATATAGGGTAGCCCGTCAGTACCAAGCTCTTCAGGAAGTTCCTCCACCACTCAAGACAGAGATGTTCCAAGTTCATTTTATTCGAACAGATTATAACTACTTCAATGAGATCCATGTGATCATTGCCGCATGGAATGAATGCCACCCAGAGAAGATTTTGGTGCCCAAAAGACTGAAAGGCAAAGAGGAAGTCCACCATGCGTCGGCATTCTACATTCAACAACACCGGATTCCTGCAGCCTTACGTCCAGTGGTCCCTGATGTGACTACGAAACCCACTCAGCAAGCACAAATTGAGTATCTTAAGCGGAAAGTGGAAATGATTGAAGCTGAAAATAAGAAGCTTCGTAGAGCGTTGGAATCCCGAAAGCATATAAAATGAGATCTTTTGAATTTGGATTCTTAGTCCAATGTCTAGGGAACTTGATCTCGATTTTCAATTCAATTTTTAGTTCAATGTTTAAGGACTCGAATTTCAATTCTTAGTTAATTGTTTGGTTTAATGTTTCTAGTGAATTTTGAATAAAATCAAGTGATTAGACCATTGTCATGGGCCATTTTCTATCTTGTCACTGGTTCTTACATTACATCTTTTCCCCTTAGGTGACAACGGATTCTCCACGTTCACCCATTATCACGCGATTAAGAGCAAGAATGGCCGACCAAAGCGAGATGCGCGATCGCATGTCCTCCGTAGAAGATCAACTCAAACAGTTAGCTACCTCTATGCAGCTTATAACAGCTCAACTTCAATCCCTCCAGGTGAATCAAAATCCTCCACCTGCTCTCCCAAAGATAGTAGTCCCAAGGAACATGGCCCAAATGAGTGATGATGAAATGCCTGGGCTGGAAGATGACATGGTCCTTGTTGGAAAGGCTAAGCTTGACAGTGTTCCCAAGACAGATTAGAATGAGCGCGTTGCGAAGCTGGAAGAGAAAGTGAGACAGTTGCAGGAATCTCAAAGCTCACTCCCGTTTGACCTCTCGGTCTATGAAAATGTCAAAATGCCAAGCAAGTTCAAAATGCCGGAGTTTGAGAAGTACGACAGGACATCTTCTCCGAAATCACATTTGCAAATGTATCACGTGTGCATGGCCCAGCATGTCAAGAATGAGCCCCTCATGATCCAATCATTCCATGCGAGTTTGATTGGACCCGCACTGAACTAGTACGTGATGAAGAATGTCAATCTTCTCGACACTTGGAATGAAGTGACTGACGCATTTCTCAAGTAGTATAAGTTCAATATGGACATTGCACCTTCCCGAGAAGATCTCGAGAGGATGGAGAAGAAGAGGAGCGAATCATTTAAGGAGTATTCCGTGAGATGGCGAAATCTAGCAGCCCAAATCACTCCTGAGCCTACTGATAAAGAATTGATGAAATTGTTCATCAAGACTCTCTTGTCTGAATTCCGTAACTGGATGGCTAGCACATACGTCGAAAACTTCAACCAACTTGTTCCTGTAGGAGAACAAATTGAGATGGGGATAAGAGAAGGGTGGTTTACTAAGCCATCTAACAAAAGGTTTTCTACAAAAAAGGAGAAGGATCTTGAAGCTGAGATAAATATGACATATTCTCAACCGAATCGTGGTCACACTCCAGTAATTAAGATTTCTACTAAGCAACAAGGAGGAGACCATCAACTCCCTGGTCGATGGCGTAATGTTAGAAGACAGTTCACACCTCTTCCTGGACCCCTCTCCAAAGTTTTGCCTGTCCTCCAAAAGAAGGGATTACTCTCTATTGAGCCGAAGCGACCAAATCCCAAGCATTATCTTGCATATAATCTCTCCAAAAAGTGTGACTACCACATGGGAGAGGTTGGTCACTCCACTGATGATTGCTATGTTTTGAAGCATAAGGTCCAAGACCTCTTGGATACAAAGGCATTCTCTTTCAGCAATAATCAGAAAAATCCTCCGCCCAACCATGATGGAGGCGCAAACGCTGTCGCTGAGTGAAGAAGTTCTTATCTTCTAGGACTCCAAGTTTTTTTAGGATTTCATGCTTTTTGAGATTTCAATTATTGCTTTCGTTTCTAGGGTTTGCTTGTTTGCATTTTCCATCCCAATAATGTAATTCATTTGATGAAATTACAATTTTATTTCCAATTTTTAAGAGGCATAATGAGGCACACCAAACCAGCCCGGTGATGATATCCAACTAATAAAAGAAAAGAAAAATCCAAGGAGAATTCGAGGCACGGGCTTCATCATGCTTTCTCATATCAAAATGTTTCAAAAAAATGCTTTTCCAAATGCTTTTCAAAAAATAAATAAATAAATAAAACTTGATTTACTCTATTTGTCTTTTTGACCCATCTACCTTTTGTTTTTTAAACGGTCTTATTGTAAAGGTGTGGAAATGGTCAAATCCAATTTCGGATCCTAGGGGCAAGTTCGCTCCGAATTACAGTGGCCCGTATGTGGTAAAGAAGATACTTCCTAAAGGTGCCTTGATCTTGGCAAAAATGCATGGTCATGTGTTTTCCATTCCAATTAATTCTGATGTTGTCAAGAAGTATTATCCGTAATAGAATTTTCCATGTCATGTTTTGAACTGCAAGCATTTCTATGATGAGTAAATTGCTTCAATGAGTCGAATTGTTCAAATTTGTTGCAAATTTTGCCTGATGAATAGTGTGAGATGAATTGAATGTGTCAAATGGGGTACTTTGGAATGACGAAGGCAAGCTTTGTTTCATACACTGTTTCATACACTAACCCCGAGTGAGTTGTGTGAAAAATTCAATGCTCGCAAGGAAGAAGGCTATCTCACAAAGGGTATGTCAATCAAGGTGATGAGAGGCATTCTTTTCTCTATCCCAAACACTACAGGTGATCCATTGCTCAACTCCTTTGAGCTCCATACATTTATGGAGATTCTTTTAAAATTACCCCTGTCAAGGATCATCCCATATTGGGGCAAAGTTAAAATGAATGGTAGGAATCTTTTTGCTCACACTTACATCAATCTTCGAATACTAGTTTTGCAATGTAACTCGTATGGTAATTTGAAGTGCCTTAGGATGATGAAGAGCAGTTCTTTCTTTATCATATACACTTTCATCCATTGCATAGCCCACTTGAGCCTATGAATTCATTTCATATTAAACCCAGTTGGTGATCATCCCCTACACTGGGGCAAGGCAAAAAGAACCATTCAAGTAACATGGCTTAGAAGGCTGACATTGTGCGAGTTCAAAAAATAAGTGCAAAAATAATGGGGCATGAAAAAGTAGTGTGCCTGGTAAAAGCAAGGCCAATGCCCATAAAAGAAAAAAAAATCAAACTCTTGATATAGTGAGTCGTATCCCCAAGAAGGCGGTACTGAAAATCAAATGATGTTGCAATCAATGGAGTTGTGATATAAAAAAAATCTTCGACAATGGAGAAGGGAAGTGGTGGAAATGTCAAGATGATCACCAACTTTAACCCCCCTAAACACTTTTTTTAGCTTAATGATTCTTTCATTTCTCAACCCATGAACCAAACCTATGTTACGTCCCTTGTAAAGTCTCTTCTAATTAGGGCACTTGAATTAACCTAGGGGTTCACATATTTTATGCATTGCTCGAAGAAGTGCGAGCAAGATTATTCATTTCTCATTTTGCAGGGTTCTTGACTTGTAAACCTAGAGATGATTACAAAATATCACTCATTCTTTCAAAAGCCTCGACTTAAAGAGTCCCTTTTGTTAAGCCATTGATCAGGCTTGCATTATGGTCCCTGTTAAAGACCTCTCAGATTGATAAGGTCGTACCACTTGCGAGATTGCACAAAACCTTGTTTGGCATGACGATAGCGAGATAGAGTGATTGTCAAAACCCTGCATCAAAGGTCAAGATGAAAATGACTATTTTTAATGAGGGTGGGTGCAAATTCCTTTCAAACCGAAAGAGCCTTCATTTGACACATTCATGACTCGTGTTCAGATTTAAATATTCTTTTGAAATGTTTCCTAATGGAAATTAGGTGATGCAAGATTGATAAAAATCATCACGCATGAATCCCATTTGAATTAATGCGTGTCTGTGAATGCATATTGCCTTTCCTACAACTGTGTTTTGCAGGAAACGTATCCCCAAGGAACAGAGATATAACCAAGTAAGTATATCTCTACCCATACTCTAAATACTTGTCATTGTGCAGGTTTTCTCTCCCAATTGCATCAACACTTGACTCGGTCAAGCTGTCTTTTATATTGACCTGGCGTGTTTTCGTAGCCCAGGGTTCCTTTCATCGACTTGGCGTGCTTTCGTAGCCCAGAGTCCTTTTCATCGACCTGGCGTACTTTCGTAGCCCGGTGTCCTTTATATTGACCTAGTGTGCTTTCGTAGCCCAGAAATCTTTTCATCGACCCGGTGTGCTTTCGTAGCCTAGTGTCATTTATATTAATCTGGCGTGCTTTCGTAGCCTAGAGTCCTTTCCATCAACCTGGCGTGCTTTCGTAGCCCGGTGTCCTTTATATTGACCTGGCATACTTTCATAGCCTAGAGTCATTTTCATCGACTCGGCGTGCTTTCGTAGCCCGGTGTCCTTTATATTAATCTGGCGTGCTTTTGTAGCCAAGTGTCCTTTATATTGATCTAGTGTGCTCTCGTAGCCTAGAGTCCTTTTCATCAACCCAGCGTGCTTTTGTAACTCGGTGTCCTTTATTGACATGGTGTACTTCCGTAGCCCAGAGTCACTTCATTAAGGATCAGAGATGTCACCAGGTAAGTTTATCTCTATCTATGCCTTAAATACTTGTCATTGTACATGTATTCCTTTTCAAGCACCGGCGCTCGATGGAGTCGCCACCAAGATTTTTTCCAACATTCAAATGACCGTAGAATGGTATAGCTCCTAAGAAAGCAGTCACTTTGTGAAGTCATGTTATTATTCTGGGCGACTGTAGAATGGTACGGGTCCTAAACATGTAACACCAATCTATCTTGAGTTACTCTCCTCGAGGGTAAGTAATTCTAAGTAAGTTCTTTTATCATTTGCTTTAGCATTTCCATGCATCATATAAATTGCATTCAAAAAGGAATTCATTTTCCAACAAAAAGTCATTTGGTGCATGTGCATAATTAAAATTAGGTCTCAATTTATCTTTAAAGGCAACCTCTACGAGCTCACCTTTAAAGAGGGGCAGCTATTGACACCTAATTTTGGAAAAATAAAATTGCATTTTGAACAAATAAAAGGAAAAAAATGAAAATGGGGGAAATTCGTTTGATTAAATTATGCAAGGAAATATGGAATTTTGATGGATTTCTAGATTTTGTTAAACACAGCAACAATTTTGAAATCAAGTGAATAAGGGGCAAGAATTTTGCAAAATGGAAGAAATCTAAGCAAGATCGAGCTGATTGCGAAGTCATGCTCTAATTTGCAGATTTGATTTAATGTGGCAAGAGAAGAAAACTTGGAAAATGCCATAAAAATGCAAACGTCTTGAATCACTATAAAAGAACGCTGCATTTTTCGAGAAAGGAGGGAGATTTCAAAAAAAAATTGAGGAGAAAAAGCGAGAGGTTTTCTTCAAAGAACAAAAAAAGTGAAAAAGGGAGAGGCGAGAGAGGGCTGGTGAGTGACGTGAGAGAAAGAGAGGAAAAAAGGAAGCAAAATAGGGATACAGTGTCGTCCTCTTCCTCCCGACACTGCCCCCTGTTCGCGTTGGTCTTGTGCCCGCGCCGGTCATAGCGTCGACACCGCAACGCCAGCCGCCGCCGCGTCTCGCCACCTCTCCGCTCTGCTCGCCTCCGCCACCGCTGCTCCGCCGGTCACGCCATGACTTCCAGCCCCGCCACCGATGCCTGCAGCAGCTCCCTTCGCTTCGCCTGCAACCCACCGGTTCGCGATTCAGCTGGTCATCGCCGCGCCTCTGCGCACCAGCACCCGCAAGCCTCACCACGCAGCAACCTGTGACCCACAACAACTCGCGCACACCATCTGACGACCCCCGCGACGCTGCAGCAACCCGAGAACCCATGCCAGCCATCGCGACCTGCTGTTGCCCAGTGCGACGCCGAAGCTCCAAAGCCCGCCGCTCCTGACCTCACCGTGCCACCATCTCTGCACTGCCCATCACCGCTCGTCTCCCTCTGCCTGAGCCCATTGTCAGTCGTGCGCCTGCACCTCCGCCTAGCAACACCAACATCGTGAGCACCCAAATCCGATGCCGCCTTTGTTGCTTTTGCAGCACTGCCGCTCGGAGCCCGACGCCGCCGCGACTTGTTGCTGCCTAGCCCTCGCCAGAGCTCCAAAGCCCGCCGCTCCTGACCTTGCCACCCCACCGCACCACCTCCGCTTGCGATCCGTTTCCCCGTCGACGCCACTGTCCTCTCTTGAGCCTTAGGTGGTTTATTTATTTTTTATTCATTTATTTGTTTATATTTTAAGTTTTGTTATTATTATTTAAGTTAGAACATGGTATATTAGTGTTAATTATTTGTATTGTTTAGACATTATCCGCTACGATTTTGTCCGAAATTATTGTAATTATTAATTTAATCCAGAGACATCGGATTATTTTTTTTAATTATATTAATTTTTGGGCTTTTTGGTAGAATTTTAAATCATTATAATTATTAATTTGATTTGTAAGACTTCGGATCAGATTTTTAATTATATTGATCCCTTTGTCGTGATAATTAGGGTTACGATAATCATTAATTTGACTGTGAGACAACGGATTATTTTTTTGATTATTTTAATCCTTTATTTTGCTGATAGATTATATTTAATATTTATTTAATAATTTCTTATCTTTAAAAAAACTAAAAAAATCATAAAATCATAAAATCAAAATTCTGCATGAGCATATAGGTTTGGTAAATCAGACATTTAGGTTTAGTAAATTAGAATTTTCTTGGGATTACATTTTTAGGATTGCATTTTTAGGAATAAGTTAGGGTTGAACCTAAATATTTTTTAGGGTTTTAGATAATGTTGCATATTCTAATTATCTCATTTTTCCATAAAATAGTTTTCTAAGATAAGATAGGGTTTAAGTTAAATTAATCCCTTGAATAAATTAGAAAATTATCCCTTTTTTAGATAGTTTAATTAGGGTTTTTATTAATTCTCAATTTCAATAAAAAAAATACTAGGTGCATGTTAACTAGTTCGCATAATAGGATCATTTAATCATAATTTGTTCATTAGTGAAGTTAGGTCATGAGATGCATAATAACTAGTTTGCATAATAGGCTCATTTAATTAGAATTTGCATATTAATAAGATTGAGTCATTTAATTAAAAAATGCATTTTTATAAAAGAATTATAATATTCAAGAAAACCCAAAAAAAAAAAATTGTTTACTTTGTGTGATGCAATTTATTTATTGAATGTCTGAGCATTCGTGTGGTCACCTTTTTGCATAATAGTAATTTAGGTTAAAATAAATCCAAGCTGCCTGAAAAAACATTTTTGAAATTAAAAAGAAATGGTACCAAAAGGGCAATAGAGAAATCTAGTGTAACCAAGTCCCCATAACCTTAGCCTTTGGTTCGTAGGAGTAAAATAATCCTCTCATTATTTTACTTAGGTGTGTAATCGACCTACCATAAACCGATTAGTGGCGACTCCTAATTAATAATCTTTTGCATGTTAAATGTTTGAACCTTAAGTTGCGAATTGGTATGGGCTTGGGAGAGTCCGAGCTAACTTTAAAGACTTAGTAGTCCATTAACCTAGTTTTATGTGGTGCACCCAAAAAATAGGTCGCGACAGTTAGCACTAGTCTTCCATCGGTCGAGTTGTTGCTGGTCGATCTAGTCTTGATACGGCCTTGTTTGGACTTGAGGTGAGTGGCATTTAGGTGGTTCGAGAGTAGTCAAGGCCGTAATCATTCAAGTAAGCTATGTGGTCATGCAAGGTCATAACAATTTGGTGTGTACCAAAGCGTTAGGGCAATTCTACGTGGATCATCTAGTGTTCGGGCGCTAGAATTTCTTAGGCAAATCATTTGGATTGAGTCAATTTTAGGATAGTACGGTTTCGGTTAGGATGATGACCTTAGTCTTATGCATCAATAAGTGGTTCGGTCTCGTTATGTTGGATCGCATTAATAGAATCCTTAAGTGTTGCGCCATGGTTTGAATTGATATTGATACCGTCGGTCCACCGTTGCGACGATGCCCCGAGTGTCGAGATGCCTGGAGGGGCGTGAAAATGGTGCCCTCTAGATGCCTGGGGAATGTAATTGAGCCCTGGAGGTCCTCACGATGCCAGGTGGAGTGCGAGATGCCTAGAGGTGTGTAACGCGACACTCTCCAGATGTCCGGGGACTGACATAAGAACCAGAAGGTCCTCGTGATGTCAAGTAGGATGCGAGATGCCTGGAAGGGTGCAACACGGGTCCCTTTAGAAGATGACGGCAGCTAAAACCAAAGTACATACGATTATTGAATTTCCGAAACGTCTATTTACACCATAGTGTGTCATTTTGTGGAATTCCTTTAGAGTTATGGTAACTTGAGCTATTTCGATTGCCCACATTGCATGTTTAGGATTTCGTCGGATGAGTAGTGGTAGACTAATGTAATATAGTATAACAGGCTTTCATTTGCTGAGTGGGATTATTACATTTTCAGACACATAAATATGCCTCTCCAACCCACGTCTTCCACTATGCTCTACGGCATCCCTACTGATCTCACGCGGGACCAAGTGGAGCACGTGGACCCCGACTTCCCTGACATTACTTTCATCCGGATTACTGTGATTTTGATGGTGGATGCTGGTCTCCTGTCGAGCCTTATGCTGATGGGGTTCTTTGTACTATACGCCCGGGTCAATGGGCGCACGGTGTCACTACCCCAACCCCATTCCCAAGGTCACGAGCAGCAAGGGTTATTTTCGCGACGTCCCAGGCGCATCACCTTCGTATTTCTTTTTATCTTTCAATTAAGCACATGTGGAAGTATACATACAACACTCGAACAACAACAAGCAGCTAGGAAAACAACCATTTACAAACACACAATTACATCAGCAACGTTTACAAGCCATTCTATCACTGGCTGTTATATTTACAACTACCACATCTTCAAAAGGTTGGGTAAACCTTAGCTCCTCTAAAGAGATTGCAACTCCCAAAATTGACATGAGACTTCCATGCCTACAAAACTAAAAAGATGAGGGGTGAGTTTTGGGGAAACTCAGTAAGTAAACCCCTAATTCTCTATTAGAAAGACATCTCATCATCAAAATTTAGTAGGTACAACACTCGCAATGCAATATCAATGGCAGATTATTAACAAACTTATTGCTACACCTCAACTACATGCAGATGCCCATTGCAACATACTTCAATGCATGCTTACCTTCAACTTGTCAATGAACATATCAACATATCATACTTATGCATATACGGGCACTCATGCAAATTCATTTATTACCGTCCTGGCTCAACCAGGTCCTCCCGACTCAACCGAGGCATCCAGCTTCAAGCTAGGCATCTTGACTCAACTAGGGCATCCCAGCTCAACCGAGGCATCCTGGTGCTAGCTTATCAAGGCATCCGGGCTCAACCTAGGCATCCTAGCTCAATCAGGACATCCCGGGGCTAACTTACCTGAGGCATCCGATCTCAAACCCAAGCATCTTGGCTCAACCAAGGCATCTCATTCAATGAATGAGGCATCACCGCCAATGCTATGTCGCGATGGGCGTTTTTTCCTCTTTAAGTGCACACACAAGTGCATCACATAAGCCGGTTTTTCATCTCTTATCTTAGCAAACATATGCAAGGCCCAAGGGCATGCTCATTCAAGTGAGTGTGCCATGATCCTCAACATCATACTATAAAATATGCTGGGAACAATTCTTGATTCGTGGCTTGAGTCGCATGCTTAGGCCATCGCGACTTGACGTCGATTCCAAGCCGAGAGAACCATGACCTCGTCTTGGGGCGTGAACACACTGAAGCATGCAAACATGAGCAAACACACAAAAGAACATGACAACATACACATGGCTTACACGGATGAGCGCACCACTAAATTCGACGATGTAGGCTATTGCCCTAGCCAAGAGTTAGAGATTCTACTTACTTGGATGAACCTCGAACTCAAGCTTGAACTACACAAGATGGACGGCTTGCCTTGAAGGCCAAAAGAGAGAGAGAGAGAGCGTGAGGAGGGAGGAGGGGCGTTCTAAGAGAAGGAGGGTCGAGAAAATGGGAGCAAAGTGAGGAAAATGAAGAGAGCTCCTCATATTTATAACCCTTGGAGCCATCATTACCATGCCAAGCGGTCCATTCCAATGTTTCCAAGTATCCCCATGGCACCCCCCGAACAACCCCCCGATTCGTCAGGGTTGCCACAGTTGGATTTCCTTTCAGTTGTCCCGATAATATATCACTCTAATACCATAAAATTATAGTGGGTCCATAAGTCCTGGGGGTTTATATCACTCAATTGGTCCCTGCGCAGTTTATATAACGGAAGCACATCCTTGAACTCCCCAACACAAGCTTTTCCTATGTCCTATGGGAGGATTAGGAGGGAAGTTTGTGCCTTCTGCAAGCTCACCCCAGATTCTATTGACCATCTCTTCTTCGGCTGTGGTATTACTTCGAGTATGGCTTATTTTTGGGTGGCCAAGTGCAATCTCCCATGGAGAAACGGGTCTTGGGTGGAAAATCTTCAGCGGGCGATGAAATTCCTATCAGGTAAGGACTTTTATCATGCTATAGGGCGCTTCTCTTTTGCTACGCTCTGCCACCTTATTTGGAGGTATAGGAACGACATTCTCTTTAGAGGTCATCCAGTGGTGCATGTGGCTGTCAAGAAGCATCTCATTAAAGTGGTCAAGGACAAAGCCTTAACCTTTAGAAGCATCAAAGATTGCCTGAGAAATAGAAGGCTTCAACGGAATTGGGGGCTCGACACTTCTATTTTCTCTTCTCCTACGCCGACTGCCTAGTATCTCCTTCAGTGTGTCTTGCGGCTGCCTCCCCGTTTTTGTGCCTTCCTCGGTGGCGTTGCCTCGGATCTTCAAGTCCTCCTTGTTGTTGTTCCTTGGTTGGTGTTGTTTTCTTTGTTTCCCCGGCCCTGCGTGGCTGTTTTGTCTTTGTTTTCGGCCGTCTGTGTTGGCTTGCTTGCTTTGATCGCTGTGCGGTGTTATTTTTCATTAAGCGCCCTTTCACTCCTTTTGACGCTATGTCTCTTTGAGTGAAAGTTTTGTGGTGCATAATCTTCTGTAATTATTGGTTCTTTGCCCAATATATCATTACCTTTACCAAAAAAAAAAAAATTTAAAACAATGCACACCAACTAAACACATTTATAGGTAATAAGCCGAACACTTTTATTCAAATAAAACTAGATGGACATCTTTAGTCGGTACACCAAAATGCCGTAGTCTTCTATACTCAGCTGTACTTCAAAAGATGACCGACATCTTTTCCAACAGTCGTATACTTAAAGTCCATCGATCAGTGTCGGCAGCCAAAAGTTCCTTCCTCCATTGTCCTCCTCCTCATGGTCATAATCAATCACTTGGTCCATCTACTGGTGGCGGTGGTAGTAGAGGTATCATGACTTAGTCTAAAATGTTAGTCCCCAAACGAGGTGAGTACAACCACTCAACAGTAAAAGATTCATCAAGCTATATCAAGCATTACTATTAATATCCAGATTCAAGTATAGTAGACAAGACAAGAAATAGAGGATAGGTATGCACCAAAATCATAAAATCCTTCCATGTGATGATAACATATCCAAGATAGACAAATTTCAATCATAGGGCCAAACTAAAATATCATGTTCCGTTCTATGCCATACACTTAGTCTTATATCCAGACCCCAAACATTTATAGTAGAATCATTCATTTTATCATTCAAAAGGGTTTCATCCCTAGAGGACCAGTGTTTGTATCCCTCCGGCATTCGCATCCCTCCAGGCATCACGAAAGCCTCCGGCATTCAGCCATTTAAGGCCACCGGGCATCTGGAGCGAATCATGCCTCCAGTCATCTCATACCCCACCTGGCATCACGAGGAACCCCGAGGACCTCCCATGAAAATGGTTACCCTAGCCATCCAGAATTACGTACCGACTAGCATACCACCGGGCATCCCGAAACTCCCGAGGAAAAACCTCTGGCATTCAGCCATTTAAGGCCACCGGGCATCCACAAGGCATCGACTCACTTGATCCTCTGGGCATCCCGACTCCCAGGGTATTGTTGACCCAAGGGTTCAACGGTAACAACTTAGCAGTTTAATTCACAAAACATTTTCAAATGCTAAAACAGATGTCTCATGGACCCTTTATCACATCTCAATATTGCACAAATATCCACAGCCAATACCATCACATCACATAGTCATTCGAAACACCTTCACCTTCGGACACTTTGTGAAAAATTCGAGAACAGAATAGTCCGATTCTACAATGCACAGTTCTGGTAGAAATTTTGAAATAAATACTAAATGGACTCAGAAAATTATGAAATTTTGACACGATATCAATGAGATCTAAAGGAACAAATCTCAAGAAGGCCACTAGGTCATATTCCTTATTTACCGAGGGTAAAATCTCTATTTTATTCTTAACCATCATTCTGTAAAAATTCCAGATTTGATATTTTCATAGGAAAATTATTTCGATGGTCATACCTTGTTATTTTTCTCTGAATTTTTGATATGTTATTCATGAAGATATTCCCTAAAAATTTCATCCAGGACTCAAAATCAAATTGTGGCCAGATAATTACAGAAAAATTAAAAGGTGAGCGAGGGTCACACTGTCCTCCAGAAAACAGTCCATTAACCTAATGAGAGTTTCTCCTACTCCTTAAATTTCGACCTCCAACATCCACAATCCAATAGATACCAGTGTATTACACTATAACACAGCCTTATCACTTCCAAAAATCCTCCATAGTCAGATTTTTAATTTCTTGTTCCATCTCAAATTCGAAATCCACAATGCATGCCCTGTTTTTCCTAATTTTCTTGATCTGGCTTCATCTTACATGTCCAAAATCCAACATGCAGCTCTAAAATTTCACCTTTCTCACATCCACCAACTCTTAGCTAGATAAAAAGCAAGCAAAACATAGATTGAAGAACTTCTACTTACCTTAAACCTCTCTACTCAATTGCTGGCCAAAAACAGGGGTTCGGGGATCGCGGCTTGGTCCAACCGGCGATGGGGATCAAGGGTGTCGACGGCGGCGGCATAGACACGGCGGGAGGTGATCCTCCTCTTCCTCCTTTGCGGCTCATGCCCGAACGCCCGCTCACCCTCTCTCTCCGTCTCAAATTTCTGTTTCTGTTCTTCTCTCTCTACCCCTTAATCCCGAACCCCTTTTGTTCCTTTGATTAATTGGTTAATTAATCTCTTGCATGTAGGATTTTAGGTGGCTGAAGCTGCAATGGACAGGTAGAGGAGGCGAGGACAGGTGGGTGGGAACGTGGCTTGCATGCTGTCCCGGACGCTCTCTCCGCTGGCCACCGAAGAGGGAGAGAGAAACGTGGACCTTGGCGTGGCTTCTTCTCTCGGTTTGTTGGTCAACATTCTCCTTTTCTTGTTGACTGTCGAAGGGGTGGCGTGTCTTCCGGCTGGGCTGTCTTCTTGGCATTGGTGTCCCACCGAAAAACCAAGTCTCGAACGAGGGACACGCCAGCTCATCCCTTCATGCAACATACGTGGCGGCTTGGTAAATTTTTTTCTAATCGTTGACCCACGGAATGGAGAGGGGAATTAAATGGAGTTGTTCTTCGACGGTCGTGGCCTTCACGCCACGCATGGGCTTGTCCTCATTTGTGTGGGCCATTTGCGTGGGCTTCCTCTTGGTCAAAGGTCCCTTATTTGTTGACCATCAAAGGATACGTTCATGGTTATGCATGAATAAGGTCTTCAATTCTTCTTTTGTTGACTCGATAGGTGTGAGCGTGGCCTTTATTGCTTGTGTAGTCTTGCATGGAGAAAATCTTGCGGACGTACGCATGGCTGTGCATGGGAATTTCTCTCCGAAAGTTGATGTTTCAGAATGACGGGTGGTGATGAAAGGATGGCCTAACACTATATCGATGATGACAATGACGAAATAATATCCGCAAATGGTGGCAATGACACAGTCTGTCGACACTCCCGTCGACCCGTGACGAACCATTATTTATTCGAGGTCTAACGAAAACCCGGATGCCACAATCCTGCCTAAATTCCTTGGGTGGCAAGGCTATGAGTCAAATAATTGAAGCCTAAATGATGAGTTGCAAGGCTAAAGGGCCTTACTTGACAACCTAAGCTCATAGGCATCATCGATGATGACCCGCTTTTCACTTTTCCATTGGTCCACCTATACCCCGCATTAAATGAGCACTTAATGAAGTTTGACAATAACAATGCCAAAGTTACCAACTCGGCAAATTCTAGAATCTTCGGTCATTAATGAGGGGCCGTGTATCGCTCTCCAATTGGTCCATGTGTATGTCACTTTTCTAGAATATCCAAGATATTTTGGACCACAATCATGACCTTTGAAAAGTCAAGGGAATCCTCACCTTCTTCATGAAGGAATTCTAGAGTTTTCTTTCTACTTTCCTTTCCTTCTTTAAGAAGGCAAATTTTCCTTCCTCAAGAAGGCAATCTATAAAAGTCTATCATCCAAGTTGATTCTGAGGCCGAGGAAGATCTCATTAGGTACACCTCAACATGGCATTTAAGGACTTGAGTCCAAGCTTGGGCGTGACTCATACCTCTTAGGTGAGAAAAACAGTTTTGAACAATTTCCAAAATCAATGTCTTTACCTTATCAAACAGAATCGAAAACTTATAAAATTTAATATGCTTTAAAGAAGACCTTAACCGAAATTTTTCATGAAGGAAGTCAAGTCAAATTCGTGCTGTGGAAAGAGCAGGAAATCATTGAACACAACCCAAATATTCGTCCATCGAGCAGATTCAACAGTCGGAGAGAGAGACTCATTTTGAAATCCAAATCTTCACAAAAATCTTTTAAATTTTTAATATGTTGTAGATATTGATTTCATTTAAAACTTTTGTGAAGGAAGCATGTCTAAATTCGAAAGGAAAGATTTTATAAGAATTCGAGAAGGAAAACTGGTCACCGTTTCTACTACACAGGACAGGTTCCAGAAAGTGAATTATTGGGCCTTCGTCCCTAACATTTCGCCTCAGAAAAATATGAAATTTAAGTATGTTTTATATCAATATGTTTAGAACAACTTTCATGAAGAAAGTTTCTTTAAATTCGCACCACAAAAATCTGTGTAAAATTGACAAGTAGCAGAGGTCCACATATTTCGAAAATCAAAGGTGACAACCTTAGTTGGGAAAAGGAGGTGTCCCACTTGGTCAAGAAGCATTAATTGTCGAGCATCCTTATCCTCCAAGTTTTCAACTAGGTCCTAGGTTAGCTTAGACACTTCATCTCGGCATTGAATAACTAGAAGCCAAATGCAATTAATGTGCTATTATCTTATCCAAAAATGTTTAACTTGCTTCCTCTTTCTTCTAATGGATGTGTAGTCCATTTCTTGGCCTCCAAGATCTCCAACTTAGTTTAGGGTTATAACTAGGCTAAGCTATAGGGACACATAAGCCTTTACATTCATCATCCTCATTTAATGCTTTTCACACTCTTTCCCACTTATTTTCTAGGAAGGTTTGACTAATCCCAAGCCTATCTAGCTTAGCCTCCTAGTTGGGATCAAAAGAGAGGTCGAAATTGAGGATGTTATACACTGTGGGGCCGCTTCCACTCCTAGTTGACGACAACGATGGTACTAGCGGGGTTGAGTAGGCGGAGGGCCCGAGGAAGGAAGGCTGCATTTTTTAACAAGACCAGGACGTGATATGAAGACGACTGTGTAAATAGACTGTAGGATGGTCGGGACAGAATCTTGGTTTAGCCAGAAAAAGGAACTTTTTGGCCTTAATGTACCGACATAAGTCGTCTAAAACATATAAACAAATAAAAGTGTCTGGATTTATATTTTGTGTGCATTAACTTAAGTTATGATAGAACTGTTGAAATACACTTCCGCATGAAATAAAAATAAAAAAAAAAAACAATCACAAGGGAATGTTGTGGCGACCCTAATGGGTTGTGGGCCATCACACGCAGGTTTGGGCCGCAGAGGCCTGTGCGAGAGAAGGAAGAGGGGCTCGGCCCAAAGGCCCAGCCTCATGCGGCTACCCCTTTCTTTTTTGGCTCTTTTTCTTCTTTTTTTTCATTTTTTTGGTTGTCATTATTATTATCCAAAAATAGAAAAATAGAGATTAATAGAAATTAAAGCCTAATTAAAAAAAAACTAATAAAAAATTTAGTTGTCAACAGCTGCCCCTCTTTGAAAGTGAGCTCGCAGAGGTTGCATTCAAAGACAAACTGATACCTAAATTTTGTCCATGCATGTGTAACAAATTATATTTTATTTTGGGACTTATTGTCCTATGCAAAAAAAAGAGCAATATAACTTTACGCATACTAAGACAAATAAGAAAATACCTGTCGTTACTTACCAGGAATGAGTGAGATAGGGTGCGAACCTAGAGTTTGGCAAGTATCAAGGCATCATCTTACCTAGTGATGTGAGGAGGTTGCTTCCCTAAGACCCGAACCTTTCTTGGGTCACCTTGGTGGGAAATTGCTTTTCCAAGACCCAAACCATTCTTCAATCGCCCATTAGAGCAATGAGTGGTTTGTCTTGGACCCAAACCTTTCTTCAGTCGCCTTGACAAGGAATTGCCTTTCCAGGACCCGAATCATTCTTCGGTTGCCTATTAGAGCAATAAGTGGTTTACCCGACCTTCTCGGGGGATGCGCTGACCTTTCTCAAGGCACCTACTTGTGGGGTGCCTAATCTTTGTTAAGGACACCGGATGGTACCCGACCTTTCTCGGGGGACGTGCCAACCTTTCTTAGGGCATCTATTTGTGGGGTGCTTGATCTTTGTCAAGGACACCAGATGGTACCCGACCTTTCTCCAGGCATCTGTTTTGTGGGTGTTTGATCTTTGTTGAGGACATCGTTTGATTATCCAACCTTTCTTGGGGGATGCGCCAGCCTTTCTCAGGGCATCTGTTTTATGGGTGTCTGATCTCTATTAAGGACACCGGATGGTTACTCGACCTTTCTCAGGGGATGCACTGATGTGGACATCGAGCCATATCAAGGAGGAGGTGCTAGGGACCCATTGTCTATTCCGACTGGTTCGATCACTTGAGCGCGGGCCAAGCAATTTAGGTAAGCTGTTGGTGTCATGGTTCATAATCTTTGGCATGGAGATGACCATGGATCAAATCTTGAAGAATCTTGGAAATCTTGGTGCAATTTAATTATCTGGTCACAAAACATTTGACCAAGTCAAATATATATATATATATATATATATATATCTTCTTATTTAGGTATATTCTAAAATATGACGCATTAGATTTCTAGGGTTGGTTTTAGGGTTTGTATGGTGGCTAGAAAGCCTATATAAAGGATTTGCCAAATTTCTTTTGGGACAGAGATATATTTTTATGTTTGAGGAAAAGAATTGAGAGGTTTTCTTTTACTGTTCTTTTGAGGACTTGACCTTATCAAGATTCTCTTGTGGTGGCCGATTCGACTTATCGAGTGAGATAGTGAATGCTTTCATTCGTGGCATCTATAATATTGGTTGGTTGACACACGTTTGTTAACCGGTTACGGTCATACCTAGGTTGCCAATCACAAGTTTGATTGGAGGTCGAGGTTTGCAATTCGCACCATCCGGGCCTTCGTAGAACGATCTTTCCACAACGATTCACATCATTTTGGTATCAGAGCTTGTTTCTACAAGGTCTATGTATCTTTAATTTTCTGTTTATATTCAACAATTTGAGATTTATTGAGCTAGGGTTTCGGTTCTAGCCAATTTAGGGATTTTATTGCTTTTGTGCTTCCATATGTAATTGTTTGCTGTTAGTTTTTTTTTATAAACGAAAAAAAAAAGAGAAAATTCCTCATAAAAGAAAAGAAGAGAAAGAAAACGCACAAAAAAATTGCGCAAGAAAAAAAAGATTCGGCAAAAAAAAGAAATAGTCGAACAAAAAAAAAATCAAGAGGGCGACTCATTTGTTAGTGGACAGAATTAAAACGAAATCAATAATGATTTGCAATTCAATTGGAATTTCGAAAGTTATACTTGTTGGTTTGAAATTGTTACTTGCTGAAACAAAATCAGTAGTAATCTAATCTTGTTTGATTAGTTTGATTGATTGTCGTGAGGGGGTTGAGAGACGGGTTTTGAGTCCAATAAAGAGCTTGTGAAAAGAGAATACGAGAGGGAAAAGACAAGAGTGTGTAAGCTTAATTGAGGGTGGAAAAAGCCTAAACTTGAGTTAAACACGAGGGGAGTAACACCTTGAGAGAAACACGTGAGGAAGCGATTGGTGAGGATTTTTGTGACTAACGTTTATTTGCAGGTTTAAAATATGTCGCGCGAAGAAAGCATGAATCAAAAAGAGGTTGACTCCATACGAAGGGATGAAGCGCTCGTGGAAAGCATCCAGCATATGAGGGCTGTAGTGGAGGAGCTTAGTGGCTGAATGATGGAGAATGGCATAAGGGTAGATGGTGACGGAGAGCTACATCAGGGAAGGTCACAACATCAACGAGACGCCTCTAGAACACGACATAGAAGGAAGCGACATTATGATGATGATGAGGCCGACATGGAGGATGATCGAGAAGCTCGATTTGAAAGGTGGAATGGAGCCCGAGGGTTTAGACACCGAGAAGATAATGAACTTGGCAATATCAAGATGAAGATTCCTTCTTTCAAAAGGAAGAATGATCCCGATGCGTATCTAGAATGGGAGAAATGCATGGAGATGGTATTTGATTGTCAACGATACTCTGAACTCAAAAAGGTAAAAATTGCAGCTGTTGAATTTACTGATTATGCTATAATTTGGTGGGATCAACTTGTGACTAGTAGGAGGCGCAATGGTAAAGACCGATAAAGACGTGGGATGAGATGAAAGCGGTGATGAGGAGGCGTTTTATGCCAAGTCATTACCATCGAGATTTGTTTCAAAAGTTACAAAATCTCACATAAGGCAATAAGAGCATGGAAGGGTATCACAAAGAGATGGAGATTACCATGATCCGTGCTAATGTGGTGGAGGATCATGAGGCCACGATGTCAAGTTTTTTGAGTGGTTTGAGCCGGGACATAGCAAGGGTGGTGGAGCTGCAACACTATGTTGAATTGGAGGAATTGGTGGACGAAGCCATCAAAGTTGAGTGGCAATTGAAGTTGCACCGAAATCACAAGAGTGGAGGAGGTTCAAATCAAAATTGAAGATCCAATTGGAAGAGAGGTGAGAAGCCAAATTGGAGAGGAAACAACACCAAAACCGAAACCTCAAAGGAGAAGGAGAGTGACGGTAAAGTTGGGATGAATCCGACTTCAGGTAAATCCGAAAACCCTAACACTAGAACTCGTGAGATTAAATGTTTTAAGTGTTTGGGCAGGAGTCGTATGGTGAATCAATGCCCTAATAGGAGAGTGATGATCATGACTAGACATAGTGTTATTGAGTTCGAAAGTGAAAGGGAAGAAGAGTATGATGAGATGCCACCGTTGGAGGATTGTAGTGATGGAGAAGTAGCTATAAAAGGAGACTTATTGGTGGTTAGACGTTTTCTTAGAGTGCAAGTAAAGGAGGAGAAGCATCATCAACAAAGAGATAACTTGTTTCATACAAGATGTGTGGTGAATGGTAAGATCTGTAGTTTGATAATTGATGGAGGTAGTTGTGCAAATGTGGCAAGTTGTATTATGGTGGACAAGTTGGGTTTGAAAACGACAGAGCACCCTAGGCCTTATAGACTTCAATGGTTAAATGGTAGTGGTGAGGTGAAAGTGTTGAAGCAAGTTCGAATCCCATTTGAAATCGGGAGATATAAGGACGAGGTAAAGTGTGATGCTGTACCTATGCAAATGGGTCATATCTTACTTGGAAGATCATGGCAATATGATCGAAAGGTACATCATGATGGGTATACTAATTGTTATTAATTGGTGATGAATCAAAAGACTTATACCTTGGTAGCAATGACACCTAGTGAGGTGTATCAAGATCAGTTAAAGTTACAACAAGAAGCCGAGAGAGAGAGAAATGGTGAGAAATCCGAGAGCTTGCATGGTGTGTCAGAGACGCAAGGAAAAGGAGAGGCTGAGAGAAGGATTGTGGTAAAAGCTGAGGGAAAAGAAAAGAGGAAAGAAAATAGGCAAAATAATTTTTTTGCAAAATCGAGTGAGGCGAGGACAGCTTTAGTTCTAGACCGATCGATGCTTGTACTTTTGTATAAGGAGGTTTTGTTTTCTACTAACGATCTTGACCCAAGTTTGCCTAGTCCTATTGTGTCTTTATTGCAGGAATTTGAAGATGTCTTTTTTGATGAACTTCTTGGAAGGATACCACCAATTTGAGGCATAGAACATCAAATTGGACTTGATTCCTGGTGCGCCATTATCTAACCGACCCGCATATCGAAGCAATCCCGATGAGACAAAGGAACTTCAGTGGCAAGTTAGCGAACAATTGGAACGAGGGTATGTGAGAGAGAGTCTTAGCCCATGCGCCGTTCCTGTTTTGTTGGTGCCAAAAAAGGATGGAACTTGGCGAATGTGTGTCGATTGCCAAGTAATTAATAACATTACGATAAAGTATCGACATCCTATCCCTAGGTTAAATGACATGTTGGATGAGTTGCATGGTTCTTGCATTTTTACTAAGATCGATTTGAAAAGTGGCTATCATCAAATTAGGGTGAAAGAAGGTGATGAATGGAAAACTGCATTTAAGACCAAGTATGGATTATATGAGTGGTTAGTCATGCCATTTGGATTAACTAATGCACCAAGCACGTTTATGCAACTTATGAATCATGTTTTGTGTGCTTTTATTGGTCAATTTGTGGTTGTCTATTTCGATGACATCTCGATATATAGCCGAAGCCCTGATGACCATATTGAGCATGTGCGAGCAGTCTTGTAGGTTTTAAGGGCTGAGCAATTATACGCTAATCTAAAGAAGTGCTTTTTTGTTACCAACAAATTAGTATTTCTAGGATTTGTTGTTAGTGCTGATGGTATACAGGTTGATGAATAAAATGTCGAAGCAATCCGTGAATGGCCAACACCTAAGACCATAGGAGACATGCGTAGCTTTCATGGATTAGCGAGTTTTTATTAGCAATTTGTGAGAAATTTCAGCACAATTGCCACACCTTTAACTGAGGTTATCAAGAAGCACGTGGGTTTCACGTGGGGAGAAGAGCAAGAGAAAGCATTTAATCTGCTAAAAGATAAGTTGACTAATGCTCCTTTGTTATCTTTGCCGAATTTCAGTTCTACTTTTAAGATAGAGTACGATGCTTCTGGTATAGGAATTGGAGCCATGTTGATGCAAGGAGGGCGTCCCATAGCTTATTTCAGCGAGAAATTGAGTGGAGCAACATTGAATTATCCAAACTACGATAAGGAGATGTATGCTTTAGTGCAAGCTTTGGAGACTTGGCAACATTCTCTATGGCCGAAGGAGTTTGTGATCCACACCGATCACGAGACCTTAAAGTACTTGAAAGGGCAGCAAAAGTTGAATAAAAGACATGCAAAATGGATGGAGTTCATCGAGAATTTTCCATATGTGATCCAGTATAAGAAAGGTAAGGAGAATGTGGTAGCCGATGCACTTTCTCGAAGGTATGCGATTCTAACTACTTTAGAAGCAAAGTGTCTAGGCTTTGGGTATATCAAGAGCTTATATACTGATGATGATGACTTTGGGAGAGTATTTGAAGCATGTGAACACGCTGCATTTGATAAATTCTATAGGTGTGAAGGTTATCTTTTCCGTGAAAACAAACTATGTTTGCTTAAGTGTTCTTTTCGTGAATTGTTGGTGCGAGAAGCATATAATGGTGGTTTAATAGAACATTTTGGCATTAATAAGACTTATGAAGTGCTGCATGAACATTTTAATTGGCCACATATGAAGAGAGATGTCACACGTGTCTGTGAGAGATGTATTGCTTCTAAGCAATCGAAGTCTACTACTAAACCGCATGGCTTGTATACACCATTACATATTCCAACGCATCCTTGGACTGATATTTCTATGGATTTTGTGTTAGGATTGCCTAGGTCTAAGTATGGTAGAGATTCTATTTATGTGGTTGTTGATCGGTTTTCAAAGATGGCTCATTTTTTCTGTGTCATAAACCTGATGATGCATCGCATGTTGCTGATTTGTTCTTTAGGGAAGTTGTACATTTACATGGCATGCCTAGATCGATTGTTTCAAATCGAGATTCTAAATTTCTTAGCTACTTTTGGAAAACATTGTGGAAAAAACTAGGAATATGGTTGTTATTTTCTACTACTTGTCATTCACAGACCGATGGTCAAACCGAGGTAGTTAATAGAACTTTGGGGGTATTGTTGCGTGCTATTATTAAAAAGAATATTAAATCTTGAGAAGATTGTCTGCCACATGTTGAATTTACATATAATAGGAGCATGCATTCTGCTATTAAATTTACACCATTTGAGGTTGTCTATGGTTTTAATCCGTTAACTCCATTAGATTTAACCCCTTTACTTGTTGATGAGCGTATGGATTTAGATTGAGCAAAGAAAGCTGAATTTGTCAAGGCATTGCATGAGAAGACGCGCACAAATATCGAGCGCAAGACTAAGCAATATGCAAGGCAAGCCAACAAAGGGCACAAGGAACCCAGCAATTGGGTTTGGGTTCATATGCACAAAGAGTGATTTCCTGAGCAGCAACAATCTAAGTTATTACCACGAGAGGATTGACTATTCATGGTGTTGGAAAGAGTTAACAATAATGCCTATAAGCTTGATCTTCCAGGTAAGTATGATGTTAGTGCTACATTTAATGTTTCTGACTTAACTCTTTTCGATGCAAGTGATGATTTGAGGGCAAATCCTTTGCACGGGGGAGGGAATGATGTCGACATCGAGACATATCGAGGAGGAGGTGCTAGGGACCCATTGTCTATTCTGATTGGTTCGATCACTCGAGTGCGGGCGAAGCAATTTAGGCATGGTTCGTAATCTTTGGCGTGGAGATGACCTTGGATCAAACCTTGAAGAATCTTGGAAATCTTGGTGCAATTTAATTATCCGGTCACCAAATATTTGACCAAGTCAAATATATATATATATATATATATATATATATATATTTCTTCTTATTTAGGTATATTCTAGAATATGACATATTGGATTTCTAGGGTTGGTTTTAGGGTTTGTGTGGTGGCTAGAAAGCCTATATAAAGGATTTGCCAAATTTCTTTGGGGACAGAGTTATATTTTTATTTTTGAGGAAAAGAATTGAGAGGTTTTCTTTTACTGTTCTTTTGAGAACTTGACCTTATCAAAATTCTCTTGTGGAGGTCGATTCAACTTATTGAGTGAGATAGCGAATTCTTTCGCTCGTGGCATCTATAACGTTGGTTGTTTGACACATGTGACGTCCCAGTAGCATCACGTACTAAGCACAAGAGGAAATTATAAATATTATTATCTTATAGGACTTAAAAATAATTTTTCATTTCTTAACTTATAGTGTTCACACTTGAAGGTTAGCATGTATAACATGGATTAATTAAAATTTAACACTTTGTATTACATGGTTAACTTACAATAGTTCTATCAATTCATAATAGATAATCCTATTAAGATCATATATAAAGATCACAAGAAGCTTCATTACTAAACTTGTTAGGATCGTTTGGGCTTACAAAAATTCAACCTGGACTTCTTACAAGTACCTCGCCTATATACATCACATTTACATTTTAAAAGTAAGGGTGCAAGTAAACATCTAGGGATAAGGGTGAGGGTATCTACTCCGCTAGTTCCCACACAAGCCCATGTTCATCAAAAGAAACAAAAGGCAGTAAGCTTCTACATGATCATAGGTGTCTAGGCGCCATCCGTCCCAACTCCTGCTCCATCATCACTAAAAGGAATAGGGCCAAACATCACTCCATCGTGCTTGATAAACCATGCGACAAACTTCATCGGGGTCATCTCAACTCTACCATCATCCATCCATAACGTAGCCTCATATTTGGAGAAAGTCAGCTCAACATCAGAGTCATACACATCAGTAAAGGTAACCTCAATGCTTGATATCATTCCATAACGAGCTATTGGCGGCACATCCATACTATCAATCTAAAAAATATAAGGAATGAGCAAAAACTATGCCTAGAAAATAAATGATAAGATTCTAACTTAGACAATCCACAGCCATCAAGTTTACAAGGGAATCATGACCAAACAGCTTAAGATGCTAAGATAGGATTGTCACGAGTATAATCTAATGAATATTAATGCATCATATGTATAACCACTTTATGTGAGACATACTAAATGCATCCATAAACACCAAATATACTTATCACATTCTCAACCTCTATATCAAGATGAGATGCAACAATGATGAATGAACTCACTCACCAAGTAGAATTATATTTAGTGTGCATATAGTCCACCCTCGATCAGTTTACCCACCGGAACTCTGCCGGCCCGATCGAGTCACTTCCGAAAGTTACCTTATCCGGACTTCCACAATCTTTCTATTATGGGCATCTCACTACGAGGCATCCCGGTATCACACAATCGAGGTCCTCCCAAGACCACTTAGCATGGGGCATCTCACTCCAAGGCATCTCAGTATTACACAACTGAGGTATCCTTGATCACACACAAGGGCATCTCACTCCGAGGCATCCCAGTATCGCTCAACCGAGGCATCCAAGACCACACAGCATGGGCATCCCAACTTCTGAGGGGCATCACTGGTATCTCCATACCGATGGGTTCATTCACTCATTTAAGCACACATTTCACACCACCACACCTTTGATTAATGCATTTATCGTATGCAAAAGAAAATACTTCAAAGTATACAACTATACATCTAACTCTCATGTACCTAGCACACGTGTGTGTCCAAATTATAAGATAAAACCCATTATGACATGTCCCATACCATGCCGAACAAATATTTACCCCATAATCAAGCACTATGCACTGCACTCATTGCACACGCATGATACTAATTGTGCCTATACCTCAAATGATATATGGGACTTACTTTTATACAACTAACTTCTATTACGAGGTCACTAGACTCTATGTGTGTCATGCAAAACTAATGTAAAAGACACAACAGCTATTACATATTCTTGGATTTCAACAGATTATTAACTAAACAAGCAGTTTTGTTCTCAGACATAGAAAGTATACCGATTCTTATCGAAATACTACAAAATGTTAGTATGTTATATTTGAGACATATATTGACATTTTTCGTGAAGAAAACTAAGTCTAAATCTCGCTGTATTAAGAGCAGTAATTGCTATAATCATTACTAACATCCTGTAATGACGTCCAGACTTCGTATCTATGGAGAAAATCATTTTACTAACCAAATCTTGTCCATTTACTCTCAAATTTTGATATGTTATTCCTAAGGATATTTTCCACAACTTTCATTTAGGATTCAAAATCCAATTCTAACTAGATAATTACAGAAAATTCACATAATCATCAAAGGTCATGCTGCTTTCTACAAAACAGTTTACTGATTCAAAAGAATTACTTCTACCTTCATGTTTATGCATCTATTTGGCTATAACTAGAGATTTAACTTAATCTAGTGGCTGTTCTCTTAAGTAAAATGGTTCTATTCCTTATCTTCATCATTAGAAATCAAGGCGACACAAATAAAAAGACTTTCTATCTATATTCCTTTAAAACATAATTGTTATATATATACGGTTTCCTTCATTTCTAGCTCAATCAAACCATTTATTTCTCTACTAATCTATGTTACAACACTTCAAGACTCTTCCACAACATCTAAGACTACTTTCAGCAGGTTCTTACTAACAGAGAAATCTTCCACAGCTCGGCTCAAAGCGTATATTCATCCATAAGTTCACTCACCACGACAAACACCACATCTCTTCACTCGGCAACCATTTCCTTACCTTACTCGACAATCACAGCTTACTTACACTTAGATTTCGAGACATGCAAGCCTCAAATGCAATATTCAATGACTTATAGCCTCAATCTAGAACTCATCTAACTCAATCCAACACAAAACAGCAACATCACATCTAATCCTCCACCATTCAGCTAGATCCACAAGTTCCTTGACAAAAAACAATGGATAACTTCTAATTTAGAAACTTATCTTTCCTTACCTTAGTTCAGCTACTAGTTAACTCAAAGATTCTTCAAAAATCAACACCAAAACTCGCGTGCAAGAAGGAGAAAATGGCTGGTTTTGGCTACTGGTTTCCTTGCTGTTCGACTGAGAGGAAAGAAGAAGAAGAAGATGGGTTTCAGTTTTGGAGAGAGAGAGAGGGGTTACGAAATTTAAGAATGGAAATAGGTCTACAAGGCTAATACCTAGGCTAGATTAATCATGAGATTTGCTAATGATTGTGTCTTCTTTGCTTGTTTTGGTTTCATGGGAATAGAAACCGTGAGTGATGCGAAAACAAAGGGAAACGAGAGAGAAATGTCGTGGCCTCCAAGCATGACAAATTTCGCCATTTGTCACTCGATATCAATTAATCTCTAATCCTTGTCATTAGTCAGTTCATTTGTATCTAATGTTTTTCATTTAATTCCCTTTCCATTCCTTTAGATTTTCAATCCTATTGTAATCATATAAAGTTATGAAATTATATGACATATTAACTATTTAGTGTTAGTCTATAGAGAATTTATCACAAGAAATGCTAAAGTTAGAAATTGATATTAGCATTACAATCACGAATCAAATTATCATAACTATAACCTATAAACTTAAATGAAAATAAAATCACTCGGGCCTAAATATCAGTCTCTGGCCCAACAGGCTCAATCTATAACGATCACGGTCCACTAAACTATTTTAACAGATCTAAGACTTGGCCCGCTCCAAGCCAAGTCCAAGCCCATAATCTCTCATTCGGCTTTTCAAGTCCAATTCGTGTGGCCCACTTACTTCTCAAGCCCACACATTCCTCACGGTCCATCGGTTCACTTTCTGGCCCAATCTAAATTAATCTAAGTTCCTAATGATCTGATTACACTAATAAAGGTTGGTGAAATTTGGGATGTCACAACTCTCCGCTACTTAGAAAATTTCGTCCTCGAAATTAGAATCTTACCTCACTCATTGAAAAGCTAAGGATACTTATGTCTGATCTCTTCCTCACTTTCCTAAGTTGCTTCCTCTGAATCATGGTATCACCATAAAATTTTAACCAAAGGTATAATCTTGTTCCTTAACACTTGCTCTCTTTGATCCAAAATTTGTACAAGCTCTTCTATGTATCTAACCCTTTCATCTATTTCTAGTACCTCAAAGTCTAGCACATGAGTTGGATCTGGCTCATATTTCCTTAGCATAAACACATGAAAAACATCGTGTATACTGGATAGCTTCAGTGGTAACGCTATTCTATATGCCAGCTCCCCGATCCTTTCTAATACTTCAAAAGGTCCTATACATCTTGGGCTCAATTTTCCTTTCTTTCCAAACCTTGACACATTCTTCATAGGTGACACTTTTCGAAATACATGATCACCTACATTGAATTCCAAAGGTCTACGACGCTTGTCTGCATAGCTCTTTTGTCTACTTTGAGCTGTCTTGAGTCATTCTCGTATTGTCTTTACAGCTTCGATAGTAATTTGAACTAATTCTGGTCCTATCATCTTTTGTTCTCCAACTTCATTCCAGCAAATGGGAGTTCTACAATTCCTACCATATAAAGCTTCAAATGGTGCCATACCAATACTTTGTTGAAAACTATTGTTATAAGCAAATTCCACTAGATGTAATTTCTCATCCCAACTTCCTTTGAAATCAATGACACAAGCTCATAGCATATCTTCCAATGTCTACATAGTCCTTTTTGATCATCCGTCTGTTTGTGGATGAAAGGCGGTACTATACTGGAGTTTGTTTCCTAAGGCAAGTTGAAGACTCTTCCAAAAATTCGACGTGAATCGCAGATCTCGAGCTGATGTTATGGTCACAGGGACACCATGTAGTCGTATTATTTGCTTAACATACAATGTGGCATACTTCTCTAGTGAATAATCTATCCTTACAGCTAAAAAGTGAGCTGATTTCGTTAACCAATCTACTATTACCCAGATTTAGTCATGTCCACTTGAAGTCCTTGGTAACCCTTGTACAAAATCCATGGTTATATGTTCACACTTCCATTCTGGAATCTCTAATGGTTTTAACAATCCTGTAGGCTTTCGATGTTCAGCTTTCACCTGTTGACATGTCAAGCATCTTACGACATACTTAGCAATATTAGTCTTCATTCCATTCCACCAAAAATATTGACGAAGATTCCTATACATCTTTGTACTTCCTAGGTGGATACTATAACTACTACAATGAGCTTCAGTTAAAATTTCCCTCTTTAACTCTTCATCACTAGGCACACAAAAATGTCCACGGAATTTAACTATTCCATCATCCAAGACTTGAAAATCCGATTTATTTCCTTTCAAAGCTCTACCTTGAATTTTCAATATTTTCAGGGTCTGACTGTTGTAAGGTCTTAATTTGCTATATAATTTCAGGTTCAACTCTAAGTGTAGCTATTGTACCAACGGACTCACTTACCTCAACTTTGAATTCAAAATTTGAAATTGCTTCCAACAAGGTCCATTCCTTAATCATCAAGTTGGCTATTCTCATTGCCGAATTTCGACTAAGTGTATCTGCCACTTTGTTGGCTTTTCCTGGGTGATACAGAATTTCATAGTCATAATCCTTAAGTAATTCTATCAATCTCCTTTGTCTCATACTCAATTCCTTTTGAGAGAATATGTACTTTAAACTCTTGTGGTCTGTATAAATCTCAAATCTTTCTCCATAAAGATAATGCCTCCAAATCTTTAAAGCAAAAATAATGGCAGCTAGTTCTAAATCATGAGTAGGGTAATTAAATTCATGTGGTTTCATTTGTCTGGATGCATATGCAATAACTTTCCCATGTTGCATAAGAACACAACCTAATCCCTTATGAGAAGCATCGCTATACACTACAAAACCTCCAGATCCTATGGGTATTGTTAACATTGGTGCTATCGTCAATCTCCTCTTGAGTTCTTGGAAACTTTGCTCACATTCCTCTGACCAATCGAATTTTGAGTCCTTTCAAGTCAACCGTGTTAACGGTCCTGCAATTCGAGAAAATCCTTCTATAAATCTTCGATAATATCCAGCCAAACCTAGAAAACTTCGTACCTCTGTCACCATCGAAGGTCTAGGCCAATTAATCACAACCTCAACTTTAACTGGGTCTACTGATATCCCTTCACCGGTCACCACATGTCCTAAAAATGTCACTTGGTCCGACCAAAATTCACATTTACTAAATTTGGCATACAGTTTGTGTTCTCTAAGAATCTGCAGTACAATCCTTAAGTGCTCTTCATGTTCATCTTGTCCTTTTGAATACACCAAAATATCGTCTATAAAGACTATCACAAATTGGTCCAGAAAAGGCTTAAATACTCTGTTAATAAGATCCATAAAAACTGCTGGGGAATTCGTTAGTCCAAAAGGCATAAACAAAAATTCATAATGTCCATATCTAGTTCGAAAAGCTGTTTTAGGAATATCCTCCTTTCTTATCCGTAATTGATGATATCCTAATCTTAAGTCAATCTTTGAGAAAACTGACGCTCCTTGCAATTGATCAAATAGATCATCAATCCTTGGTAACGGGTACTTATTTTTAATCGCCACTTGATTCAATTGCCTATAATCAATACACAGGCGTAATGATCCATCTTTTTTCCTAACAAATAACACTGGTGCGCCCCATGGGGATACACTTGGTCTAATAAATCCTTTATCAAGTAGCTCTTGTAATTGTACATTTAATTCTTTTAACTCTGTCAATGCCGTCCTATATGGAGCTTTTGATATGGGTTCCATACCAGGTGTTAATTCAATAGTAAACTCAACTTCTCGCTCTGTGGATAATCCTATCAATGCCTCGGGAAATACATCAGAAAATTCTTGAACTACGGGAATATCCTCAAGTTGTACTTCTATCTTGGTTTGTTCACTCGCACATGCTAAATATCCTTGGCAACCATTTCTACGAAGTCGATGGGCTTCTAATGCAGTGATAAGAGGCACAGAAGGAGTTGCCTTCCTCTGTAAAATTCAAAACTTGGTCTCTCCGGTGGATCAAATCGAATCATCTTTTTATAACAGTCCACATTGGCTCTATGTCTATGCAACCAATCCATTCCCAAAATTACGTCAAAGTCATACATTACTAACACCATCAAATTAGCTAACAAGTTTTGCCCACCTATAAGGATTCTACTATCCTTACACATCGAGGTAGATAAAACAACATCCTTTATTGGAGTAGAGACACTAAGGGGTACTTCTAACAATTTAGGTTCCATCCTATTCAATCGCACAAATTGAGCTAATACAAAGGAATGAGTCGCTCCCGTATCGAATAAAGCATAAGCATTATGATTGGATAGGGAAATGATACCTGTAATAACTATTTGAGACTCTTCAGCCTCATCCTGAGTAACCGCATAAATTCTTCCTTGAGCTGGTGGTCACTGGGTATTTCTTGGTGGTAATGGTCTACCCAAATTTTGTTATGATTGTGGTTGCTGCATTCTTTTCCGAGGACATTCTCTGATATAATGCCCTGACTGCCCGCAACCAAAACAAACATTCGTTCTTGGGCATGGTCCAAATCCATGTGATCTACCACACTGGCAACACTCATTGTTTCTATACTGCGGCCGTCCTATTGGTTGGCTATTCCATACCTTTCTAAAATTCTCAGTCTTACTCTTCTTGTTTTGCACAAATGGTCGCTTTACAGTTTGATGAGATCTCTTATCATAACGAAAATTAGATGAGACTCCTCGAGATTGTGGCCTTACTTGATATCCGACGTCTAGTCTCTTGACATCATATACATTTCTACTAGTTGTGCCCGTTCATACAATTCACTATAATCCTTCAAGTTTAAAGGCACCAACCGTCCTCTTATATCAAGCCTTAACCCATTCAAGAATCTCTTAGCCCTATCTTCTTGATACTCTACTAATCTAGGGGCAAATCTAGAGAGTTCAGCAAATTTCGCCTCATACTAGTCTACAGTCAAGTTATTCTGATTATACTGCATAAATTCCATCACCTTTTTATCTCTTGCATAGTCTAAAAAATACTTACTATAGAAGACTCCTACAAATCCAGTCCAAGTCACATCTACACCTTCAGGGAATATCGTTCCTTTCGTCGCTTTCCACCAATAATCAGCATTTCCTTGAAGTTGATATTCTACTAGAGATACCTTCTCTGCATTAGTGCAATTTAGTAATGCAAATATCTTTTCCATCTCATCTATCCACAATTCTACTTCTATAGGATCTCCTAATCTAGCAAATCTAGAGGGCTTTAGTTTCGGAAATTGTTCTACTAAGCCTTGCATTCTACGGTCACCTCCTACCTGTTGTTGGGCTTGCCTTTCCAACAGGGCTCCTACATTAGCAAGTGCTTCCAAAATTCCTTCTACACGGGGATCCATTGCTGTTCCTCGTCCATTTCTACTCATCCTGACAGTTCCTCATTTCTGCACATCGGTCACTACTCATTAGTCGACCGAGTCTCCCTACAAAATTAATAAGTAACAACTGCAACAATTGTTACTAATACCCTATGAGTAACATAAGTTACTTGTTCCTTATAAAAATAATACTAACAAAGAAAATATCATTATCCTAATTCATAATCAATACCGCACCTTATCACTCCAGGTAATCCTATGCTCTGATACCAAAAAAGAGAGCTGTGACGTCCCAATAGCGTCACGTACTAAGCGCAAGCGGAAATTATAAATATTATTATCTTATAGGGCTTAAAAATAATTTTTCATTTGTTAACTTATAGTGTTCACACTTGAAGGTTAGCATGTATAGCATGGATTAATTAAAATTTAACACTTTGTATTACATGGTTAACCTACAATAGTTCTATCAATTCGTAATAGATAATCCTATTAAGATCATATATAAAGATCACAAGAAGCTTCATTACTAAACTTGTTAGGATCGTTCGGGCTTACAAAAATTCAACCTGGACTTCTTACAAGTACCTCACCTATATACATCACATTTACATTTCAAAAGTAAGGGCACAAGTAAACATCTAGGTATAAGGGTCAGGGATCTACTCTGCTAGTATTAAGAGCAATTGCTATAATCTTTACTAACATCCTGTAATGACGTCCAGACTTCGTATCTACGGAAAAAATCATTTTACTAAACAAATATTGTCCATTTACTCTCAAATTTTGATATGTTATTCCTAATGATATGTTCTACAACTTTCATTAAGGATTCAAAATCCAATTCTAACTAGATAATTACATAAAATTCACATAATCATCAAAGGTCATGCTACTTTCTACAAAACAGTTTACTGATTCAAAAGAATAACTTCTACCTTCCTGTTTATGCATCTATTTGGCTATAACTAGAGATTTAACTTAATCTAATGGATATTCTCTTAAGTAAAATGGTTCTATTCCTTATCTTCATCATTAGAAATCAAGGTGACACAAATAAAAAGACTTTCTATCTATATTCCTTTAAAACAGAATTGTTATATATATACGGTTTCCTTCATTTCTAGCTCAATCAAACCATTTATTTCTCTACTAATCTATGTTACAACACTTCAAGACTCTTCCACAACATCTAAGACTACTTTCAGCAAGTTCTTACTAACAGAGAAATCTTCCACAGCTCGGCTCAAAGCGTATATTCATCCATAAGTTCACTCACCGCAACATACACCACATCTCTTCACTTAGCAACCATTTCCTTACCTTACTCGACAATCACAGCTTACATACACTAAGATTTCGCCATTTGTCACTCGATATCAATTAATCTCTAATCCGTGTCGTTAGTGAGTTAATTTGTATCTAATGTTTTTCATTTAATTCCCTTTCCATTCCTTTAGATTTTCAATCCTATTGTAATCATATAAAGTTATGAAATTATATGATATATTAACTATTTAGTGTTAGTCTATAGAGAATTTATCACAAGAAATGCTAAAGTTAGAAATTGATAGTAGCATTACAATCACTTATCAAATTATCATAACTATAATCTATAAACTTAATTGAAAATAAAATCACTCGGGCCTAAATATCAGTCTTTGGCCCAACAGGCTCAATCTATAACGATCACGGTCCACTAAACTATTTTAACAGATCTAAGCCTTGGCCTGCTCCAAGGCAAGTCCAAGCCCATAATCTCTCATTCGGCTTTTCAAGTCCAATTCGTGTGGCCCACTTACTTCTCAAGCTCACACATTCCTCACGGTCCATCAGGTTCACTTTCTGACCCAATCTAAATTAATCTAAGTTCCTAATGGTCTGATTACACTAATAAAGGTCGGTGAAATTTGGGATGTCACAACACGTGTTCGTCAACAGGTCACGTTTATATCGAGGTTGCCAATCACAAGTTTGATTGGAGGTCGAGGTTCGCAATTCGCACCATCCGGGCCTTCGTAGAATGATCTTTTTGCAACAATTCACATCATGCACCAACCTTTCTCAGAGTATTTGTTTTGTGGGTACCTAATCTCTATCAAGGACACCAGTTGATTACCGGACCTTTCTCAGGGAATGCGCCGACTTTTCTCAGGGCATCTATTTGTAAGATACCTAGACATTGACAGGCATTGAAAGAATACTTGGATATTCACAAGTACTAACCTAGAGGCTATGTGGACCTTTGCAAGATTGAAAGAGTACCTGGTTATTCATAGGCTTTGAAAGAGTACTTGGATGATCTCAAGTACAAACCTTGGAAGATATTTGGATGATCGCAAGTACCGGACGCTAGAGAATAACAGATTGCTTGCAAGTATCGAAAGAGTACTTGGATTATCACAAGTACGAACTCTGAAGGGTGCCTGGACGTTCGCAAGCATTGAAGGGGTACTTGGATGATCACAAGTACGAACTCTTTGGAGGATACCTGGGCGTTCGCAAGTATCGAAAGGGTAACTATATGGTCACAAGTACGAACTCTTTGGAGGATACCTGGACGTTCGCAGGTATCGAAGGGGTACTTGGATGATCACAAGTACAAACTCTTGGAAGATACCCTGATGTTTGTAGGTATCGAAGAGGTACCTGGATGGTCACAAGTACTAAACTCTGGAGAATACCTAGTCGTTTTCAAAGGTCTTCGAGTAGATGGAATATCGAGAACATATCTCATATATTCATGAAAGTCTCCCACCTCCTGGTATGTGGAATATCGAGGACGTGCCTTGTATATCCGTAAAGGTCTCCCACCTCCTAGCAGTTGAAATATCGAAGACACGCCTTGCATATTCATGAAGATTTCTCACCTCCTGGTAATGGGGAATGTCGAGGACGTACCTGGGATATTCGTGAACGTTCTCACCTCTTGGTATGTGGAATATCAAGGATGCACCTCGCATATTCGTGAAGGTCTCCCACCTCTTGGCAATTGGGAATATTGAGGACATACCTGAGATATTCGTGAAGGTCTCTCACCTCCTAGTATGTGGAATATCGAGGTGCGCCTCACATATTCGTGAAGGTCTCCCACCTCTTGGTAATTGGGAATATCGAGGATGTACTTGGGATATTCGTGAAGGTCTCTCACCTCCTGGTATGTGGAATATCGAGGACGCGCCTCGCATATTCGTGAAGGGATCCCACCTCCTGGCAATTGGGAATATCAATGACGTACCTAGGATATTTGTGAAGGTCTCTCACCTCCTGGTATGTGGAATATCGAGGACGTGCCTCGCATATTCGTGAAAGTCTCTTACCTCCTGGTATGTGGAATATCGAGGACACACCTCGCATATTCGTAAAGATCTCCCACCTCTTGGAAATTGGGAATATCAAGGACGTACTTGGGATATTCATGAAGGTCTCTCATCTCCTGGTATATGGAATATCGAGGACGCACCTCGCATATTGGTGAAGGTCTCCCACCTCCTAGCAATTGGGAATATAGAGGGCATACCTGGGATATTCGTGAAGGTCTCTCACCTCTTAGTATATGGAATTTTGAGGACGCACCTCGCATATTCATGAAGGTCTCCCACCTCCTGGCAATTGGGAATATCGAGGACATACTTGGGATATTCGTGAAGGTCTCCCACCTCTTGGCAATTGGGAATATCGAGGACATACTTGGGATATTCGTGAAGGTCTCTCACCTCCTGGTAAATGAGTGTAGCACGAGGCTTACCTGGATGGCCACAGGCACTTAAAACGGCTAGAAAGCTTGGGTAGCCGCAGGTGTACAAGGTACTGGAATACTTGGATAAACACAAATATTTATTAATACAATCTGGGACCACTCAGGCAAGTCCGAGTGTCATGATGATAAGAGAACATACCTGGGTAGCCGCGGGTGCACAGCGCAGTGGAATACTTGAACAACCATTAGTATTCAATGATGTAATTTTAAGGACAACTCGTGCAGGTCAAGCATCGCGGAAAGGGAGTATCTTGATAGTGTGGGGTACTTGAAGATAATGGGATGCTTGATCGATCACCAGTATACTATGAGGACAACTTGAATAGGTCGAGTGTCAACAGGAGAGAGAGAGAAAGAGAGAGAGAGAGAGAGAGAGAGAGAGAGAGAAGAGAGAGAGAGAGAGAGAGAGAGAGAGAATACCTACGCAGAGGTAGGTACTTAAAGGCAAAGAGATACTTAGATAGTCGCAAGTATCAATACTCTAGGGACGACTCGAATAGGTCGAGTGTCGATAAGAGGGGGGTAATTGGGCAGTGGTAGGTACCTAATGATAATGGGATACTTGGTCAAACGCAGGCATCTTAACTGTGAGGACAACTAGAATAGGTTGAGTGTCAAAAAGATGGAGTATCCGAACAACGGTTGTTACTCAAAGACAAGTGGATGCCTGGATAGTCACAAGTATCCAAACTCACAAGACAACCTGAATGGGTCAAGTGTTAAGAGAGTACTTGGATGGCGGTTGGTACTCTGGAGCAACGGGGTATTTGGATGGTTGTAAGCACCCATATTCAGGAGACGACTCGAATAGGTCGAGCGTCAAGAAGAGAGTACCTAGATAGGGGTAGGTACCTACAGACAAAGGGATACTTGGATAGTCACAAGTATCAATATTTTGATAACAACTCAAATAAGTCGAGTGTCAAGAGAGAGCACCTAGACAGCAATAGGTACTCAAAGATGATGGAATACTTGGACAGTCGCAAGCATCCTTACTATGTAGACAACTCGAACAGGTCGAGTGTCAAGAAAGGGGGGAGCACCTAAATAGTGTCAGGTACTCGAGGACAAAGGGATACCTAGACAACCGTAGGTATCAATACTTTGAGGACAACTTGAACCGATCGAGTGTCAATAAAGGTAGTACCTAGACGGCAGCCAGTACTCAAAGACAAATGGGATACCTGGACAGTCATAAGCATCTAAACTCTAAAGACAACTCTGACAGGTCGAGTGTTAGGGAGATAGAGTATCTGAGCGATGGTCGGTACTCAAAGACAAAGTTTTGGAAATAAAAGTAGAGACATGCTTACCTCATGATATCTCTAATCTCTGGAAGTATGTCTTCTATTTCCACCATATGCGCACATGATTGTAAATGCTGTAAATTCATGAATATAAATGTGATTTGTGCATGACAATTTTGTCAGTTTTACATCATCTGAGTTCCACTGGGGAGAATTTGAAAGACAATCTTCATTTAGAATGTGGATATCTTGAACATGCCATATGAGGGACTTTCAGTCTAAAAGGACTTTCCACTTACTCTCATGGAAAATGTTGTTTTATCTAGACCATTGATGCAGGATTTATAAGGACCACACTATCTCACTATCATCATGTCAACAGGGGTCCAAGTATTCTCGCAAGTGGTACGATTTTACCAATATGAGAGGTCTTTGCCAGGATAGTAATGTAGACATGGTCAACGGCTTATCAAAAGGGACCATCAAGGTCAAGGCTTCTGAAAGAACTACTGCACGATTATCTCCGGGTTTATTAGTCAAGAATCTTGCAAAAAGAGATAGAGTAATCTTACTTGTACTTCTTTGAGCGATGCTTATAAACATATGAAATCTTACGTTAATTGAAGTGCCCTAGTCTGAAGAGACTTTTACAAGAGGAATGTAACGTACACTTGGTTCGTGTGTAAAAGGGTGAAAGTTGGTGATTGTCTTGGCATTGTCACCAGTCTTTCTTCTCATAGCTGGGAATTGTCTTCACAATAGCCACTTTGTTTGGGTGTACCAATGACTAAAATTCATTTTTTGTCTGAGGGCATTGGCCTTGCTTTTACTAGGCGCATTGCTTTTTCATGCCCCTAGTTTTCAATTCCAAGTTTCTGGGCATTGACATTGCTTTTACTAGGTAGACTGCTTTTTCATGCCTTTAGTTTTTTATTTTTGTTGTCTGAGGAACTGAACTAGGTAGGTTCTAGCAAACACTGCTACAAGACTTTTGCATCTTCATCTTCAGTTGGTGCTCCGGGCTATACTGCTTGAATGGTAGTAACTTCTGTTTTGCCTTCATATGAGGGTGAAATTACAGCCTCAATTGGGTTGTACAATAAATACAAGTGCATAGAGAAAGAATTGCTTTTCATCATTCTAGGGCACTTAAATTAACGCAAGTGTTCATATGCAATAAAGACACCTGAAGATTGATGCAAGTGCAAGCAAGAAAACTTCTATCCCTCTTATCACCTTGTGATGCTACCTCGTCTCCAATCTGCCCTAGTGTGGGGTGGTTCTTGACAGGGGTATCAAAGAAACTTCACAATGTATGAGGCTCAAAGGGGGTAAGCAGTGAAATGCCTCTCACTATTTTGGTTATCATCCCATTAGCGAGAGAACCCTTTGAAAGGGCTAGTAACAACACATAGAGGGAGGGTGAATAGGTGTTGTGAAATTTTTTTGCAAAGTTCAGTAGAAGTATTTTGCTTTTAGAAAATGATTGACTATGAACAAGTTCAAACTTTAGCAATTAGATAAAACTATGAACAAAATAAAGGAGTTCAGGGAAGAAAATAAGAACACAGAGTTTATAGTGGTTTGACTTAGATCAAGCTTACGTTCACTCTCCCACGCTAACAGCCTACTGGCTGTATTCCACTAAGAATCAAAAGAGATTTTATAGTTTGATGATCTCGACTTCACAGTGAAGAGTCTCTACTGGTCTCTCACAAAGTATCACTATAAGTTTCTCTCTTTTGTAGACAATTTTGAGCTCAATGAATGAAATAGCAAGGAACTAGGAAACTTCAGACTTTGAAATTTTGCTTTCACGCACTCTATCGAACAACTAGAGAGTCCAGCTTAAATGCTCCTTCATGCCTTCTCGACCGTTGGCACTTTCCAAAGGAATTCTTCCAATTTACCCATTGGACAGAATCAATCAAGGAGATCTCGAGTCGTTTGAAGATTGTGAAGAAAGCCCGTCAATCATTTTCGCCCATATAAACAAGATCTTGGTTTCCAAAAGTAGATACTTTCCAAGTTTACTTGCTTTCCAAAAGATTGGAATATCGAAATTGATTCCATTAAAGATAGCTAATCATGTAGGTGTTATATCCAACCAGAAAGCCATTCATAAGCCATACGAACTTAATCCTTGAAGAAATAAAGATAATCTTTCGTCTAAATAAGTCTTAAATCTTCGATAGCGTTCAGTTTGGAATTTGTCAGTGTGGGCAGACTTTGAACCTAAAGTCTAGCGGTCTTCGTACTTTGACACTAAAGTCTGGAAGTCTTCATAATAGATTTTAGATAAGTTTTGTCAACTTCAAAACATTAAAGGAGTTTTCTCCAACAATCTCCCCATTTTTTATGGTGACAAAACTCTCCTGCAGATTTAATAACTTTTGACCTGCAAAACAACTCTTAAGCAGTACATGATATCTTATAAAAACAACTCTTAGGATCTGGATAGCATCAATTCTGCAACCACATAAAACATGTTAATCTTGAAAAGATAAGACAAATATCATGACTTAAACAACTATCCATCCATAATCATTACCAATCATTACCACAAAAGTAAGTTGCATGCAAAGGTCAAACAGAATAACAGAACAAAAGTTCAAACAAAAGCAACAAAAGCAACAAAAGTTCAAGTCAAAAGTCAAAAGTCAAATATGCACGTTAAGCAGTACATGATATCTTATAAAAATAAGTTGATTAGGATCTGGATAGCATCGATTCTGCAACCACATAAAACATGATAATCTTGAAAAGATAAGACAAATATCAAAACTTAAACAATTATCCATCCATAATCATTACCAATCATTACCACAAAAGTAAGTTGCATGCAAATGTCAAATAGAATAACAGAACAAAAGTTCAAGTCAAAAGTCAAAAGTCAAATCTACACGTTCTCCCCCTTTTGTTATCGGCAAAAAGTGGAGAAAGTCAAAAATAGATAAAAGACAAATGAAATCGGGTTTGTTTTGGAATTTGAACGAGCTGGAAATCCCCCATCGACTCAACTGTCTCCTTCAGCTTTCGCACTGTCTCCTTCAGCTTCTCAACATCTTCAACCTTGGCGGTCTCTTTAACTTGCTATTGTAAAGCTTGAACTTGAAGGTTAAGAGTCCGTACCTTCTCATGGAGAGAATCTGAAGTAGATTTCAATGCAGAGTGAAGCTTCTATATCTCAAACTCCATATCATATTGTTGTGCTTAACTCCAGAATGAGCTCTAGTAGCCTTTGAAAGTTTGCAGTAGTTTCTATTTGTGCACCAGCCTTAGCACATTGAGTTTGTGGAGTGTTAAGAAATGAGGGAACATCAACTTGTCGAACACCATGACTTGGAGAGGATTCCTCAATGTCGGCTTCAGGAAAATGTGAAGCGTAAACATCCTCTGGATCGGCAGGTGGTCTACTGACATCATCACTTGTAAAAAGAGGAGAAGAAGAAGTACCTATTTTCTCACGAACTCCCCCTGTTTCTGCAGCGATAATTGGAGAAATGAATTCTTCTTCTTGTTCCTTCTCAATTTTAGCATGACAATGATGTCCTTTTTTGGTTCGAGCTCCTATAGGTCCACTCCTTGTTTTTTTTTAATCCTCAGATAAGGATATTGCAAATGTTGGTTCATGGGAGTCATCTTGACCCTCTTCTTCTTCAGCTTCTTTTCCTGCTTCTCCTGCTTCTTCTCTTTCCTATGTTCCTTCTCTGTCTTCTCTTCCTTATTTTCTTTTCTCTGTTTCTCCTTTTTCTTTTTCTTCTTTTTCTCTTTCTTCTTTGTCATGTTGTTGCTCAAAACTGACAAAACTCTGAAGATTCTTTAAGGCAAAAGCAAAGAGAGTACGATCATCCTCATCCTCTTCATCCTGCAAGATAAGAGATCTTCTCTTCTTGGCAGGTTCACGTATAATTTCCTTGTCTTTCCTTCTTTTTGCAGCAGAGTCTTGTTTGGTTTTGCTGGGGGACTTTTCCTTCAAGTGCTCTATGGCCTTGGTCAGTTCTTTCAACCTCATCTTGGACACCTTCTTCAATCCTATAACCATAGGAGCAATAGTTCTACCACAAAGAGAGACACTTATTGGTTGGAAACCACTTCTTTCCACCCCAATAATGTCAGCCAATGTGTCCACATCCACCATGTAGTCTTTGTCACTCACAGTGAATTTGAAATGATTTTGGTCAAGGAAGGACAGGTTTGAGTAGAAAAAAGCAATCAACTCAAGGTAAGCAATAGTAGTTCCAGAGCAATATTTTTCAAGTTGAAGGAGAGCAAACCTCTCCCTCAAGTTCACCTTTATCAAATCCAAAAAGTCAAAGTCGACCAATCGAGGGTTCATCACCCCTATTTTCAACAACTGGGAGTAAACCCTTTTGTGATCCTTTGTGTGGCATCCCAAAAATTCAAAGCCGAGCCATAAGGTGTGTTAAAGTCTTTAATTAGGTGTTAAATTTCCATGGCTTATGTTTTAGCCATTAGTCTTTTAAATTTGATGATTTGTGCTTGTGATAGTGAAAATTTAAATTTAATAGATTAATAATCTATGCTTGGCCATATGATTTAAATTTCAATGAGCAAAAAAAAATATATATATCCTAAGACTTTGGCCAAGATTAAAAATTGAAATTTAGAAATATTTATAGAAGGAATTTCAAAAAAAAAAAAAAAGGGGGAAAAAGAGGGTTATTTTCGGAATGGGCCTTGGACCCATTGGCCTAAAGCTTGGTGGGCCAAGCTAGTCGGCCCAAATGGAAGCCCACAAGAGGGAATTCGACCAGCCCAAGAGGAGTGGCCGGATGGCCCAACTCCAAAGCCCAACAAGCCCAAATCCATTTCAAAAATAAAAATGACAAGTGGCAAATGGCAAGAGCATGCATTGGTGGGATTGTAGGCAATCTCATGATTGCTAATCATGGGATTAAGGGGATATAAAAGGGATGAGGAGAGAGAGTGGCCGGTTACTTGCTTCAATTCGTCCAAAGAGAGGGTGAGAAAGAGAGAGAGTTTGAGAGAAAGGGAGAGAGACCGAGAGGGAAGGAGGCGGAGCCGTGGGGTGCGCCGTTCGTTCGCCGTCCGATCGTCGCCGTTCGTCGACGTGTGTCCATCTTAGAGGCAAGTGGAGTCCGTAACTTCTCTTGCATGTTTGTTGTGGTGTTTGCATGTTAGATTTTAGGTATGATTTGTGCGAAAAACCGAGGTAAGAGTTGGTTATTTGCAAACCGTGTGACTGTTCTTGTTTGGTTTGTTGGAGTCAGTAGCTTGTTCGAGTTTGCATGTGTGTTTGGAGTCCGATTTTGGCTTCGGTGTCTTCATGGAAGTTGTAGCTAACGTATTTTAGTATAACATATTGAAATTTCGTGGAAAATTATGGAGATATGAGGGGTTAAAGTTCCATTATACGGAGACCCTAGATCTGTGAAGTTTTCGCTGACCTCTTGCTATATTCTTGTTTGCATGTTGATTTCTGTTGAATATTTGACTTCGATATCTTCATGAAAGTTGTAGGTAACACCTTAAGCTACAACATACTCGAATTGGAAGCAAAAATAATAAGTATAGCTTGGTGAATCGGCTAGATCTTGGAAACAATGGTTCTGGTGAAATATTTCGAGACATCCGAGACTTCATGGACTTAAATGGTGACCATACTTTGGTTATTTGACCTAGATCTCTGCATGAAACTTGTAAAGGACACCTTGGTACATAACATACTCAAATCTCAGAGGAAACGAAAGAGAATTGATGGGTGAAAAATAAGAATTTCGGAGAAGTGTGTTCTGGACGTCATGGTAGTGGTTCCAGAAGTTTCGTGGGGTTGTATAAATTAATATAAAAATAATTTGGCTTAGAGTTCTGAATGAAAAGTGTACGAAAATGTGTTGGCTATCACCCTGTAAAATTTCGTAATTTTTAAAGGCCATTATCCGAATATCATGTGCTATTTTGTTGAAATTGTGCAATTATGAGAAATTCAATTTGGCCATGAATTTTGTATGAAATTGTGATCCTATTGATTTGTTTAGTGATTGTTTGGATATTATGATTTTGGAAAATTATGGATATTAAATTTAATATTTATTTATGAAAATAAATAAATATAATAATATAATAATATAATAATAAAATAATAAGGGATTATTTTATTGGCCATGAATTTCATTGAATTTATTATGCATTGTTGTATGACATTGGTGCATGTATGATCATAAATTGTGATGCATGTGTGAATCATATGCCATGTAATAATAAGGTTAAAAGGATGGTGAATGTGGAAAATGGTATGTGAGTAAGTGGTTGTGGTGGAGGATGATGTCTGGTGGCCTGGTGGCGTAATTCCAGAGATTCCCTGGGATTTTCAGGATGCCCGGAATGTGGGGGGCCGGAAGTCCGGTTGTATCGCGGATACATGCCCGGAGGTTCCTCGCGACACCAGGATTGGGGTGCGGGATGCCTGGCTAGAAGGGTAAAGGCCGGAAGCCTTGTCGGAGATTTCTGCCCGAAGGGAATGCCTCGTGATGCTAGATGAGATGCGAGATGCCCGGAATGTGGGGGGGCCGGAAGCCCGGTGGCCATGGGATGGCTGAGTTTGCCGGGAACCCTGTCGGAGGTTTCTGCCCGAAGGGTTGATGATGAGATTGATGATTTGAAAAATGGGTGATGTGGTGATCAAAATTGAAAGATAAAGATGATAATTAACTCATGACATGATATGCATGATGATATGCATGATGATGTATGATGATGATGACATGTGATGTGATATGATGATCACCTATGATAATATATGCATGATGATGCATGATGATGATGACATGTGATGTGATATGATGATCACCTATGATAATATATGCATGATGATGCATGATGATGATGACATGTGATGTGATATGATGATCACCTATGATAATATATGCATGATGATGCATGATGATGATGATGTGATGTGACGTGATATGATGATCACCTACGATATGATATATGATATGCATGATGATATGCATGATGAAGATGATGATGATGTGATGTGACATGATGTGATGATCACCTATGATATGATAGATGATATGCATGATGATATGCATGATGACGATGATGATGATGATGATGATGATGATGATGATGATGTGTGATGTGATATGATGATCATCCATGGCATGATATGCATGATGAAATGCATGATGATGATAATGATATATGATATGCCATGATGATGATGATATATATGATGTGATGATGCATGATACGCATGATTACAAGGTAAGTGATGCTTGCAACGTGTGATGATATGCATGATGCATTAGGATGTTATTGGATTTCCCTATCTGCTGAGTGGTTGTACTCACCCCTTTTGGGGATAACATTTCAGATTAGCAAGTATGCCGCTACCTGCCATCACGAGTGGTTTATTTTACGGGATACCATCCGATGTAGAGGTCGAGTGTGTTGAGATAGACTGTCCCTCTGTTCCCGGACTGACTTTTATCCGAGTACGTTGTCTAGTGATGTATGACGTGGGCCTGGCTGGGGGTCCTGTCATTCAGGAGTTCATTTCTGTGCACGTTCGTCGGGATGGAGCAATGCGAGGGATGCTGCCGCCACCATCGCCTGATGCACCGGGTTGGGTGTGAGACCTGCACGCGATGAGTAGGAGCTGGATCTTTTTGATGTAGATAGTCGACACTTTCGATGGGGGTTCGTACTCGTATGATGTTGAGGGTCGAGAGTTTCTTTTTGAGGTTTTAGGCTGGACGTGGCTGAGTCCTAGCTTTTTCTTGTTTTAGCTGGTGTGTATTTGTATCATGGATTAGTAGGGGGGATAGATGGTGATGTTTAATTTGCTTCCGCTATGAGTCGCGCTGGGACCGCTTTAAAAAAAAAAAATGCCTGTGATTAACGGCGCTTGTTTTAAGTACAAGATAGAAAAAGGTAATAAAGTGTAACGTCGGCGCTGGTGACGACCTGCGAAGGGTTCGGGGTGTCACACTTTGAACGAAAAAGCTTCGTTCCATTACCAGGCAATTCAGCAGCGATGCCCATTTTCGGCTAAAAATTCGAGTACATTCTCTCATCATCGTCTGTGCTCTCTGGCTGATTGAAAGAGCTAAAGTGGGGATCAATAGGAAAGTTAAGAAACACTCTATTTGCCTCTCCTTCAAATGTTATTCCTAATCTTTCCATCACTCGCAAGAACAAAGTCTCGTTTTTGTATCCTCTTTCTTTTAGAAATTCATCAATAAAAGTCATAGTAGTATCACCCTGTTTCAAATGAGTGTAAAGCTTATAAAGAACCTGGGGTTTCAAGGTTCTAAGAGGTTCTACGTCTTCCTCGATTTCCTCTTCCACTGATTGGCGCAGAGGATTCTATGTAACATGCTGTGGAGAGTGTTGTGGAGATTTTTTCTTCCTCAGTCAGATCAAAATGTGTACGACCCTCAGGCATATTATGTGGTGCCCTGCTTGCGATTCGAGACGACTTTCTTTGGAAAGACATCTTCACAGTTTTGGCGGATTTCACAAGCAGGTTCAGTTGAAAAAGATGAAAACTTGCAAAACAAACTTGAGAGTAAAAATGAGAGAGTAGAGAGTCTGTATTCTAGGGTTTGAGAAGATGTAAATGAAGAAAAAAACTCGATGGTATATAAAGGAAGTAAAATGAGTTAATCGAACAATTATAAGGAACAAGAAAACTACCCTTTTCAAAAATAAAAACTGCCAAAAATTTAAAAAATTCGAAAAAGATCATTTCTAAAAATAAAATATACAAGCAATGATTCAAATATCAATGTACCTATTCGAAATTTTAATACTAAAATTAAATTACCTGGATTGAAGATATATTAACTTATAGAAGCAATTTTTGGACATTCTGAGTCTGGCCAACTTCAGACTTTAATGGGTAAGAGATAAAATATTCAGTTTGGTGCGAATAAACTCAAATAGATTTTTCTCCAGAGACTTTGTAAATATGTCTGCCAACTGATTCTTGGAGTCAATGAATTGAATCATAATCAACTCATTTTGGACATGATCTCTTATGAAATGGTGTCGATTCTCTATATGAGTTGCCCTTGAATGAAGGAGTGGGTTCTTCGTGAGATCAATAGCACTGTTGTTGTCTCATCTGATCTTAGTGCGCAATTCTTCAATTCCAAAGTCTCTTAGCTGTTGTCTTTTCCACAAAATTTGAGAACAACATCTCCTAAGAGCTACATACTCTGCTTCTGCTGTTGATAAGGCCACAGTACTCTGCTTCCCTGAGAACCAAGACACTAGCATATTTCCCAGCAGTTGGCAGGTATTGGAAGTACTCTTTCTATCGATTTTACAACCTACTAAATCTGCGTCTGAATATTTAAGAAGAGTAAAGTCTCATTCTTTGGGATACCACAGACCTAACTTTGGAGTAGTCGCAACATATTTGATGATGCATTTTACAGCACTTAAATGAGATTCTTTGGGATCTATTTGGAATCTAGCACATATGCAAATACTAAACAAAATATTAGGTCTAGATGCAGTAAGGTAAAGAAGATAACCAATAATGCTTCTGTAAAGGTTCTGGTCTACTTTCTTTCCTCCCTCATCTTTGTCCAGCTTTGAAGAACTTGACATTAGTATCTCTGTCTTCTTGCAATTCTCCAATTCAAATTTCTTGATGAGATCTTTTACATACTTCTCTTGGTGAATAAAGATACCTTTCTTCGATTGCCTAACTTGCAATCCCAGAAAGAAAGTTAACTCACCCATTATACTCATCTCAAATTCGTCCTACATAGATCTAGAGAATTTCTCGCATAGATTTTCATTTAGGGATCTAAAGATAATATCATCAACATAAATTTGTACTAGCAAAAAGTCTTTACCCTCTCTTTTTACAAACAATGTAGTATCTACATTTCCCTTTACAAAACCATTTTGGGTTATGAATTTACTTAACCTTTCATACTAGGCTTGAGGTGCTTGCTTCAGTCCATGCAAGGCCTTTTTCAATCTATAGATTGAGTTTGGCAAATCCTAGTGGTTGTTCCACATAGACTTCTTCTTGGATGAATCCATTGAGGAAAGTACTCTCTACATCTATTTGGAATAACCTGAAATTTTTATAGCAAGCAAAAGCAAGTAATAATCTAATTGCTTCTAACCTTGCTACCAGTGCATAGGTCTCATGATAGTCTATTCCTTCTTCTTGCGTATATCCTTTGGCCACGAGTCTTACTTTGTTCCTGACCACTTTTCCTTTCTCGTCCACCTTGTTCCTGGAAACCCATTTTGTCCCAATAACAGACTTACCTTTAGGTTTAGGAATTAGCTCCCAAACATCATTGATGCAGAACTGTCTGAGCTCTTCTTGCATAGCTTCAATCCAGCTTTTATTAGATAGGGCTTCTTCTACACTTTTGGGTTCTATCTTAGAAACAAGTGCTAGAGCATTGGACTCTTCTCACCTTTTGGATCTTGTGCAAATTTGTGACACCCCGAACCCTTCTCAGGTCATCACCAGCGCCGATGTTACACTTTCTTTCCTCTTTCTCTCTTGTACTTAAAACAAGTGTCGTTAATCACAGGCATTTTTTTTTCTAAAAACGAATCGGTCCCAATGCGACTCATAGCGGAAGCAAATTAAACATCACTATCTATCCCCCTACCAATCCATGATACAAATACACACCACTAATCATCAGGATTTAAAAGATAAGCCATGCCACTATTATTTACATATTATCATGATGGGTTTTTCACGGGTCGATACAACAAAAGGAGACCAAGATTTTTAGCCACACTCGGCCTCATCCCAAAAAGATACTACGACCCCTAAAGAAAATCACATGACATCCCCCATCCAACAGTGGCGGCTACTCCCCAAAAAGATGACACCAGTTCTCTACCCTTCACGCAACCATCACACCCATCCAGGTGCATCGGGTGGTGGTGGCGGCAACATTCCCCTAAATACTCCGTCTCGGCGGACATGAAGAGACAAAAACTCCTAGATGATTTGGGCCCTCGGCCCGGGCCCACGTCATACATGACCAGCACACGCACTCCCACAAATGTCAGTCCAGGGATAGTGACGCAGTCGATCTCCGTACGTTCTACTTCTACATCTGACGGGATACCATAGAAGGTGCCTCGCGTGACGGTAGGAAGCGGCATCTTTCTAATCTGAAATGTTATCCCCAAAAAGGGTGAGTACAATCACTCAGCAGATAGGGAAATCCAATAACATCCCAATGCATCATGCATATCATCACACGTTGCAAGCATCACTTACCTTATAATCATGCGTATCATGTATCATCACATCATATATAATATCATCGTCATGGCATATCATATATCATTATCATCATCATGCATTTCATTATGCATATCATACCATGGATGATCATCATGTCACATCATCATCATCATCATCATCATCATCATCTATCATATCATGTCACATCACATCATCATCATCATCATGCATCATCATGCATATATCATCCTCATCATACACATCATCATGCATATGTCATTATCATCATGCATATATCATCATCATGTATTATCATGCATGATTTAATTTCAATTTCATCTTGGACCATCATATTTCTCATTCCCGGGACCAATGTTTGCGTCCCCCATGCATCAAGATACAATTTCATATCATCCGGCTCCCCCACTCTCCGGGCATCTCGTACCCCAACTGGCATCACGAGGACCCTCCGGTATCCAGCCATTTAAGGCCACCGGGCAACCGGCCGCACCCTTCAGGCCAGGCATCTCGCACTCAATCTGGCGTCGCGAGGTATCCCTCGGCATAATTACCATGCCGAGCTTTCGGCTCCCCCACTCTCCGGGCATCTCGACACCACTCGGTCTCCCGAGGACCCTACGGTATCCGGCCACTCATGACCACCGGGCAACCGGCCGTACCCTTCTAGCCAGGCATCCCGATACTCCCGGGGCATCATCGGCTCACCTCCAACGGTCTTCTCAATTCACATTATTATGATTCAATTTATCATGGCGTATGATGTGATGACAATTCAAGATCATGCTCAACATTGAATACGTACATACATTTCAATTCCATGTCATACACACACCAAGACTTCATCACATAATAACATGAATTTATTAAATGGACTCTATGCCAAAATAATCCATTATTATTTTATTTTATTATTTTATTAATATTTTATTTTCCATAAATAAATATTTAATATCTATGATTTTCCCAAAATCATAATATTCAACAATCACTACTAGTGTTACAATTTCATATAAAATTCTTGGCCAAATTGAATTTCTCATAAATTTCACAATTTCCATGAAATAGCACCTTATATTCGGGTAATGGCCAGTCTTGCATAGTTTCCAAATAAATCCGATTAAAATACTCATATGGCCTTCAAAAATTACGAAATTTTACAGGATGATAGCCAACACATTTTCGTGCATTTTTTGTGAAGAAATTTAAGCCAAATTATTTTTATATTAATTTCTATAGCCCTACGAAGCTTCTGGAATCACGACCGCGACGTCCAGAACACACTCCTCCGAATTTCTTAGTTTTCACCCATCAATTCTCTTTCGTTTCTTCTGAAATTTGAGTATGTTATGTACCAAGGTGTCCTTTACAAGTTTCATGAAGAGATATAGGCCAAATGACCAAGATATGGTCACCATTTAAGTCCGTTAAGTCTCGGGTGTCTCGGTATATTTCGCCAGAACCATCGTTTCAAAGATCTAACCGATTCACCAAGTTATACTTGTTGTTTTTGCCTCATATTCGAGTATGTTGTAGCTTAAGTTGTTTCCTACAACTTCCAAGAAGACAGCACAGTGAGATCTCCAGCAGAAATCAACATGCAACCAAGAAATCGACAAGAGGTCAGTGAAAATTTCGTAGATCTAAGTCTCCGTATAACAGAACTTTTGACCCCTCAAATCCCCATCGTTTTCTACTAATTTTTAGTATGTCATAGTACAAGACGTTAGCTTCAACTTTCATGAAGTCACGGAAGCCAAAATCGAACTCCAAACCCACATGCAAACTCGAACAAGTTACTGACTCCAATAAACCGAACGAGAACAGTCACACGGTTTGCAAAATATCAACTCTTACCTCGGTTTTTCGCACAAATCACACCTATAATCTAACATGCAAACACCACAACAAACATGCAAAGGAAGTTATGGACTCCACTTGCCTTAAAGATGAACAAACGGCGATGAACAGCGGCGTACGGTGGTCGGACAAGGCGGTCGAAGCGAGCACACGGCGGCACCTCCCTCTCGGCTCCACCTCCTCTCTCTCCCTCTCGGTCTCTCTCTTCCGCCCGAGCTCTCTCTCTCGCACACCTCTCTCTTTGGACGAAAATGCAGCAAGGGGTTCGGCCACTCTCTCTCCTAACCCCTTTTATACCCCCTTTAATCCCATGATTAGTAATGATTAACTCACCTCATGTCCAACCAATGCATGCTCTCCTTTGTGCCACATGTCATTTTTATTTTTGAATTTGAATGGGCTTGGGCTTAGGCCCATCCGGCCATTCCCCTTGGGCTGGTCGAGCTCCCTTCTTGGGCCCTAATGGGCCGACTAGCTTGGCCCACCAAGCTTTAGGCTAATGGGCCCAAGGCCCATTTCGAAAATTTAATCCCCCTTTTTTTTTTTTTTGAATTCCTTTCTATAAATATTTCTAAATTCAAATTTCATCTTGGCCAAAGTCTTGGGATATTTTTAATTATTAGGATTTAAATTTATAATCTCATGGCCAAGCATTAATCTATTAAATTTGAATTTCCACAATCACAAGCATAATTCATTAAATTAAAAGACTAATTGGCTAAGGCATAAGCCAAAAGAAATTCTATCACCTAATCAAAGATTTTTAACACACCTTAAGGCTCGGCCTTGAATTTCTGGGATGCCACAAAATTCCTTCATCAATGTTACCAATGATGAGCTCTTTGGAATGACTTGACTTATGCTTACAGTTGGTGGTGGGTCTGAGAGTCTGCTGATCCTCTACTTCAATTGAATCTCCTAGATCTGCTTGTTGTTGATCTCCAGAAGTTTGAACCTCTTCGGGGGAAGTAGACTTTGTAAAGTCTGGAACGGGTTCAGATTCTTCAAGTTGAGTCTGATCTAGCTAATTCTGCACAGAATCTTGAAACTTGACGTTCATAGATTCTTTCATAGATTGAGTCTTCTTGTTAAAGACTCTGTATGCTTTGCTTGAGGTTGATTTGCCAAGGAAAATTCCTTCATCTGATTTTTCTTCAAACTTCCCGGTCCGATCATTTGCATTTTTCAAAACATAACATTTATAGCCAAATACATAGAAGTAAGAAACATTTGGCTTCTTCCCTTTATATACTTCATAAGGAGTTTTCTCTACAATAGGCCTCAAAAACACTCTGTTGATGATGTGACAAGCTGTAGAAACTGCTTCAGCCTAAAATCAAGAGGAAATTTTGCTCTCAATTAAGAGGGTTCTAGCCATCTCTTGTAAAGATCTATTCTTCCTTTCCATGACCCCATTTTGTTCTGGAGTGTATGGAAAAGAGAAAACATGCTGAAAACCAGATTCATCACAGAACTTGGCAAAGTCTTAATTTTCGAACTCACCTCCATGGTCTGTTCGTATGCTCGAAATAGCATATCCTTTTTCATTCTGAACCTTCTTGGCAAACTTCGAATAGTGAGAGAAGGCTTCAGACTTATTTGCCAGAAAGAAAACCTAAGTATAGCGAGAGTAATCATCCACGATTACTAAGCAGTATTTCTTTCCACCAATACTTTGAGTTCTAATTGGTCCAAAGAGGTCCATATGCAGAAGTTGCAAAGCTCGATTGGTAGAAACTTGATTTACAGGTTTAAAGGAACTTCTAACATGTTTTTCCAAAACACATGGAGTGCATAATTTAGACTTTTGATAAGTCAGGTTGGGAAGACCACAAACAAGCTTCTTGGAAGAAATCTTGGCAATCTGCTCCATGTTAACATGACCAAGCTTTTGATGCCAAAGATTTGCTTCATCTTGAATAGATATAAGACATTGAGAATTTTATGGTTTTATAACCAGAAGGTAAATATTCCCATGCTTTCCTCCAGTTAAAGATTGAGATAAGTCTTTACTCGTTCCCAAACATATGCCTTCTTGGAAATTTATTTTGAATCAAGTATCACAAAGCTGACTTATGCTAAGTAGATTGTAATTCAGACCTTCCACCAAGGAGACATTGTTGATAGTCAGGCTTCCAATCTTCACGATTCCACGTCCAACAATTCTTCCTTTGCTGTTTCCACCAATAGAAACTTTTCCACCATTCATTTGAACAAGTTTTATAAAGCAACTCAAATCTCCTGTCATGTGTCTCAAATAGCCACTATCCAAATACCATTTGATCTTCCTCTTGATAGTGACTTGTGATCAAAAGAAGGACTCAAGTTTTCTTTGGTACCCATATTTTCTTGGGTCCAGGAGAGTTAATATTGAAAATAGTCTTTGTCCAATCCCTCTTAACAGGTCTCCAATCCTTGGGACATTCCTTCTCAAAATGTTCTGAGCTATTACTCTTTGAACATTTGAGAGCACTTCGACCAACAGGTTTTACAGAAAAAATTTGAATGTGATTCTTGTAAAATGCCCTTGTAGGTCTTTGTTTGATTCTTTCTTTAACTTTGGGAAAATCAATTAAATGAATAGTTTCTGAAGTCATACCCAAACCAGATTTCTTGAAATAAGGTCTTTGTACTGAAAGAATTTTCTCCAACTTTTCAAATCCAATTGAATATCTTTTTGTAATTTTTGAAATATCTTCTTTCAAAAAGGCATTTTCCTTTGAAAGAGAATCATAATTTACTTTCAAATCAACAAAACTTTTATCCATACTTTGAGACTTTTCTTTCCAAGAAGTTTCCTGTTGTCTCGAGTTTAGAATTCGCCCTTTTTAGTTCGAAAATCATTTTAAGAGAAGTTTTGATACTGAGACAAATTTCAGTAGAAGTATTTTGCTTTTAAAAAATAACTGACTATGAACGAGTTCAGACTTTAGCAGTTAGATAAAACTACGAACAAAATAAAGGAGTTTAGGGAAGATAATAAGAACACAAAATAAAGGAGTTCGGCTTAAATCAAGACTACGTCCACTCTCCCACGCTGACATCCCACTGGCTGTATTCCATTAAGAATCAAAGTGAAGAGTCCCTACTGGTCTTTCACAAAGTCTCACTATGAGTTTCTCTCTTTTGTATACAACTTTGAGCTCGGTGAATGAAATAGCAAGGAACTAGGAAGCTTCAAACTTTGAAATTTCTCTTTCACACACTCCATCGAACAACTAGAGAGTCCACCTTAAATACTCATTCATGCCTTCTCGACCGTTAGCACTTTCCAAATGAATTCTTCTAATCTACCCGTTGGACAAAATCAATCAAGGAGATCTCGAGTCGTTTGAAGATTGTGATGAAAGCCCGTCATCCTGTTCGCCCATACAATCAGAATCTTGGTTTCATAAGTAGATACTTTCAAAGTTTACTTGCCTTCCAAAAGATAGGAATATCGAAATTGATTCCATTAAAGATAGCCAATCATGTAGTTATTGTATTCAACCAGAAAGCCATCCATAAGCCATACAAACCGAACCCTTGAAGAAATAAAGATAATCTTTCGTCTGAATAAGTCTTCAATCTTCGGTAGCATTCAGTCTGGAATTTGTTAGTGTGGGAAGACTTTGAACCTAAAGTCTAGCGGTCTTTGTACTTTGACACTAAAGTTTGGAAGTCTTCAAAATAGATTTTGGATAAGTTTTGTCAACTTCAAAACATTAAAGGAGTTTTCTCCAACACGCTTTACCTTGCCGACATGAAATTTTCTCCACTCATCTCGCAAGTGTATAGATAGGAGACTGCATGTAGGATATGACTTACCTTTCATCCTCCTGATGCGCCTCATCCAGCATGTTCGATCAATCTCGTATTCTTCACTTAGCTGTCTATCCTAATAATCCTTAGTGGAATCAATGATTTAGACAGACAAAATCATCATACAAAATCCATTTGGAAAAGGCATGCAAAGTTTTAAATGTGAAAGATTTTGTACAAATAATTGAATTTGCTCAAAATTTTTTTATTAACAAAGTTGTATTTACAAATACGTTAAATTTTGAATATCAAATGAGTTATTCACAAATGGGTGTCGATGAATTGTCCCTATTGAATAGGGAGATGACACATGAATGATCAGTCAAGATTGGGAGTCTGATCATTGATTTGACAAGCATCTCTATTTTTGCCCCTGCGAAAGAGAAGATGTACAAGTAGATCAATTAGTCTGGCAAAAATTAGATGTCAATTGAAGCTTGAAGGATTTTTATCATTTGCTTTGGCGATTACTCGGGAAGCCATTTGGCTAAGAAGAGTTTAGCATGCCTCCTACTGATTTGTTGTCTGTATCTTTGGCAATTAAGTGATCCTACAACAGACAAGAGGGAATGTGTTAGTCACGAACACTTTTAGGAGTCGAATAACTATAAGCGATACAAAATTACCCTTCACTGGTTTACATATGATTAAATAGACTTGAAATATGAGAAGGACACTAAGCCCTACATCTTTCGTTTTGTTAAATCAATTATTTACCTATTTTTGCAGTCGCAAGAGGAGCAAACTTTTTATTAGCTTCTACACATGGCAACTAATTGCCACTTTCGAGGATCGAACCTCGGATGCCTCTGGATCATTTCATTCCCCATCTTACCAGACTGCAACACTGGTGACATTCATGTCGCGCTTAAATTGGCTCCTGGATGACACGTCCTTTTACACAAAGCCAAGTGAATTTGATACGAGTCATTTCTATGTACTAGCTTAGCCAGTATTGATTTACCTAACCATGAAGTTTGGCTCTTCAATCCCGATGCTTCCTGCCAAGAGGGAAAATATGTCAAAAGCAAGTTCAAAGAGAGGGAGTATTGGAAACGATACCAAATTACCCTTCTCTAGAGTTTGTATTTGCTGACTCCTAAGGATAGTTGAATGTCGATGATGGCCTCTTTGTCTTGACACAGTTCAATGTCTCCTTTGATGGGCTTTCCTCATTTGTGGTCACGCGTGCAAGATTGATTGTCGTTGATTCATCTTCAACATCTTCCTTCTATGGAATTTTTCTTCTATCTTTAATTATATGAACATTAGCAGTATTAGGCAAAGTCATGTACCTCAAACTTCCATAGAATCTTAGATGGACAATCAAAATCTACAATTTTTCTGATGGCACTCATTTCTTGGGAGAGTATGTGTTTGGAACAAGAAGTGAGGTTTCTAGGTTCTAAAGTCATCATCTAGAATAGGGGCTAACATTCGCCTCAACTGTCTGGATTTTCTCCCAATTGACAGTAGTCAATTCAAAGGAAGAGAAGAAATTCCTTCCCTACACTTCTTGGCTTGTCGAAGCTGGGAATCTTGAAACCATGGCATCTAGTTGCTTGGGCACATCGTGGAAAGTAGATATTGCTTCGGCCTGAGAAGGGCTCGGGCAAGAGCGAGATGGAGTGCATAGAGCTCTTAGGGATGGCTTGCCAAATGGGAAGGTTGAGAGCAGCATAGAGGAGGTTACTTTGCCCTAAGTTATGCGTACTTCAGGTTCAACCGTATGCTTGTACCTATTACGTCCTATCTTTTGTCTCCTATAAATAGAAGAGAGATGATATCAATTCCTAGATTATGATCAGGGAATAAGACTTACCCTTTTTGAAACGGGATGATCTTTTCCGTTTGCCCCTACTTTCTTGAAAGGGTGTCCTCAAATTTGGCAATTTCATATGATACGACAGTTTCAGATGCCTCCTATCACGCTAAGTCAAAGGGGATAATATTCTGAGACACGCGGTGAATAAGCTAGAAAAATAAACATGACTATATTTAACATCTTGTTTTGACAAAATTTTTTGGTAATGAAATATTTTTTCGTTTTCAAAAGTATATATCTTTAGGGGGGGGGAGGAAGCATGAGGAAGCCTAGCCTTCAATTTTCTCCTTGGATGATATTTTCTTTTCATGGTTGGACAGCATTATCGGGCTAGTTTGGAATACTGCCTCATACTCTTGAAACAAAATATTAGAACTGTACATTAGAATACTGGAATGAAAAATGCAACAATAACACACTAGACATGATAAGAAACATGAAACTATAAAAACATGCAAAACTCATGAAAACTCCTATGAAAATGAGCACTTTGATAGTGCTGGTCCTGAAGTCATGCGCCTTTGAGTTCCTCACCTCCTGTAGACTCGAAGTATTCGCATGAGAGGACCACTTCATTGTTGCTACGGAAGTGCAACCCAGGCAACCAACAGTGATGCTTGCGGGGTAAAGCTCCTATGAACAACTTTATCATTTCTTCTTCAGCCAGTTAAAGGTAGGTTTGCATCATAAAAGCCTCCCACCTTTTTGCATATGCCCGTAAATCCTCCACTAGTCTTCTTCTAAAGTGAACCAAGTTCTCGCAAGGCTGTTCAGTTCTAATCTGGCTTTGGTACTGATGTAGAAATGCAGAAGACAGCTTATTCCAATCTCTCATGAGGTAGATATATGCCATGACGAACCATTGTAATGCAAACCCTATAAGACTTTCTTGGAAGGCCTGAGTTGTGAATGACATCGGGCTATAGTGCCGACTCATTTCTATGTGGAAATATTGCAAGTGGGCCACGGGACAAGTCGTGCCGTTATACTTGCAAAGATTAGGTGTCCACTTTTCTCTAGGGGTCATGATCCTATGAAGGCAAGATGGGCCTGCCGAGTCTTGGTTAGGCAACTGTTTTTCCCATTGCATGTTCATTACGGTGGTGAACTCTGCTACTTCGAGAAAGCTGGACTCTACCGAGATCATCTAAACGCTTTCTTCTGGGTCAAAATCTCCAACCGAGAATGTGGTATTTACATCATCCTCATGGTTGGGTGACAAGTTTAGTACCTCGTTGGGATACAAGTCATGATGGGCAAAATTTCCCTCTGCTAACAGGCTTTGGATCTTGTCTATGGGCGGGAGGCAGTCATACGATGAATGGCTGCTTTCATCTGTATAATATTGGTAGCCCTTGGGATTGTATCCTAAAGACTAGTAACCTTCAGGATTGTACCCTAGGGGTTTGTAACCTTCAAGATTGTACCTTAAGGGCTACTCGAAGTCTTGGTGTGGCGGTTCATTAGCTATCAGATTTGGCCCATGTTTAGTGGCAGGTGCTGACTCAAATTGCTTAGGCTTTCTTTTCTTGACTCATGGTCCAGACCTTTTGAGTAAGGCTCTTCGTTTTGCCAGCTAGACTTTGTCAAAGGGACTGGGAGATGGTGGAGCTTTGCCTGCTAGGTTGATGGGGGTCAGCATTCTTTGGACCCTAGCTCTTATAGTAAGTCTGGGGAGTTACCTTGTCATGCCCCGGTCTTGAGTAGGTTTTATGGCATTGACCTCGTATGTGGGCTCCTTTCCTTTCCTAGTGGAAAGCTTCTTAGCCATAGGATACTGCTCGGTCATCCATCTATCATACAAGGCTACATTGATGTCTTCTTCTACGGGTTGTAGGTCAGACCGGGCGGTCAGGGTTCTCCCTAACACGGCATGTGTTCTTAGAAACATATTACCCGTCGTCTCTGCAATGATTGGCTCTTCGTACGGTAGGGTGATGTTGATGCCAGCATTATATTCTTAGCGGAAAGCATCAGTTAATTCCCCCCAGGTCTTAAGGAGACTAATCTTCCTTACAATGTACCCCCATAAGGCAGGGCCAATCAGGTTTGAGTATGGCTAGATCATCCTTTGGACTAGGTAGGCCTACAAGTAGGCCTTTGGGTAGGAGGTATCGGCGTACCTCTCACTTTCAGGCACTTTGAGCTCTTTAAGGATCTTAACGTCGGCATAATTAGACAAGTCTATGGGATCTTGCCCTTGCACCTGGCTTAGCTTCTTCATAATCTTTACAAATTGTTTATCCTGTTGGTTATCCTTTGGCAAGTTTGTAGGTGTCATGAGTGTATTTAAAGTAGTTACGGAGTTGGACATGACTTGGGTGGACTCCATTTGCCTCGAGAGTTGTCGAAGGGTAATGGACATTTGTCCCACGCCGTCTTTGATGTTAGCGAGGTGATTTTGAATGTCATTCATCAGGCACCATTGCCTAAGGCCATTCACGAGCGACAGGTGGTTGGCGATTCATAATTACCTGTTATTGCAAAAATAATGAATGAACACGAGAGTAAATAAAGATTGACCCATGGCAATGGTCAAACGTTTTTTTTTAATTAAAAGAGAATTTTACAAATAATGGACTTCTGACATCTAAACTTGAAATTAAAATGACGTAATGAAATACTAGGTATTAAACAGAAGTCCCTAAACAATAGGACAAAAATTTTACATTATTAACACTAGGGGCACACAACTACTATTTATATGCGACGAGGAGCCTTGCAAAGATGCTAGCTTCTCTAGATTGGCTCTGAGACATATACCCGGCTTATTCCCAAGTCCATTTGCATATGCTATGGTTGCTCATGTCGACTAATCTCGCTGGTTGGGTGAGGGATCGATGGCCGCAGTCTTGTCAAGATGTGATGGTTGTGGATGTAGGACTCAGAGGTGTGATGGTCATTTTCCTGTCCCTTAAGCCCTTTGGGTACAACAATTCTTTTGCGATGTCACTTGTTCCATGCTTCCTCAATAATAGAAATCTCGAATGTATGGTCACGGCTTTGATGGGTGAAAAGGAGTGGAGGGACCTTCCTCTTGAAATGTGGTGGGATTTCCTAAAGGGCTCCATACTGTCGTGCCACTCTATATGGGAAATAGGAAATGGCGCCGGTGAGGCTGAGCAACAGAATTGGATGGCAGCATTTGTAGGCAAAGTGTGACATCCTGAATTTTGACCCTATCTCGATAATCTGAAATGGGCATTTTGTTAACGCACCTATGTCCTTTTTCTTTGAGATGGCCACTCACGAGCTAACTGATCTATCAAGTGAAGCCACAAATTCGTATGGGCAGCTCTAGTTAGTTAGGTGGTTAGTTAGGTTAGTTAGTTAGCCTAATTAGATTAATGTAGTTAGCCTAGTTAGATTAGCTTAGTTAGCTCAATTAGGTTAGTTTGGTTAGCTATTTATATTAAGTAAGTGAATTAGTTTAAATAATTGACAATTTATTTAATTAATTGCAATTTCTTTAATTAACTATAATTAGCGTAAATTGTAATGGGATAGCCATTTATTAGAATTTTACGCTGATCATCGCGGTTGCCTTTATATGTGAAATTGATTGCTTAATTGTGCAATTGGGTGCTTGATTGCCATTGTGAATTTTATCGCAAAAATATGATTTTGTGGTGTTTAATTAATATAGGGTGTCGGTTTTTTACACCAAAAATATTTTATGTACTCTATAAATTCGTGGAATTTTGAAATGGGAAAGTATTACATTTTATGGTTTGATTTGAATGTGTGATGACGCACAATTATTTTACCAAGAATTTCTAATATGAAGAAAATTTGCCAAGTCCATTATTTGAAATGGAAGTATTTGAGTGCAAAGCACGATGTTCTTACCCGAGCATGGATGTGTGTGTGATCACTATCGAAACCCATCCTGATGCATTCACTTGGGATGATGCCTGATTAAGTTCGGATGTTCCTTGTCAATGGATGCCAGTTGCAGTGGAGGTTAGGCCGATGCTCCTTTATTGAATGCCGTCTAGGTGTAGACGTTGCCATGCCTGACAGAGTGGGACGACGCCTGGTTATGCCGGATGACCGCCGACTGTTGAGTTGGCCGTGGTCGTTGGGTCATAAATAACTGGAACACGCTTGAGTGATTGATATAGCCGCGCTTGATTATGGGACAAAATTGTGTAGCACAGAATGTGATGTGTCATAACGGTTTGGCCTTATAATCGGGACCCCTGTAATTGTATGAGACTGAAGCACACTTGCTGTGTTCATAAATATATATATATGGTGTAAATGTGCAGGGAGGTGTTGAGACGAGGTAAGTCTATGTGTGACGCCTATTTAGGCTGCCTCTAAGTGAATTCTCATCCTAACCGGGGTTTAGGGTGTTGACTCACTGAGATTTATCTCACCCCATCGTGGTTTAAATTTTTCAGGTCCTTAGATGGAGGTACATCACGATCGTTTTGGCTGCCTACGGGAGGTGGAGTCTGAGTCTATCTTTTTCCCCATCTTCAGGACCACCTGGAATCGTGAGCTCGTGGTGACCACTATTTGGGTCGATGAGGGCCTATCTCACTTGTTACCTCATCGCTTCAAAGCGTGGTTCCTTAATGAGTCTAATAGGGTCCGGGAGGGTTCTTTGCAGGGTTGTGACTGGCCTACCATCAAAACCAAGGATGAGGAAGTACTCCACCCCATGGACATTGATATACTGAATGATATCATGGAGAACTCGGGGCCTGAGTGTGGCATCTCAAAAATTCAAGACAACCCCTAAGATGTATTAAAGCCCATAATTAGGTAATGAAATTTCCTATGGTTTATGTTTTATCCATTGGTTTTCTCTTAAGACTAAGTGTTATATGCTTGCGTTCATGAGTTCTTAAAATTAGTACTATAGGATAAATTAATAAGAAAAATTTATTCTTGGCTATGCATCTCTTAGATTTAATCCCTATAGATTAAATGTTACAAGATTTTGGCCATGTGAAATTTAAAATTTGAAATCTATAAAAGAAAGAATTAAAAGTGAATTATTAAAAAGTAAAATTGGGATTTAATTAGGTTTGGGCCTTAGGCCCAATAGCATGGACCTTTGATGGACCAAAATGGCCAGCCCATTGAAGCCCAAGGAGGAGTTGTTGCCGGCCCACTTGCTGGCCCAAGCCCAGCCGAGAAATGAGGCCCATTTTTGCATGAAGAAGACCATGTGTCTCTCCCAAATTGCCAAGTGTAGATCATGCAATTAGCAATCATTGCTAATGATGGAAGGGAAGACCATTAGGGGGGAATAGTGGCCGGTTAAGGTGAGAAAGAGAGGGAGAGAGAGGGCTTCGTCCAAGCCAAGAGAGAGAGAGAGAGAGGGAAACCGAGAGGGGAGGAAGAAGGAGTCGCTTGCCGTTCGTCCGCCCGTCGCCGTCCGTTCGCCCGTCCGCGTGCCGTCCATGTGCCGTCGTTCGCCTGATCTTAGAGGCAAGTTAGGATCCACTTTCTACTCTTGCATGTGTGTCTTGCATGTGTGTTTGGAATGATGTTGATTTTTGGGTGATTAGGAGTGAGAAACCGAACCTAGAGTGCTTTGTTTTTGAGATGGCTTGCTGTTTGCGTGTATACCGCCCAACCCAGAATATTGTAGAGGCTCGCATGCGTGTTTTGAGTTGGATTTTGATTTTGATTCCTTCATGAAAGTTGTAGAAAACATCTCAAATTGTAACATACTAAAATTTGAGACAAAAAGGCTGAGTTTTAAGGGGTGAAACCCTTCTCCTACGAAGACACTAGATCTGGAACTGCTTTGTCGACCTCTTGGTGGTTTTGTGGGTTGCATGTTGCTTTTTACCGAGATTCTCACTTTGAATTCTGCATTAAAGTTGTATAGAACATCCTAAATACTAACATACTCAAATTTGAGGTAAAATGAGCAAGTGTAGCCTAGTGAAACGATTTTCTTTTGAAGACGGTAAATCTGGAAATACGGTACTGTACATCCGAGACTTCCTAGACCTATACAGTGACTACTTTTTGTGAATCTCACTTATATCCCTTAATGAAAGTTGTAGGGGACCTCTTGAAACAAAACATATAAAAATTTCATAGGAAACGAAGAAAGATAAGTAGGTGAAACCTTGATTTTTCAGAGATAGTTAAACTGAACCGTTCGGTGCTAGAAACTGGAGATTCAACCGTCTATAGAAAGTTAACTAGAACGAACCTGGCCTAGATGTCTTCATGAAAAATCTACCTTAGGGTCTTGGCTATTACATGGTAAAATTTCATAATATTTGAAGGTCATTAGGGTATTTTAATCGAAATATTTCAAAAACTGTGCAATCTGACTTTGTCCGAATTTTGCATGTTGTAATGTGTGAGCTGTATCTTCTTGTGTGAAGCTCTTTTGGGCATGTGTTCTTCATGAAATTGTTACCTTTATGTCTTATCTAGTACATGCTCTGATTTTGTGATTTTTGAGGATCATATGGATATTTAATTTAAATGTTTTCCAAAATTGTGCAAGCTGGAATTTAGTAAATTTCAAAAAGGCATGATATATGGACTATTCTAAGTTGTATGGATCCCATGGATTGTATTGTCACTAGTGATTGTATCTTGCTGCATGTATGATGATGATTGGAAATGCATATAAGAATTAAAATAATGAAAGTGATCTTGTTTGCCATTACATTATGTGCCATGCTGATTTTGAGACATAAAGTGGTGAACATGAATTATGATAAATGAGGAAACTGTTGGAGGTGGATGATAATGCCCTGGGAGTGTTAGGATGCTCAGGATAGGGGGTGCCGGATGCTCGGATTGTATTGAGATACATGGCCGGATGTCCTCGGGAGTTTCGAGATGCCCGGAATGGTTGGGTGCCGGAAGCCTCGGAGGTTTGTGCCTGAGGGGATGCCTCGTGATGCCAGTTGGGATGCGAGATGCCCATAATGTGGGGCTGCCGGATGCCCGGTGGTGTGTGCCGGAGGTTTTCTCGTGATGCCAGGTTGGGGTGCGAGTGATAAAGTATGGGATGCAATTGCTGATCCCAAGAAAGAGAGATGTGGTGATCAAATTGAAAAATAAAAGTGAAAATTGAATCATGCACAAGTGATATGATGACATACGTATGGATGTGTGACATGATGATGATGATATATGTGTATGATATGATAATGATCACCTATGGCATGATGATATGTGTGAGACATGATGATGATCACCTATGGTATGATGATATGTGTGTGACAAGATGATGATCACCTATAGCATGATGATATGTGTGAGACATGATGATGATCACCTATGGCATGATGATATGCATGTGACATGATTGTGATGAGTATATGAGGATGTATGTATATATGGCATGATGACATATGCATGGCTTCAAGGTAAGTTATGCTTGGATGCATGAATGACATGTGTTGTGCTATGAGTGTATTGTATGATGCATTGAGTGGTTATTGGATCTTTTACCTGCTGAGTGGCTGTACTCACCCCTTCGGAGACCAACATTTCAGATAGAAAGATGCCGCTCCCTACCGTCACACGGGGCACCTTTTGTGGCCTCCCATCGGATGTAGAGGTAGAGTGTACGAAGATCGATTGCGTCACCGTCCCTAGCTTGACATTTGTGCGAGTGCGAGTGCTGGTTATGTACGATGTGGGCCTGGCTGGAGGCCCTGTCATTCAGGATTTTATGTTAGTTCATGTCCGCCGAGATGGAGTGTTTAGGGGGATGTTGCCGCCACCACCGCCCGATGCACCAAGATGGGTGTGATGGCTGCATGAGGGGTAGAGAGTTGATGTTACTTTTTGGGATGATAGCCGACACTAGTTGATGGGGGATTTTGCGTGATAGACATAGTGGGTCGAGTGTCTCTTTTTGGGGTTATGGCTGAGTGTAGCTAAAAGTCTTGGCCTTTCTTTTGATGTATCGACTCGAGAAAAACCCATCATGAAAATATGTAAATAAAAGTGTCGTGGCTTTATCTTTTCTTATGATGTTTAGTGGTGTGCAATTGTATCATGGTTGTTGGGGGAGAATCGATAGGACTTGATTATGCTTCCGCAAATAAGATGCGCTGGGACCGTTTAAATAAAAAAAAAAAAATGCATGCCTAGGAACTAAGGTACTTCTTTGATAGGATGTGGTGACCTTGGGCGCTTCGGGGTGCCACACTAAGACTGAAGGGTCCAGAGTAGAGGTAGCTCATCCTTTGGACTAGGCATCCTAGATGGTGTCGTGGAGGATCCGGAGCCCGAGGCGGAGGGGCCCGGGGTGTAGGTTGTCTGGTACTTCCTTTTTGGGTCAAACTTATGTGTATAGAATTGTAGGTTCAACCTGATATGTATATAAAGTGGGTTTTGTGAAAAAGGCGTAGCATGTTTTTACTATCCCTGTGTTTGATGATTGTTCGAGTGTTTATTTAATTTGCATCCGCATGTGCTTAATTGAATGATAAAAAGAAAGGGGTCAGCAACGCGTCCTAGGAACGTCGCAATTTAATAGACCGCCGAGGAGTGTTCACGTGCCCGGGGTTCGGGGCGTGACATCCCCGCCCAAAGTGGTATCAGAGTTGGTCAGTGTCTAGAGTGATAAGGTGCGATGGGTCTTGGGATAGTTAGTAGGAAAGCTTTTTCCTTATGCTAACGTCTGTGATTAATTGATTAACTATTGTGTGGGTCGCTCAGACTTCTAATTTTGTGTGGAATTGGAAAGCAGGTTTTGTAAAGAGTTTGCATTATGAGCGATCCGGAGTAGAGGACTCCTCGGAAGAGGACTGTTGTGTCTGTCACTCGGGGTAGGACGCCAACTAGGGTCAGTACCCAAGGAAGAGCGCCGGCTCAGGCCAGCGTGAGAAAGAGAAAGTACCACTGCAGGCTGGTACTAGTGTAGCAGCACTTGGCGATCCTAGAATAGATGGGATTGTGCAGGCGCTCAAGACTTTGGGAATTTGATGGGGTAACAGGCCTAGAATCAAGTTGCCGCTACAACCGCCGCTACAGCTGCCGCCAATGCCACTACCGCACCTGCCGAGGTTCCATCTAGGAACGTGATTGGTGATTGGCCTATCCATAAGTTAGTGGAGCAAATTTTAAAGCTGAACCCGCCAAGGTTCTTAGGAGCAGGCGATCCTGAGGCTGCAACCCTCTGGATCAGGGAGTTAGAAAAGGTCTTCACACTGCTGAGATGCTCTGAGGAAGACAAGGTAGTCTTGGTGATCTATTAGCTGCAAGGGAACACTAGCACATGGTGGGAAGCCACTAGGGGAAGAGTGTTCCTAGAAGGCATAGTCCCGGTGTGGAATGCCTTTGTGGAAATCTTTAATTGAAAATACTTCTCTGACTGCGCTAGGGAGCAGAAGATGGCAGAATTCCAGCGTCTTCGTCAGGGTCTAATGTCGGTAGATCAGTACGAGGCGAGATTTGTTGAACTGTCCAACTACGCTCCAAGACTAATAGAGGATCTAGTAGACCGAGCGAGGAGGTTCAGGGATGGCCTCCTACTGGAGATCAAGGATCCATAGGTGTAGTTGAATCTGAAGGATTACAACAATCTGTACAAAAGGGCACAGTTGATCAAGAGGAATTTGAACGAACGAGTTGCTGCATCTAGGTCGCGGTTCGGGTCCAACAGAGATGGTAATCGGTTCGAGAAAAAGCCAATGATAGGTGGAAGGTATCCCATTTTGCCAAACCGGAAGGGTGGGATCGAAAAGTCGGCGCCTAACTCGAACAACGTATGTCATTTCTATGGAAGATGACATGGATTAGCCTTGTACTTTACTAGGATAGGAGCTTGTTTCGGATGTGACCAGCACGACCACCGGATCAGAGACTGTCCGCGCAGGCCTATGGGATCACAGCCGCCGCTATCGCCGATTGGACAAAACAGAGGAAGTGTGCCGCAAAACGCACCACAAGGTGGTTTGAACAGGCCTCTAGTGCAGGGCACGATGTATGTTATCACCCGACGAGAGGCAAAGTACTCACCAAACATGGTCACAAGTACTTTCTCGCTGAACGATCATGCTGCTTATGCTTTATTTGACCCTAGAACTACGCATTCATTTATTGTTGAGCAGTACGTTAAGTTGATAGGATTGAGTCTAGAAACGTCGGGGTCAGTCATTAGCATTTCCACCCCGTTAAAAGATAAGGTGTTGTCTGCAGTATGGTGTCCTAGTTGCAAGTTATTTATTGGTGAGCGAGAGGAAAGAATAGATTTTATTGTGTTAGCCATGCATGATTTTGATGTGATCATTGGCATGGATTGGCTCACCAAGCGACGAGCTACCATAGACTGTTATCGTAAATCGATTTAGTGTGGCACGCCGAAACACCTAAGGCCGCCACAGGTACCAAAGAAGAATCTTAGTTCCTTGGCATATATATATATATATATATTTGTGTTTTTTTTTTCTTACGGTCCCAGCACATCTTACTTGTGGAAGCATAATCAAGTCTTACTAATTCTCCCTCCAACAATCATGATACAATGCACACCACTAAGCACCATAAGAAAATAACGCCGAGCCACTCTTTATTTACATATTTTCAAGATGGTTTCACAGGTCGGTACAACCAAAAGGAAAACCAAGACTCTTGGCTAGACTTGGCTACAACTCAAAAAGAGACAACTCGACCCTCTATGTCGATCATGCAAAATCCTCCATCTATAAGTGTCGGCTATTATCCAAAAAGTAGCAGCTCCTACTCCTCACACGCGAGCCGTCACACCCATCCCGATGCGTCAGGTGGTGGTGGCGGCAACATCCCCCGCATCACTCCGTCACAACGAACGTGAATAGATATGAACTCTGAATGACCGGCCCCCAGCCAGGCCCACATCATACATCACTAGTGCACGAACCCGAATGAACGTCAGACCAGGGATGGTGGGACAGTCGATCTCCATACACTCGACCTCCACGTCCAATAGAAGGCCGTAAAAGACGCCCCGTGTGACAATAGGGAGCGGCATCTTTCTAATCTGAAATGTTAGTCCCCAAAAGGGGTGAGTATAACCACTCAGCAAGTAAAAGATCCAGTAAACTACTCAATGCATCACACAAAACAATCAAGACATCATAGTATAGTTCATATCATTCATACATCCAAGCATTACTTACCTTGCGGTCCTGCACATGTCATCATACCATATATGCATATACATCCATGCACTTATCATCAAGCATTTATGCATATACCATCATGCCATAATGCATATACCATCATGCCATAGGTGCATATACATACATGCACTTATCATCAAGCATTCATACATACCATCATGCCATAGGTGCATATACATCCATGCACTCCTCATCAAGCATTCATGCATACATGTTACCATACCATGCATGATTCAATTTCAATTTCCCAATTTTTATTCTTTCAATTTGGGCCAACACATTTCTCTTTCTCGGGACCAGTATTTGCATCCCACATTTATCGCTCGCACCCAACCTGGCATCGCGAGAAACCTCCGACACACACCTCCGGGCATTCGGCACACACACTCCGGGCATCTCGTACCCCAACTAGCATCACAAGGTATCCCTCGGCTCACACCTCCGGGCTTCCGGCACCCCCACATCCCGGGCATCTCGAAACTCCCGAGGACATCTGGCACATACCCTTCGGGCATCTGGCATTTACACTCCCTGGCCGGGTATCCCGACACTCCCGGGACATCGTCGGCTCACACCTCCGACAGCATTCTCATTTATCATAGTTCACATTCACAATTATGGCTCAATTTCAACATGGCATATGATATGATGGCAACAAGATCATTTTCAGCATTTTGATTCTTATATGTAGTTCTAATTATCATCACATATGTAGCAAGATCCAATCACTTACGACAACATAATCCATGGGGTCCATACAACTTAGAATAATCCATACATCATGACTTTTTGAAATCTACTAAAAATCTGGTTTGCACAATTTCAGAAAACATATTAATTAAATACCCACATGATCTTCAAAAATTATGAAATCTGAACATGTGTTAGTCAAGACATAAAGGCAGCAACTCCATGAAGAACACATGCCCAAAAGAACTTCACACAAAAAGATATAGCTTACACATTTTAGCTTGCAAAATTCGGACACATCAGATTGCGTGGTTCTTGAAATATTTTAACTTAAATACCCGAATGATCTCCAAAAATTATGAAATTTTACCATGTGATAGTCAGGATCCTAAGGAAGATTTTTCATGAAGACATCAAGGCCAGATTCGTCCCAGATAATTAACTATGGACGGTCGATGTCCCTGTTCCTAGTACAGAACATTCCAGGTTTTAGCCGTCTCCGAAAAATCAAGATTTCACCTACTTTTCTTCCTTCATTTCCTCTGAATTTTTGATATTTTTTGCCTCAAGGGGTCCACTAAAACTTTCATTCAGGGATCCAAGTGAGATTCTCAAAGGAAATTCACTTTATAGTCCACAAAGTCGCTGGAATTCAATACAACATTTCCAAATCTATTGTCTTCAAAGGAAAAATCGTTTCACTAGGCTACGCTTGTTCGTTTTACCTCAAATTTGAGTATGTTAGGCTTCAAGATGTTATCTACTACTTTTGTGAAGGAGTCGACGTGAAATTCTCAGTAAAAAGTTACATGCAATACACAAAATCACCAAGAGGTCAACAAAACAGTTTCAGATCTAGCGTTTTCGTTGAGGAAGGGTTTTACCCCTCAAAATTCAACCATTTTGTCTCAAATTTTAGTATTTTATAATTTAAGATGTTGTATACAACTTTCATGAAGAAGCCGAAATCAAAATCTGACTCAAACCCCGCATGCAAGCCTCTACAACATTCTGGGTCAGGCTGTTTACTCGAAAACAGAATGCTATTTCAAAACAACACCCATACAACTTCGGTTTTTCACACCCTAGGCATACGAAATTCATCACCTTTCACTAGCACATCCTAGACACAACATGCAAGAGCAGATCAATGGATCTAACTTGCCTCCAAACCGAGCTACGGCGAGCATGACGGCGGCAAACGACGGACGCACGGGCAGCTGCGGGCGACGGACGAGCGGCTTCCTCCTTCGCGCAGCCTCTTCCTCTTCTCTCTCAGCTTCTCTCACTCTATTGATAGCTCTCTCTCTCTCTCTCTCTCTCATGGTCGACAGCCCCCTTAAACCGGCCACCCCTTCTTTTTATTTCCCTTTAAATCAATCATTAGTCATCATTAGGAGCCACCCAAAGTGACCAATGGGTGAAGCTCTCTTTTTTCCACTCGGCGAATCCCATGCATGAAGGGCTTGAAGATGGGCTGGCTCCTCCCCCCTTGTGGTTGACGGCAGCCCCCTTCATGGGCTTCATGGGCCAAGCCAATTTGGCCCACTTTAGGTCCAATACCCTTGGGCCTAAAGTTCAATCTTAATAAATTCCAATTTTACTTTTTAATAATTCATCTTAAATTTCAAATTCTCAATTTCATATGGCCATAAAACTTGTAACATTTAAACTATAAGGATCAAATCTATGAGGTGCATAGCCAAGAACAAATTCTTCTTATCAACTTATCCTATAATACTAATTTTAATAACTAATGAACACAAGATAAATAACACTCGGTCTTGAAAGTAAGTCAATAGCTAAGGCATAACCCAAAGGCAAATTTCATTATCTAATCATAGACTTTAATGCATCTAGAGGTTGCCTTGAATTTTTGGGATGCCACAATTCTCCCCTCCTTAGAGAATTTCATCCTCGAAATTAGACACCACTCATGCCCTTTTGAAACAAGTAGGGGTACTTTTCCTTCATCTGATCTTTACTTTCCCATGTGGCTTCCTCCATATCATGATGTCGCCATAATACCTTAACCAGTGGAATTGTCTTGGTCCTAAGAATTTGTTCCTTCCGATCCAGTACTTGCAAAGGCTCTTCAATGTACCTCACTTTCTCATCCACTTCAATGGCTTCATGATCGAGTATGTGACCAGGATCCGGCTGGTACTTTCTCAGCATCAATACATGAAACACATCATGCAAATTTCCCAACTTAGGAGGCAGCGCCAAACGATAAGCTAAATCCCCTGTTCTTTCAAGTATTTCAAAAGGTCCGACAAATCTAGGGCTTAACTTACCCTTTATTCCAAATCGAGATATTCCTTTCATTGGAGATACCTTAAGGAATACATGGTCTCCTATATTAAACTCCAAAGGCCTTCTACGCTTATCTGCGTAGTTTTTTTGCCTACTCTGAGCTGTTTTAATCCTTTTTCTGATAATTTCAACAGCTTCAGTGGTAACTTGTACCAGTTCAGGTCCTGTCAATTTCCTTTCACCTACTTCATTCCAACAGATAGGAGTCCTACATCTCCTTCCATATAATGCTTCATAGGGAGCCATGCCTATACTTTTCTGAAAACTATTATTATAAGCAAAGTCCACCAAATGCAATCTTTCATCCCAATTTCCTTTGAAATCAATTACAAAAGCCCTCAACATATCCTCTAATGTCTGGATTACTCTTTCTATTTATCCATCTGTTTGAGGGTGAAAAGTAGTACTAAACTGGAGCTTAGTTCCTAAGGCAATTTGAAGACTCCGCCAAAAGTTCGAAGTGAATCTTGAATCCCGATCTGAGGTAATAGTTACTGGAACACCATGTAAGTGTACCACTTGACTTACATACATATCCGCATATTTGTCCATTGGGTAGTCCATGCGAACCGCTAGGAAATGAGCAGACTTAGTCAAACGGTGCACTATAACCCAGATAGAGTCATGACCACTTGACGTCCTTGGTAATTCTTGTATAAAGTCCCTTGTTATATGCTCCCATTTCCATTCTGGTATGTCTTATGGTCTTACGAGTCCTGCATGTTTACAATGTTATGCTTTTACCTGTTGGCATGTCAAACATTGAGAAACGTGCTTAGCCGTATATGCTTTCATACCATTCCACCAAAACTGCTAACGTAAGTTCCTGTACATCTTTGTACTACCCAGATGAATACTATAATTACTCTTATGTGCCTCCGACAGAATTTCCTTCTTTAATTCTTTGTTGTCGGGAACACAAAATCATCCTTGGCATCTTACCACTCCATCTTTAGAGACTTGAAATTCCGGTCTTTTCCCTAAAGACATTGCATCCTTCACTTTCATAATCTCCGGGTCAGACTCTTGTAAGATTTTAACTTTCTGAATAACTTCAGGTTCAATCATTAATGCACTAAGCATACCGGTAAGACAATCTACTTTTAATTTAAACTCTGAGTCCGTTACGGACTTTAACAAGCTCCATTCTGCCATTCTTAAAATGGCCATCTCCATAGCCGACTTACGACTAAGAGCATCCGCTACCTTATTCACCTTCCCTGGATGGTATCTTATCTCACAATCATAATCCTTTAACAATTACATCCATCTCCTTTGTCTCATGTTCAACTCCTTTTATGAGAACAGATATTTCAACCTCTTATGATCCGTATAAATCTCAAACTTTTCCGCATACAAAAAGTGCCTCCATATCTTCAAGGCGAACACTATAGCTGCTAATTCTAAATCATGCATTAGGTAGTTCAGTTCATGGGGTTTCAATTGTCTAGATGCATAGGCTATAACCTTGCCATGCTGCATCAAAACACATCCTAGTCCTTTGTGAGATGCATCACTATACACTGTAAAACCATCAAGTCTAGTTGGTATAGTCAGGATTGGAGCCGAGGTCAATTTCCTTTTAAGCTCCTGGAAACTCCCCTCGCATTCCCCATTCCATTCAAATTTCACATTCTTTCGAGTCAATTTAGTTAAAGGACCTGCCAGTCGTGAAAATCCTTCAATAAACCTTCTATAATAACCAGCCAGTCCTAAGAAACTCCGTATTTCAGTAGGTGTTGTCGATCTCGGCCAATTTATTACCATCTCAACTTTCGCTGAGTCCACTGCAATTCCTCCTCCCGATACCACGTGCCCTAAAAATATTATCTGGTCCAGCCAGAATTCACACTTACTAAATTTGGCATACAGCTTATGCTCTCTCAGAGTTTAGAAAACTATCGTCAAGTGTTGCTCATGCTCTTTAGGTCCTCTCGAATATAGCAGGATGTCATCAATAAAAACAATCACAAACTGGTCTAAATAAGGCTTAAATACCCTATTCATTAGATCCATAAATGCAGTCAGTGCATTGGTCAATCCAAACGGCATGACAAGGAACTCGTAGTGTCCATAACGAGTCCTAAACGCAGTCTTAAGGATGTCTTCTTTCTTAATTCTTAGCTGATGGTATCCCGACCTTAAGTCAATCTTAGAGAAGACCGAACTTCCTTGGAGTTGGTCAAAAAGATCATCAATTCTAGGCAAAGGATATTTATTTTTAATGGTTACTTGATTCAGTTGCCTATAATCAATGCACAAGCGCATCGATCCATCTTTCTTTTTCACAAACAAAACTAGTGCACCCCAAGGTGAAGCAGTTGGCCTAATGAATCATTTGTCAAGCAACTCCTATAGTTGCACTTTCAATTCCTTCAACTCGACTAAGGCCATCTTATATGGGGCTTTTGATATAGGTCATGTTCCAGGCATTAATTCAATTTCAAACTCAATTTCTCATTCCGGTGGTAATCCAGGCAATTCGTCAAGGAATACATCTTGAAATTCATTGACTACCCGGATTTCATCAAGCTTAGGCTCTTCCTTAGTATAATCTCTAACCATGACCAAGTACCCTTGACATCCTTTGTCAAGTAACGCACGGGCTTCTATTGCTGAAATAAGTGCTACAAGTAGGTGGGTCTGACCTCCCAAAAATTCACAACTAGACTGATCAGGTAAAGTAAATTGGATCACTTTCCTATAACAATCCATCTTGGCCCGATATTTATGAAGCCAATCCATTTCTATGATAACATCAAAATCATACATGGCCATTACGACTAAGTCTATTTCCATATCCTTTCCTCCCATTGTTATCTTACAATTTCCACACACCAGTGTACATAATAACATATCTTTTAAAGGCGTAGAAACACAAAGAGGCGTTTCAAGAGGCGTAGTTTCTACCTTATTCAATTGTTTATATCTTTCAGACACAAATGAATGCGTAGCACCCGTATCAAACAATGCATATGCCTTTTTATCATTTATAAGGATCGTACCTGAGATAACATTTTTGGAAGCTTCTGCTTCCTCTTGGGTGATCGCATACACTCTTCCTTGTGCTGGTGGCCTCTGAGGATTCCTTGGTAAGTTTGGTCTAACAGCATTCCGCTGTGGCTGTCGCACCAAGCCAATACTCACATGCGACCTTTCCTGTTGGCAGTTTCTCTTAAGATGACCTGTTTGTCCACAACCATAACATCTCAGTTGCCCATTGCAAAGTCCTAGGCCATGTAGCCCATCACACCTTCGACACTTTTCATTTCAATAAGGTGTCCTGTCTAAATTCAGGCTACCCCTGCCCTTTCCAAAGTTCCCAAAATTGCCTTTCTTCTTAGACTCCCAGGTCTGACCTTGTGTGGCATCCCAAAATTTCATGGTAACCTCTGGATGCATTACGAACTATGAATAGGTGATGGAAGTACCATCAAGATGTATTGTAGCCATTTGATCCATAATTTGCAATAAGATTTGTGGCCAAGCTTTTAATGGATAATTATTTGATCGGAAAGAAAATCCTATCATTGGCCATGTGTTTTATAAATTGGAATTTATGGACTTATGATTTCAAGTTTTATGGCCATATGAAATTGTAATTTAGTATTTATATAAGTGGGGATTTAAGGTAAATTATTAAAAGTAAAAAAAAAAATGGACTTATTTAAGAAAATTTTGGGCCACTTAAGTTTGGACTTTAGGCCCAAGAATGTTGAGCCTAAAGAGGGCCAAAAGGCCGGCCCATGAAGCCCATTGGGCTGTCGACGCATGGAGGGGGGAGGAGGAGCCACATGGCTTCCTCCAAGTGTCTTCAACAAGGGAGACACTTGTCTCCTTCTTAGGGACAAGTGTCCCTCCATGCAAAAAGGGAAGCATGCAAATATTTAAACAACCAAAAAGAAAGAGAGAGAGGGAGTGGCCGGTTTTGAGAGAGAGAGAGAGAGAGAGAGAGAGAGAGAGAGAGAGAGTTGTCAAGTGAGAGAGGGAAACTGAGAGAGAGGAGGAGGAGGCCGCGCGAGGAAGAAGTCCGCTCGTTTGTCGCCATTTTGCCTTTGTTTGTTGCTGATTTGTGCTTGAATCTAAGGCAAGTGAAGTCCTAAAACCTACTCTTTGCATTGCTGTGTGTATGTGTAGTAGATGGTAAGTCTTGGTTGTGGTAGATGAGATGGGATTTTGGATCTTTGAAGAGAGATTCGTTGGTCATGCATCCTGATTTCAGAAAGACCAGTCCGACCGTCCGCGAGTTAGTGTATTGCATCTGACTTTTTAGTTGGAATATTGTTTCGACTTCTTCATGAAAGTTGTAGATAACATCTTAAAGTATAACATTATAAAATTTGAGGTAGAATGGATGAGTTTTGAGGGGTGAAACCCTCCCTCTACGAAAATGTTAGATCTGAAGCTGTTCTGTTGACCTCTTGGTGATTTTGTGTGTGTTGCATGTAACTTTTTACAGAAAATTTCTCTTCGACCTCTTCACAAAAGTTGTAGAGAACATTTTGAAGACTGACATACTCAAATTTGAGGTAAAACCAACAAGTATAGCCTAGTGAAACGATTTTTCTTTTGAAGACGTTAGATCTGGAAATGTTATACTGAACTCCAGTGACTTCGTGGACTATAAAGTGACTTTCCTTTGAAAATATCACCTTGATCCCTTAATGAAAGTTGTAGTAGATCTCTTGAGGCAAAACATATGAAAAATTCAGAGGAAAATATGGAAGATAAGTACGTGAAATCGTGATTTTTCAGAGACGGCTAAACCTGGAATGTTTGGTACTAGGAACAGGGGCTTCAATCTTCCATAATTAATTATCTAGGACGAATCTGACTCGATGTCTTCATGAAAAATCTACTTTAGGGTCTTGAATACCACATATTCTAATTTCATAATTTTTTAAGGTCATTAGATTATTTAATCGGAAATATTTCAAAAACCGAGTAATCTGACGCGTTCGGGTTTAGCCAGTTTCAATGCATGGTTCATATCTTTTTGTATGAAGCTCTTTCGGCAAATTTTTCTTCACAAAGTATATTTCTGTATGTCTTCCCTGAAACATATTCAAATTTCACATTTTTTGAAGTTCATTTGCCTATTTAACTAAAAATGTTTCAAAAACTGTGCAAGTTGAACTGTTAGAATAGTAGTGCTGTGATGCATGGTCTGTACCGAATTATATGGGAATCTTTTGGTGTTGTGTTCTTCATGAGATATCTGCCTTTAGGTCTCGTCTATAGTGTGCCAGGATTTCAGAATTTATTAATGTCATTTACTAATTTTTGGAGTTTTAATTAGAGGAAAGCATTCTGATTTATTCGAATAAAACTGATGTGTTTTGGAAAATAAATGAAATTCTCCATGTGATGAAATACTTTGAGTGGTTGATTGTGCTGCATATGGCATGTTAATTGGCATGAAAATTTGGTTGAGATCCTTGATATTGTTGCATCAAATGCCATGTTGAAATTGAGATACATGTATAAATGAGAATGGAGATGGTAACAAGACCGTCGGAGGTGTGAGCCGACGATGCCCCGGGAGTGTCAGGATGCCCGGAATGTGGGGGTGCCGGATGCCCGGTGGCCTAGTGACGTAATTCCGGAGGGTCCTCGGGAGTTTCGAGATGCTCGGTGGTATACGGTACGTAATTCCAGGGGGAATGCCTGGTGGTATGTCGGTACGTAATCCCGGAAGCCCTGGAGGTGTGTGCCGGGGGGATTCCTCTTGATGCTAGTTAGGATGCGAGATGCCCGGAGGTGTGTGCCAAATGCCCAAAGGTGTGTGCCGGAGGTTCCTCGCGATGCCAGGTTGGGTGTGAGCGATAAATTGAGGGATGCAAACATTGGTCCCTGGAAGAAAAATGATGAGATCCTTATGAAAGATAAATATTGAAATTGAATCATGTGCATAGGTGTATGCACATGGCATGATGCATGATCTACTTATGAAAGTAAATTGATGCTGTTGGATATTGAAATTGTGATCATGAAGGCATGAATGGATCTCATGGTGATGTATGCTTGATAGCATGGATGATATGAATCATGGTGATATATGCACGATGGCATGGCGAGATATGCATGACTGCATGGTGATATATGCATGAATGCTTGATGATAAGTGCATGGTGGTATATGCACATAAGGCATGGAGATATATGCATGAATGATTGATAATAAGTGCATGGTGATATATGCACATGTGGCACGATGATATATGCATGGCTGTAAGGTAAGGTATACTTGAATGCATGAATGATATGTGCTTTGTTCATGATACCTTGATTGTTCTGTTTAACGTATTTAGTAGTTTGATGGATCTTTACTGCTGAGTGGTTGTACTCACCCCTTTTGGGGACTAACATTTCAGACTAGATAAGATACCTTTGCTGCCACTGCCACCGGTAGATGGATCAAGTGGTTGGATATGACCGCGAGGAGGATGATAGCAAAGGAAGGAACTGTTGGACGCCGACACTGATCGATGGACTTTAAGTATACAACTATTAGAGGAGATATCGGTCATCTTTTGAAGTATAGCCGAGTATAGAAGACTACGGCATTTTGATGTACCAATGAATGATGTCCATCTAGTTTAAGTAAATAAAAGTGTTCGACTTTTACCTATAAATGTTTAGTAGGTGTGTATCGTTTTCTGAATATAAGGAAGGGAGTTGTTGGATGTGCTTCCGTATATGAACTACGCAAGGGACCGATCTAAAAGATGTAAACCCCCATGGTTGTATGGACCCACTACAATTGTAATGGTATCAGAGTGACATGTTATTAGGGAAAGTGAAAGGTAAGCAAACTGTGGCGACTCTAACGGATCGGGGGCCGTCGGGGGTGCCACACCTTCACCTGTAAGGGTCTCTTACCCCGTGTCACATCACCAAAAGACAATGGCCTCTTATTCTCCGAATGTTCCCTTACCAACTCCTGCTCCACCAACTGTGCCCTTTCATAGATCTCATTATAATCTCTTATGTTCAAAGGCACCAGTTGTTTCCTGATATTAGTCCTCAACCCTTTCAGAAACCTCTTAGCTTTCTCTTCTTGATCCTCAATTAGTCTAGGAGCATATCTAGACAGCTCAGAAAATCTTGCCTCATACTAGTCTACTGTCAGCTCCTTTTTTTCTAGTTGAACAAATTCTGTAATTTTCTTATCCTTAGCACAGTCAGAAAAATGCTTTCTATGGAAAGCTCTCACAAACTCTTCCCAGTTAACATCAGTACCTGGTGGGAAGATTGTGTCCCTCGAAGCTCTCCACCAAAAATTTGCATTTCCCTCCAGCCGGTACTCTGCCAAAGTTATTTTCTCAGCATTATTGCAGTCCAACAACCTTAAAATTTGTTCCATTCCATCAATCCAATGTTTCGCCTGCTCAGGACTTCCCATTCCACTGAACTTAGGTAGCTTCAGCTTCAAAAATTGTTCCACCAGTCCTTGAGTATGGCATTCTGCTCCAGGTTGTTGCTACGCATGTCTTTCCATCAGATTTCCAATATTGGCCAATACCTGCCGGATATCTTCCATTCGGGGTTCAGCCCTTGCAGCAGAGGCTTCAGCCCTTGATGGATGAGCACTTGTATCTCACACCATGACTTTCCTGCAATTTCCAAGCGTTGCCTTAGGAATAATCCGAGACTCACTGTCTCCATTCAAAGCAACTACTACTACAACATAAGTAACATATACATGTTACTGGTACCTAAAGACAACTCAAAATAGACTACTAAGGATCTACGAGTGAATACTCATCATCCGTTATTCAAAGTTAATCAATTATTCCATTTTATATCCTATGATGTGCAAAGTCATCATGTTCCTCAATTTCCAAGTGAGGCTCCTTATCACTCCACCTATAACCATTGCTCTGATACCAACACCGCCTGTGGCACCCCGAAACACCTAAGGCCGCCACAGGTACCAAAAAAGAACCTTAGTTCCTAGGCATATATATTTGTTTTTTTTCTTACGGTCCCAGCACATCTTACTTGCGGAAGCATAATCAAGTCTTACTAATTCTCCCTCCAACAATCATGATACAATACACACCACTAAGCACCACAAGAAAATAAAGCCGAGCCACTCTTTATTTACATATTTTCAAGATGGTTTCATGGGTCGGTACAACCAAAAGGAAAACCAAGACTCTTGGCTAGACTTGGCTACAACTCAAAAAGAGACAACTCGACCCTCTATGTTGATCATGCAAAATCCTCCATCTATAAGTGTCGGCTATTGTCCAAAAAGTAGCAGCTCCTACTCCTCACGTACGGGCCATCATACCCACCCCGGTGCGTCAGGCGGTGGCGGCGGCAACATCCCCCGCATCACTCTGTCACGATGAACATAAACAGATATGAACTCCTGAATGACCGAGCCCTCAGCCAGGCCCATGTCATACATCACTAGTGCACAAACCCGAATGAACGTCAGAACAGGGATGGTGGGACAGTCAATCTCCATACACTCGACCTCCACATCCGATGGAAGGCCGTAAAAGATGCCCCGCGTGACAGTAGGGAGCAGTATCTTTCTAAACTAAAATGCTAGTCCCCAAAAGGGGTGAGTACAACCACTCAGCAGGTAAAAGATCCAGTAAACTACTCAATGCATCACACAGAACAATCAAGACATCATAGTATAGTTCACATCATTCATACATCCAAGCATTACTTACCTTGCGGTCCTGCACATGTCATCATACCATATATGCATATACATCCATGCACTCATCATCAAGCATTTATGCATATACCATCATTCCATAGGTGCATATACATCCATGCACTCATTATCAAGCATTCATGCATAGATGTTACCATACCATGCATGATTCAATTTCAATTTCCCAATTTTTATTCTTTCAATTTGGGCCACCACATTTCTCTTTCCTGAGACCAGTATTTGCATCCCACATTTATCGCTCGCACCCAACTTGGCATTGCGAGGAACCTCTGGCACACACCTCCGGGCATCCGGCACACACACTCTGGGCATCTCGTACCCCAACTAACATCACGAGGTATCCCCCGGCTCACACCTCCGGGCTTCCGGCACCCCCACATCCCAAGCATCTCGAAACTCCCGAGGACATCCGGCACATACCCTTCGGGCATCTGGCATTTACACTCCCTGGCTGGGTATCCCGACACTCCCGGGACATCGTCGGCTCACACCTCCGACGGCATTCTCATTTATCATAGTTCACATTCACAATTATGGCTCAATTTCAATATGGCATATGATATGGTGGCAAAAAAATCATTTTCAGCATTTTGATTCTTATATGTAGTTCTAATTATCATCACATATGCAGCAAGATCCAATCACTTACGACAACATAATCCATGGGGTCCATACAACTTAGAATAATCCATATATCATGACTTTTTGAAATCTACTAAAAATCCGGTTTGCACAATTTCAGAAAACATATTAATTAAATACTCCAAAAATTATGAAATCTGAACATGTGTTAGTCAAGACATAAAGGCAGCAACTCCATGAAGAACACATGCCCAAAAGAACTTCACACAAAAAGATATAGCTCACACATTATAGCTTGCAAAATTCGGACACATCAGATTGCGCGATTCTTGAAATATTTTAACTTAAATACCCAAATGACCTCCAAAAATTATGAAATTTTACCAGGTGATAGTCAAGATCCTAAGGAAATTATTTTCATGAAGACATCAAGGCTAGATTCGTCCTAGATAATTAACTATGGACGGTTGAAGCCCCTGTTCCTAGTACAGAACATTCCAGGTTTTAGCCATCTCCCAAAAATCAAGATTTCACCTACTTGTCTTCCTTCATTTGATCTGAATTTTTTATATGCTTTGCCTCAAGGGGTCCACTACAACTTTTATTAAGGGATCCAAGTGAGATTCTCAAAGGAAATTCACTTTATAGTCCACGAAGTCGCTGGAATTCAGTACAACAATTCCAGATCTATCATCTTCAAAGGAAAATCGTTTCGCTAGGCTACACTTGTTCGTTTTACCTAAAATTTGAGTATGTTAGGATTCAAGATGTGCTATACAACTTTTGTGAAGGGGTCGAAGTGAAATTCTCAGTAAAAAGCTACACGCAACACACAAAATCAAGAAGAGGTCAACAAAACAGTTTCAGATCTAGCGTTTTCGTTGAGGAAGGATTTCACCCCACAAAACTCAACCATTTTGTCTCAAATTTTAGTATGTTATACTATAAGATGTTGTCTACAACTTTTGTGAAGAATTCGAAACCAAAATCCGACCCGAACCCCGCATGCAAGCCTCTACAACATTCTGGGTCAGGCTGTTTACTCGAAAACAGAATGCTATTTCAAAACAACACCCATACAACTTCGGTATTTCACACCCTAGGCATACGAAATTCATCACCTTTCACTAGCACATCCTAGACACAACATGCAAGAGCAGATCAATGGATCTAACTTGCCTCCAAACCGAGCTACGGCGAGCATGATGGCGGCAAATGACGGACACACGGGCAGCTGCGGGCAACGGACGAGCGGCTTCCTCCTTCGCGCAGCCTCTTCCTCTTCTCTCTCAGCTTCTCTCACTCTATTGATAGCTCTCTCTCTCTCTCTCTCTCTCTCTCTCTCTCTCTCTCTCTCTCTTTCTCTCTCTCTCTCTCTCTCTCTTATGGTCGACAGCCCCCCTAAACCGGCCACCCCTTCTTTTTATTTCCCTTTAAATCAATCATTAGTCATCATTAGGAGCCACCCAAAGTGACCAATGGGTGAAGCTCTCTTTTTGCCACTTGGCGAATCCCATGCATGATGGGCTTGAAGATGGGCCGGCTCCTCCCCCCTTGTGGTTGGCGGCAGCCCCGTTCATGGGCTTCATGGGCCAAGCCAATTTGGCCCACTTTTGGTCCAATACCCTTGGGCCTAAAGTTCAATCTTAATAAATTTCAATTTTACTTTTTAATAATTCATCTTAATTCCCTCTTTTATAAATTTCAAATTCTCAATTTCATATGGCCATAAAACTTGTAACATTTAAACTATAGGGATCAAATCTATGAGGTGCATAGCCAAGAACAAATTCTTCTTATCAACTTATCCTATAATACTAATTTTAATAACTCATGAACACAAGATACATAACACTCAGTCTTAAAAGTAAGTCAATAGCTAAGGCATAACCCAAAGGAAAATTTCATTACCTAATCATATACTTTAATACATCTAGAGGTTGCCTTGAATTTTTGGGATGCCACATTTAGTTTAACCTGTTAGCGGGTAAAAGTTTCGAGTTTATTGAAAGTCGAGGAGGGCCCTCATTTACCTTAATCTCGTCACTTGAGGCAACCCGTTTGTTAGATGTGGGTTGCCAAGGTTACTTGGCCACTGTTATGGATACAACAATTGAGGAGCCGAAGATGGAGAACATCACTGTGGTACAAGAGTTTTCTGATATGTTTCCTAAAGAATTACCCGATCTGCCCCCAAAAAGGGAGATCGAGTTCATGATTGAGTTGGCCCTCGGGACAGAGTCAATTTCTAAAGCTCCTTACCGTATGTCGTTATCAGAATTGAAGGAACTAAAGGTGCAGACGCAAGATTTATTGGACAACGGAATTATACGCCCTAATGCATAACCTTAGGGAGCACCAGTTTTGTTTGTGAGGAATAAAGATGGTTCATTGCATCTTCGCATCGACTATCGGCAACTCAATCAAATAACGATCAAGAATAAGTATTTGTTCCCGAGGATTGAAGACTTGTTGACTAGCTGCAGGGAGCGTTGATATTTTCCAAGATTGACCTGAGGACAAGTTACCATCAGCTGAGAATCAAGAGGGAAGACATACCGAAGACGGCTTTTCGTACACGTTGCGGCCATTATGAATTCACCGTAATGATGTTTGGTTTAACCAATGCCCCAGCTACTTTCATGGATCTTATGAATCGTGTATTTAAGGAGTATCTGGATCAGGTCGTGATTGTGTTTATCGACGACATCCTAGTGTACTCGAGTGTACTCGAGAAGTCTAAAGGAGTACAAAAGACATTTAAGGATAATGCTTCAAACTCTGTGAGAACATGGACCGTACGCTAAGTTCAGTAAGTGCAAGTTTTGGTTGACTCACATGGCATTCTTAGGTCACGTGATTTCAGGTGAAGGAATTTCCATGGACCCGACTAAGATCGAAGCAATGATAAATTGGCCTAGATCGACGATAGTGACAGAAATCAGAAGTTTCTTGGGATTGGCAGGCTATTATAGACGATTCGTGGAAAGATTTTCTGCAATAGCCATGCTAGCCATGCCTCTGACTCAATTGCTAAAGAAGGAAGAGAAGTTCGTATGGACGGATAAGTGTGAGCGTAGCTTTCCAGAGCTTAAATAGAAGCTGACTACCACACCCATGTTGACGATTCCGTCTGGTCCTGGAGAATACAAGATCATTAATGATGCGTCGTACAGAGGACTATGTTGTGTTTTAATGCAGCATGGCAAAGTTGTTGCACGTGCGTCTTGTCAGTTAAGGCCTCATGAGTTGAATTACCTAAGAACTCGAGGTGATTATTTTCACCCTGAAGATTTGGAGACACTACTTGTGCGAAGACAAGTTCCAGATCTTTACAAACCACCAGAGTCTAAAGTATTTATTCTCTTAGAATGAATTGAACATGAGACAGCGTCGTTGGATGGAACTTCTCAAGGACTACGACTGCGACATCCTATATCATCCCGGAAAAGCTAACAAAATCGCAGATGCATTGAGTAGAAAGTCTTCGATTGTGCAGATGATGGTTCAAGAGTGGATTCTACTCGAAGGAGCTCGAGATTCACTTTTCAAATTTGAGATAGGCCACCTTTCAAGTCTTACGGCCACCCTCTAAATTGAACCGAAAGTACAAATAAGGATCAAAACATTGCAGTTGACAGATCCTGAGACCCAGAAGATTCTATCGAAAGATACGGAAAAGAGAAAAGCAGATTTTCAAGTTACTGAAGATGGAGTACTAAAGTTTCGTGGGTGATTGTGTGTACCTGACGATGCGGAACTTAGAGAAGAGATCCTGTCAAAAGCTCATTGTAGTAGTTATAGCATTCATCCAGGTAGTACGAAGATGTATCAGAATATGCATCAACACTATTGGTGGACCAATATGAAGGCAGATATAGCCAAACATGTTGCCAAGTGTTTGACGTGCCAACAAGTGAACGCACGGCATTACAAGTCTAGAGGACTGTTGCAACCTCTGGATATTCCCGAGTGGAAGTGGGAACATATCACAATGGATTTTATGATGGGGTTACCAAGGAGTTAATGAAGTAATTATTCCATATGGGCTGTAGTCGACAGATTGACGAAGTCAGCTCACTTCATTGCCGTACGAAAGGATTTTGCATTTGACAGATATGCTGAGTTGTACGTGCGCCAGATAGTGCGTCTGCATGGACCACAGGTGACGATTACATCAAATCGAGACCCAAAGTTCACAGTAGCTTTCTGGAAAAGTTTACAAACTACCTTGGGAACGAAGCCACAATACAGTATGGCCTATCATCCGCAGATAGATGGCTAGTCTGAGAGGACGATTCAAACCCTCAAGGACATACTGCAAGCTTGCGTACTAGACTTCAAAGGAAGTTGGGAGGAACAGCTTTATCTAGTTGAGTTCGCCTACAACAATAGTTATCAACAGAGTATCCAAATGGCACCGTTTGCAGCGTTGTATGGCAAAGCTTGTAGAACTCCCGTCTGTTCAGACGAAGTTGGATAGCGTAAGATCACTGGCCCTAAGTTGGTTCAATAGTCAGTCGACACCGTCAAAGTCATTCGAGAAAGACTAAAGACCACTCAAAGTCGTCAGAAAAGTTATGGAGATAAGCGGCGAAGATCATTGGAGTTCGAAGTTGGTGAACAAGTATTCCTTAAAGTGTCACCAATGAGGGGTAGTTTGTGCTTCGACAAGAAAGGAAAGTTAAGTCCGAGGTACATCGGTCCCTTTGAGATTTTAGAGAGAACTGGGACTTTGGCGTATCATCTTGCGTTGCCGCCAAGATTTGCTTAAGTGCACGATGTTTTCCACGTGTCAATGTTGAGGAAGTATGAGCCTGACCCAACCCACATGCTGAATTTTGAAGAATTAGACGTGGACGAGAGAGTGTCGTACATGAAGAGACCAGTTCTGATTGTGGATCGAAAGAAGCAAGTGCTGCACAACAAGACAATCTCTTTGGTCAAAGTGATCTAGCAACACCAAAGAACAGAAGGAGCAACGTGGGAAAACGAAGAATCGATGAGACGTCAATACCCCTATCTTTTTGAAGAAGAATATTAATGGTTTAAATTTCGAGGATGAAATTTTTATAAGAGGAGAAGAGTTGCGACATCCTAAATTTCAACCCTGTCTTGATAATATGAAATCAGCATTTCGTCGACGCGCCTATGGTCCTTTTTCTCTAAGTTGGTCACTCATGAGTTAACTAATATATTAGGTGAAGCCGTTAAGGGATATAAACGCGGCAGACTTGAGAATTCGACCAGAAATCGATTGCTCGATGTGATGATCGGCAATGGTCAATATGGCACCATTATAATCTATTAGTGATCAGATATAGGTTGAGTCGACAGAAACACACAATTGAATTGCGGGTGATTCCGCATGATAACGAAATTTGCGTCAAACGGCACTAATCCAATTTTCTATCGATTTTATACTCGATGCCCGTAATTGAAACTCGAGATTTTTATGACAACTAAGAGTCGCCTACAAGTCGGAGATGCACAAACGTGGATCGAAAATTATCGACCATGGGTCAAATGCATTAAAATCCCTAAAAGCTACCCGGTAGGTTAGGTTGTACTAAAATTGCATCCAGTTGATTTTAACCATGAAATTGAATTCGATTTCAAGAATCGAAAGTTCGAACGTGTCACGCGTGCCCTCCCCGACGGCCCCCGATCCATTAGGGTCGCCACACGCTTTCTTGTCCTAGATGTCCTTTACTCGATACCCTTGGATTTCAGTGAATCCGTGAGTTTAGGGGTCTTATCACTTTTTTCATTGGTCCCTGCGCAATTTACATGGCAGAAGCGGATCCAACAACTCCTTTCCGAAATATTGAAATGATGCACACTAGATACACATAGATAATGTGACATCCCAGGGCGTCACGTACTAAGTGCAAGCGGAAATATCATTTATCATTATCATCTTGCCTAATTTGTAAACTCCTTTAGATAACCTATAGTGTTTACCATTGAAGGTTAGCATGTATAACATGGATTATTTAAAATCTCAAGTTTATATTATGAGGTTATCTTGTAATCACTCCACCTTCAATTCAAAGTATTGGCCAAATCATTCATGCACATAAACAAGGTCACAAGAAGCTGCATTTCTACTTATCATCATCAAGGCTTACAAAATTTATCAACCTGGACTCTTGCCATGTTCATCGCCTATATATACAACGTATACATTACAAAAGGCAGGCGTAACAAAAGCTAGGGATAAAGGGTGACGGTATCTACTCCACGAGTTCCCACACAAGCCCGCATCTAACAAAAAAACAAAAGTTAGTTAGCTTCTACAAGATCAAAGGCGTCTAGGCACCGTCCATCCCCGCTCCAGGTCCTCCTATTCCAAAGGGTAAAGGTCCAAATATCTCCCCTTCATGGTTGATAAACCATGCAACGAACATCATCGGTATCAACTCAGCCCTACCGTCATCCATCCATAAAGTTGCCTCATACTTGGAGAAAACCATGTCAATGTCGGGATCATACACGTCATGAAGAGAAACATCAAAATGCACTACTGCCCGGTATCAAGCTACTGGCGGTACATCCATGATATCAATCTGAAAATGTAAGGTATGAGCAAACAACCTTGCCCAGTAAAGAATGATAAAACTCTAACTTAAATAATCCACAGCCATTAAGATTACAAGAGAATCATCAAACAATTTAGGATGCTAAAGGAAGTATATCATAAGCATAAACAATTGGATATTAACACATTATGCACATAATCACCTTATGAGCACCCATTTCTATGCTTACCTTTCTCAAGCTCAATCTCATATCAAAATGTAATGCAACAATAATAAATGGACTTACTCGCCAAATAAAATTATATTTCGTGTGCACATGATCCACCCTCGATCAATCACTAACCGGAATTCAACCGGCCAGATCGAGTCACTTCCGGAAGTTACCTTATCCGGACTTCCACAATATTTCTATCATGGGCATCTCACTCCAAGGCATCCCGGCATCACTCAACCGAGGTCCTCCCAAGACCACTCAGCAAGGGGCATCTCACTCCGAGGCATCTCAGTATCACACAACCGAGGCATCCTTGATCACACACAAGGGCATCTCACTCCGAGGCATCTCAGTATCTCTCTACCGAGGCATCCAAGACCACTCAGCAAGGGCATCCCAACTTCCGAGGGGCATCACCGGTATCTCGGTACCAATGGGTTCATTCATCTTAAGCACACGTTTCACACCACCACACCTTTGATTAATGTATTTATCGTATGCAAAAGAAAAAGACTCCAAAGTATCTAACTATATATCTAAGTCTCATGAACCTAGCACACATGCATGTCCAATTATAAGATAAAACCCATTACGTCAAGTCCCATTCCATGGCGAACAGATATTTACCCCATAATCAAGCACTATGCACCGCACTCATTGCACACGCATGATACTATATGCACTTATATCTCAAATGATATATGAGACTTACTCTTATATGACTAACATCTATTATGAGGTTTATTAGACTCTACGTGCATCACAAAAGCCTAATATAAAAGACACAACCTCTAACATTTGTTCTCGGGTCCAGACAGTTTAATAACTAAATGTACAGTTTCGGTTTCGGACACAGAAGGTATACCAATTCTTGTCAAAATGTTACCAAATTTTAGTATGTTATATTTGAGACATAGACTAACAATTCCTGTGAAGAAACTTAAGTCTAATTCTCACTGTATTAAGAGTAACAATCGCCATAATCTTTACTAGTACTCTGTACCAACGTCCAGATTTCGTATCTACAAAGAAAATTGTTTCACTAGCCAAATCTTATCGATTTAATCTCAAATTTTGACACGTCATTCCTTAAGATGTTTTCTACAATTTTCATTAAGGATTTGAAGTCAAATTCTAACTAGGTAAATACATAAAATTCGTACAATCAGTAAAGGTCAAACCGTTTCTCACAAGAATAGTTTACTGGTTTTACTAAGTTCACTTCTATCTCTACGTTTTATATATTCATATGGTTATAGCTACGTGTATAACTTGATCTTATAGATTTTCTATCATTTAGAATGGTTTCTTTCTTATTTCACTCATAACCGTTTTCACCTAGAACAGAATAAGTACACGATTTCCTTTACTTCTAACCCGGCTAAACCACTTATCTTTTCACAAACTTCTTCTACAATACTTCAATGCCTAATCTCAGCAACTTAAGGCACCTTCGGCATGTCTTTCTCTAACAAATAATCAATCCACAACTCGGCTTGAAGTGTTGTTGCACCCGTGAGTTCACTCATCACAGTAAACACCATATCCATCCACTTGGCATCCATTTCATCACTTCACTCAACAAAACAGCATACTCACACTTGGATTTCGAACATGCAATCCTCAAAAACAACATGCAATGGCTTCTAACTCTAATCTAACACTTACTCAGCTTAGATTAACCACAAAACAGCAACTACAAACTAAATCCTTCACTGTTTGGATTGACCCGCAAGCTTTCTTGAAAAAACAATGGATAACTTTCAATTTAGAGTTATATCTTTCCTTACCTTGTTCAGCTGTTAGACAACACAAGGATGCTTCAAGATCAACACCAAAATCTTGCATGCAAGAAGAAGAAATCACTGGTTTGCTTCTGGTTTGCTTCTGGTTCTACCACTCGACCGAGAGAGAAAGAAAGAAGAAGATGAAGATGGGTTGCTCGGTTTTATATGGAGAGAGAGAGAGAGAGGGTTACGAAACTTAAGGGGGAAAATCGGCTACAAGCTAATCCCTAGGCTAGACTAATGATGAAATTTGCTAATGATTGTTTTCCCTTGAGTTGATGGTTTCGATTTCTAGACGAAAGAAAACTGTGGGTGTCGCATGCAAGGAGAAAACGAGAGAGAGAGAGGGTGATGTGGCCTCCAAGCTTGTTCTCTCAAGTTTAATTTGTCACTCAAAATCAATTAGTCTCTAATCCGAGTCATTTAGTCGGTTCATTGATTTCTAATATTTTTCAATTCCCTTTTGTTTCAACTTGATTTCAATCCTTTTGTGATTATACAAAGTCATGGCATAACATATCGACTAGTCAATGTTAGTCTATAAAAAGTTCATCACAAAAATGCTAAATTTAGAAATTGATATTAGCATTATAGACATTAATCAAGTTATCATAACTATAATCTATAAAATAAAATCATTTGGGCCTAAATATTAATTTCCGGCTCAATAGGCTTAATCCATAACAATCTGGCCCACTAAACTAAATCTACAAATCTAATAATTCCGAACCTTGGCCCGCTTCAAGCCAAGTCCAAGCCCATAATCTCTCATTCGAGTTTTCAAGTCCAATTCATGTGGCCCACTTATTTCTCAATCCCACACATTCCTCACAATCCATCGAGTTCAATTTCTGGCCCAATCTAATTAATCTAAGTTCCTAATGATCTAATTACACTAATGAAGGTCGGTGAAATTTGGGATGTCACAGATAATAACCAAGCACTTTTTATTTACATATACTAGATGGACATCGTTTGTCGGTACATCAAGTTTTCTATAATTGGCTATATCCAAAAAACTAGACCGACATCGTCCATCAGCAAATGCCGATGTCCAAAAATTAACTGCTGATCTCACATCCTTGTTCACTCTACTCCGCTCGTGCCCCCGTCATCGTCCTCTAGTGGCGGTGGCAGCGGCTCTAGAGTACATCCGTTCCTCCGGACATACAAGACAACGAACTCCTAATGCGCGGGAACTGAGAGGAGGCCGGTGTCGATCGTCAGTATCACCCTCACCCGGATGAATGTCGGTCCCAACAGATCAGAATCATGATACTCCGACTGTTCCCATTGTAAATTGACGAGGATACCATAGAAAGTACTGAGAGGCGCAGGTAGTAGTGGCATCTTGATCACTCTGTAATATGTTAGCCCCCACGAGGGGTGAGTACAACTACTCAACAGTCAAAATTATACTAAACTATATTACGGAGCCTATCGTCACCCAATTCCACACAATTCAAATATGTACACATAATAGTAGTAATAAACATGCATCAATTCAGGAAGATATAAAAATGGAGTGGCATATCGAAAACAATGAGAATTCAGAAATTCATTTTATCTCAGTCTACTAACACCATCTTTCAGAGGACCAATGTTTGCGTCCCTCCAAGCATATCGCACCCAACTTGGCATTAGAAGGCCTCCGATTCCATATTTCAGTCACCGGGCATCCGGAGCGTGTTACGTTACACCTCCAAGCATCTTGCACCCCACCTAACATCACGAAGAACCTCCGGGCTCACCATGTCAATGACGTCCCACAGGCATCCGGAACATGTTGCATCACACTTCCAGGCATCCTGACACTTGAGAACCTCTAGGGCTCACCAGTCCCTAGACTTCCGGAGGCATCGCCACTACGATCCTCTAGGCAACCCGACGCCTGGGGCATCGTCAACCTGAGGGTTCGATGGAATCAATAACATTTCAACCATGGTGTAGTAATCAAATCAATTTAATGCCAAAACGTTTTTGAATCACCAACATGGAAAATCCCTTCGGTTTTCGAAAATCATAGTTTATAGTATCAAGTAATTGCAAAATAGGGATTTCAAAGACACGGCAATACAACAACAATAGTCTTTTAAAAATAGGTCAATCTTATATCGATGAAATCAATTCATGAAATCAAAAGCTTGATACCGAACCCATAAAATCCATTTTCACGTTTAAATCTCAAATGCTTTTCAAAATTCGTAGGTACAAACTCAAGACGTACTCGTGCCTCAAGATTTAACATTCATACGTAATAATTTTCATCAAAACCGTGAACATTTCTCAAAATATTGGAATTGACACATCGACGGTCAATAATCTCAATTTCGACCCTAAAGTTTTCAAAGTAGTTCACACACATAAAATCTTAGAGCTTTGAAATATCGGAAATTAGCACGTACGTGGCCTCCAATTTGGACTCGACCACAACAATTATAAAATCCTCTCCCATATAGCTCAACTCAACCCAATAACCTTCAAGTTCACAATTCAGCGCAAGTATACCAAAATAATCTTAACATACGGAACGGTTTCACCAAGCAACGACAGCATTCACATCTTATAGGTTAGTAGTATCGACTTGCCTTTGGTTTGGGGCGTCAACGGCAAGGCGAATCCGGGAGCTATGGATCACGAGCGTAGTTGAGACAAACTGGATGACGAGATGTAAGTTGGGGTCTCTTCAAGTCAGTGGCGGTTGGGGAATGGTGGTGAGGAAGCTGGTAGCACGATGGGGTTGCGAAGTGGTGCGGGTGGTCACCGGTGAACGGCAGAGAGAGTGGGACGACACCGGCTCTTGGGAGGTTTGCTAAACGGAACAAAATCAGCGAGGGATGGAGGCACCGAGAGAGAAAAAGGAGAAGAAGTCTTCGTGGGTTTGATGTTGAGAGGAAAGGGATGGAGCGGCCGAGTGTAGAAGGAAGAAGAGGCTTCGTTCTTGGTATTGTTGACTTTATGAGTCGACAATACCGGCAAGTGCTGGTGGGCGCCCGAGCGGATGGCAGCTGGAGGAGACATGGCCGCATACCGTTCTCCTTGCTGCCACTTGAGGTCTCCATGCAAAGGGACATGGCCTCCCTTTTTGTTGACTGCATGAGTCAACTAAGCGAGGTCTCGGTGGCCGTCGTCGAAGGGGACAACTCAGTGGAATACGTGTTTTCAGCATGGTCAAATTCCTTCATTTGCTGTCCACCGAAGAAGGAGTTACGTGGCTGCAGCAACAGAAGTCAATGGTCTTCATTTGCTGCATGGAGGAGGGGCTGTTTGTGGCCGCATGCTTCAACGTAGTAGCAGAAGTTGGAGTCCACCTTTCCCATTTTGTTGACTCCTTGATAGACGTATGCATGGGTTCTTCACGAAGGAGAGTAGATGGTCGTGTGAGCGGGGTCAACCTTCCAATCGTTGACTTCCGAAGAGAGGGACGTGCATCGGAATTCAGGGTCAATGGTCTACATTTCCTTGGCTGTCCATGAAGAAGACAACGTGGTGGTGGTGTGGCCAACGTCTTTGCATGGGAATGCATATTCTAATGTGGCTGAAATTTCGGAAGTCTACATCTCCGCATGCATGAAAAGCTCGCCTGGTAAGGTATCAATGTGGGAGGTGTTGGTCTCGCGAGTGGCACCGCGTGAAGAAATTTCTAGATACGATACTATTGCGAGAACGTGATGAAACATGACATTTCGATATGGTGAGAGTGGTGACAAAACGGGGCCGTAGGTGGTGCCAATGACGTAGTCCGACGACAAATTCGTCGACCCGTCTCAGACAGTTACGTACTCAAGGTCTAGTGAAATCCGGATGTCACAAATCTCCCCTCCTTAGAGAATTTTTTCCTCAAAATTGAACGTCTCTTACGTCTCATTGAAGAGGTGAGGGTACCTTTGCCTCATCTCATTTTCACTTTCCCACGTAGCTTTTTCCACGTTATGGCATCGCCCTAAGACTTAACTAGCGGAATTTTCTTTGTTCGGAGAACTTGCTCCTTCCGATCCAATACCTGGATCGGTTCTTCCATGTACCTTACTTGCTCATCCACTTTGATAGCTTCATGATCGAGTATGTAACCAGGATTGGGCTGATACTTCCTTAGAATTGACATATGGAAAACGTCAAGCAGATTTGTCAATTTAGGAGGCAATGCCAGCCGACAGGCTACATCCCCTACATTTTCGAGAATCTCGAAAGGTCCGACAAATCTAAGGCTTAACCTACCCTGTATCCTGAAGCACGACATTCTCTTCATCAGGGATACCTTTAGGAATACGTGATCTCCTACATCAAATTCTAAGGGTCTTCTACACTAATCCACATAGAATTTTCTTTCATCCATTTCATTCCAGCAAATAGGAATTCTACAAGCTTAACCATGCTTCCGCTGCGCCATTTTGATAAAATTATCCCAGAAACACTGCCCACTCCTGTATGGTGCATAGTTCGGTTCATTCCTGCCCCCTTTGCCGTCCTAGAAGCTTGCTAGGAGCCGCTCCTTGCTTAGGCCCTCTGGCCTCGGCATCCACTCCCCGCCCTCATCGAATCGAGTCGTTACAGGTCCACAAATTTTCGCCTGGTTTGAACCCAAACTATACATCTACTAGAGGGGTCTTGTTTCGACAGGGACTAATTCACTAAGGTATTATCCGCTTGACCTATCCCATACTAAGCCTGACGGTTTTATTCTTTGGTGCATGGGTAATTACTATCCCAAGAGATCATTCATCCTAGTCCATTGCTTATAGAGCCAGTCCAATCCTACGATGACGTCACAATCATACATAACTATCACTACACAATCCATTTTCAGATCTCGTCCCCCTATGGTTGTCTTACACTTCCAAATACTAACGTGGACAACACTATGTTCTTCAGCGGTGTAGAAATACAAAGAGGCATATCTAAAGATTTGGTTCCTATTTCTCACAATCGTCTATACCTTTTAGACAAAAGAATGTGTGTCACCCGAGTCAAATAACGCACATGCCTTATTATCATTTATAGAAATCATACCTGGGTTAATGTTTTTGGAAGCTTTTGCTTGTTCCTGGGTGATCGCGTACACCCTTCCTTGCGTTGGCGGTCTCTATGATTTCCCTTGCGAAGGTGGTCCACCTACACGTTGTTGCACTTGTCGAACCGAGTTGGCATTCAATTTCGATCCTTCTTGTGGAAAATTTCTCCTAAAGTGTCCTCTTTGCCCGCAACCAAATCACCTTGGTTGATTGTTATAGGGTCCTGATCCATGTTGTCTACCACACCTTTGGCAAAAGTTGTCTTGATACGACACTTTTCTTGGAGCCTGACCACTCTTGGTCTTTTCGAAATTTCCAAAATTTCGCTTTTTCTTAGAATCCCAAGGTGATTCTCGGGTTAGATAGGGTCTCTTACCTTGTTAGGCATCACTCAATGTCAATTACCTCAAGAACAATTAGTGACTCAGTGTCGCTAATCAGCTCAGAAAGAAAATAACGTAAGAGCGTTACTAGAATCACATAAGTAACATAAAATGTTACTTGCACACAAAGGTAACTCACAATCATTACCAATATTTTACGAGTGAAAATCAATCACCCGTTATTTGCAGTTAGTCAACTACCCCTAACTAGTGCCTTACCGTGTGCATCATTATATCCTCCTTTCCAACTAATACACCTTATTACTCCAGATAGACCAAAGCTCTGGGACGTGTCATAACGGTTTGGCCTTATAATTGGAACCCTTGTAATTGTTTGAGAATGAATTGGTGTGTTCCAGTTATTGAATTACACTTGCTGTGTTCATAAACGTATATGTGGCGTACTAATATGCAGGGAGGTGCTGAGAGTAGGTAAGTCTGTGTGTGATGCCTGTTTAGGCTACCTTTGAGTGAATTCTCGTCCTAATCGGGGTTTAGGGTGTTCACTCACTGAGATTTATCTCACCCTGTCATGGTTTAAATTTTCCAGGTCCTTAGATGGAGGTACGTCACATCCATTTTGGTTGCCCACGGGACGTGGAGTCTGAGTCTACCTTTTTCCCTATCCCTGGGACACTTGGAATCGTGAGCTCGTGGTGACCACTATTTGGGTCCATGAGGGCCTATCTCACTTGGTACCTATTCGCTTCAAAGCATGGTTCCTTAACAAGCCTAATGGAGTCTGGGAGGGTCCTTTGCAGGGTTTTGACAGGCCTACCGTCAAAATCGAGGATGAGGAGGTACTCCACCCCATGGACATTGATATATTGAATGATATCATGGAGAACTAAGGGCCCAAGACTGAAGGGTCTGGAGTAGAGGTAGTTGATCCTTTAGACATCGACATCCCAGATGGTGTCGTGGAGCATCCGGAGCCTGAGGCAGAGGGGCCCGAGGTGTAGGTTATATGGTAGTTCCTTTTTGGGTCAGACTTATGTGTATAGACCTGTAGGTTCAACCTGATATGTATATAAAGTGGGTTTTGTGAAAAAGACATAGCATGTTTTTACTATCCCTCTTTTTGATGATTGTCCGGGTGTTTATTTAATTCGCTTCCACATGTGCTTAATTGAAAGATAAAGAGAAAGGACTTTGCTACGTGTGTGGCATCCTAGAATTCCTTGCTAATCTTTAGGGGTGCTCTAATTCATGTCTTGCATTAAGACTTTGGCCAAGCTTTGGGTGAATAATTATTTGATAGGAAAATTCTATTTTGGCCATGTGGATTATGGATTGAAATTTATTAAATTAGGTCACAAGGTTTTATGAATTGTAATTTTCAATTAGGTGATTATAAAATTTAGGTTTAAGAAGGATTATTAAGATGAGGTGTGGGCCAAAATTCTAGCTCAAGACCAGCCCACAAGAAGCCCCACCCTTCGGCCATTTGGGCCTAGCCCACGAAGCCCAAGAAGAGGAGCTGCCGTCGGCCCATGGCTGGCCCAAGCCCAGCCGGATGAGCCCATCATGTGCATGGGAGGATTTACAAGTGTTAATCCCCTTTGTCCAAGTGTCCTTCATGCAAAATCAATGATTGTTCATCATTGAGGGGAAGAAACTAAGAGAACCGGTTTGATGATGAAGAGGGGGGGTGTCGACCAAGAAGGAGAGAGAGAGAGAGAGGGTTACTGAGAGAAAGAGAGAAATCGAGAGAGAAAGGGAGAGTGAGCGTGCGGAAGAAGAAGGAAGCCGATCGTCCGTCGACCGTCCGCCATGCGTCTGTCGTTCGTCGCCGCATCCAGTCGCAGCTCGCTGTTTGCTCAGTTTAGAGGCAATTTGGGATCCTTAATCTGCTCTTGCATGTTGTGTCTAGTATGTGTGCTTGAATGATGATAGATTTCGGATGTTTAGGGTGTTAAAAGTTGAAGTGTTAAGAAGGACGTTTGAGACTAGTAAACTGTTTTTGAGGAAACAGTTCGACCTTGGATGTTCTATTGGCTTGCATCTGTTGTTTGAGTTGGATTTTGGCCGTGACTTCTAAACAAAAGTTGTTAAGGACTTCTTGAAATATAACATACTCAAATTTGGGACAAAACGAATAAGTATAAGTGGGTGAAATCCTTATTTTTCGGAGAGACTGAATCTGGAGATTTCTGTAACTACCTTTGATGAATGCATGGTCTGTAAGCCTATCTTTTTGTTGAAATTTCACTTTAATTTCTTAACTAAAGATGTAAATGACATCCTGAGGTTTAACATATCAAAAATTTAGAGAAAAATAACAAGAATAGATAGGTGAAATCGTGGTTTTTTGGAAGTAGTCAGATCTGGAAACTTCGGTATTGAAACAGAAGTTTTATCCGCCTATATTTAATCACCTAGAACGAATTTGACTTTAGTTTCTTCATAAAAAACCTACCTTAGGATCTTGACTACAAAATAGTGGAATTTCATGAATTTTGAAGATCATTAGGGTATTTAATCGGAAATATTTCTAAAACCGTGTAATCTGACGCGTTCAGACTTAGTCAGTTTCAATGTATGGGTCATATCATTTTTGTATGAAGAACTTTCGGCAAAGTGTTCTCCATGAAGTATCTTTCTTTATGTCTTCCCTGAAACATATTCAAATTTCATAATTTTTTAAGTTCATTTGCCTATTTAACCAAAAATGTTTCAAAAACTGTGCAAGCTGTATTGTTAGAATAGTAATGCTGTGATGCATGGTCTATATCAAATTTTATGAGGGTCTTTTGGTGTAGTGTCCTTCATGAAATATCTGCCTTTATGTCTTGACTATCACATGTTTGAATTTCATAATTTTTAAAGGTCATTTGGGTATTTAATGGAAATATTTTCTAAAACTGTGCAAGCTGGATTGAGCGAATTTCAAATGCTGTAATTTATGATTATTCTGTTTTGGATGAGCCCCATGAATTATATTGATTGAGGTGATTGAATCTTGCTGAGCACGTGATGATATTTGGCATTGCATATAGAATCAAATGTTGAATTTGACTTTGTTGCTATTACATCATGTGCCATGTTGATTGTGAGACATAAATTGGTGAATATGAATTATGATGAATAAGGAGACTGTTGGAGGTGGGCCGATAATGCCTTGGGGTGTGGGATGCCCGGTTGTATTGTGATACATGCCCGGATGTCCTCGAGAGTTTCGAGATGCCCGAAATGGTTGGGTGCCAAAAGCCTTGGAGGTTTGTGCCCGGGGGGATGCCTCATGATGCCAGTTGGGATACGAGATGCCCGGAATGTGGGGGTGCCGGATGCCCGATGGTGTGTGCCGGAGGTTTTCTTGCGATGCCAAGTTGGGGTGCGAGTGATAAAATGTGGATGCAATTACTGATCCCGGGAAAGAAAGATGTGGTGATCAAATTGAAAGATAAAAAGTGGAAAATTGAATCATGCATGGTATAGTGACATGTATGCATGGCCGTATGATATGATGTGTACATGAGGTATAGTATATGTGTGAATGCTTGATGATGAGTACAAGGTTGTATGTGCACCTATGGCATGATGGTATATGAATGAATGCTTGGTGATGAGTGCATGATGATGTATGCACAGATGGTATGATGACATATGCATGGCTGCAAGGTAAGTTATGCTTGAATGCATTGATGATATGTACTATGCTATGATGTCCTGATTGTATTATGTGATGCATTGAGTAGTTTATTGGATCTTTTACCTGCTGAGTGGCTGTACTCACCCCTTCGGGGACAAACATTTCAGATTAGGAAGATGCCGCTCTCTCCGATCATGCGGGGTACCTTTTATGGCCTCCCATCTGACGTGGAGGTAGAGTGTTCGGAGATTGATTGCATTACCATCCCTGGTCTGACGTTTGTGTGAGTCTGCGTGCTAGTCATGTACGATGTGGGCCTGGCTGGGGGCCCGATCATTCAGGAGTTTTTGTCGGTCCACGTCCGCCGAGGTGGAATGATTCGGGAGATGTTGCCACCACCACCGCCCGACGCGCCAAGATGGGTGTGATGGCCGCGTGAGGAGTAGAGAGCTTATGTTTTTTTTTTTTTTTAGAGTAGACGACACTGATAGATGGAGGATGACATGTGATCATTATAGGGGTCGAGATATCTTTTGGGTTGTGGCCAAGTGTAGTTAAAGGTCTTGGCTTTTCTTTTTGGTTGTACCGACCCAAGAAATCCATCATGAAAATATATAAATAAAAGTGGTTCGGCCTTATCTTTTCATATGGTGCGTAGTTGGTGTGCATTGCATTATGGTTATTGGAGGGAGAGATGGTGAGACTCAATTATGCTTCCGCTAATAAATTGTGCTGGGACCATTTTCAAAAAAAAAAATACCTAAGGACCTCGGTCCTTCTTTAAACCCCTTTTTATAAAAGACAAGTAATGGGTATCTTTTTAGGGAAAGCAATTGGCAGGCTGTGGCGACTCTAACGGATCGGGGGCCGTCGAGGGGTGCCACAACGTGTCCTAGAAACGTCGCAATTTAATCGACCGCCGAGGGGTGTTCACTTGCCCGAGGTTCGGGGCATGACACAAAGCAAGTTTTCTTTTCATGGAACTAACCAGCACGCCATACGAATGCCTCAAGAGCTAGGTGTCTTAAGAAATTTATCCAGTTAAAACAGCTTTGGTTGGGAATGTATGGTCCTAGAACCATAAATTTCTATATTGAATTTTCGAAATCACTTGTTTCAGATGATTGCATAAGGCATCGAAATTCGTTTAGGTGAGAAAAGAACCATTCCTGCAAAATTTCCGAGGAGGCCCGCATGATTTTTTCCGTGTTTTCTTTAAAATGATTAAGGGGCAAGAATGTTTTGGCTAAAAACATGCTGACATAAATTTGGCCCCTTAAGATCTGATCAACTACCCATGCCATCGAGGGACTTATGGCATTTCTTTAATGGGGGAAAATGATGAACCCGAAAAAAGTTAGGAGAAAAATCTCACTGCTTTAGGTCATGGGATGATTTTCAAAACAGGTAGTCAAAAATTCTAGTGAGCAGGTATTATGGTTAGTTTTAAGAATTTGCCTCATAATATGAACTTCAGTTCTTAAAAGTCACGCTAACCCACACAACGGGTCAATGCCTGTTGGTTGTCTAACAAGCTTATTCTCAAGAGGCATTCCGATGATGATGCTACATTCTTCCAAAGTTGGGGTTAGCTTGAACCCACCAAATATAAAAGTGGATGGCTTCGGGCACCAGAAATCTGCTATGGCCTATATGACTTTGGGATGAACAGGGATTTGGACCAACAACATAAGATGACCGACTTTGCCTTTCACGTGCTCCTGGGCAAATTGATCCAATTGACCCTACCATCTGAAGGGTTCTGCTTTAGGGGAGGGAATAAAATGGATATCGTCTCCTCCCATCGCATATAAATTGTGACACGAAAAACCTACCTAAATTGCCATGGGTCAATAAAAGAAGGACTGAGTAAAAAAAAAATGTAAAGAAATTACTTTGCTTTTAAAGAAAATGGCAAGCACCGAGACATACACATGATACGTGTGGCTTGACGTCTAACTGAGAAGGCTTGCTGAAATTAAAGAGGCGTCTACCTGTCGCAATCTCGTGTTGGCATCATACCTCCTTAACTCCGGCTCTACCTAAAGAAATTCGGGGAAAAGAAAGGCATCCTCTACATCGCAATCTTGCGTTCAAGGCCGTATCTTTCTCAACACCATACTAAATATCCTATGGCGGCCCAGGTCCAGCAGCCGGGTTGTGTGTACCATGTGCAATGCTTAAAACATTAAAACATGCATAGCAGTTTATAATCACAAAGCATTTTATTTTCACAAAATTAAAATAGACCTTTAAGTTACTGACCTACATAAAAAGAAAAAAAAAATCAAGTCAGCAAAGTGCTTAAACAAGATAAAACGGCCTAAGTCCTCAAAGATTGTCTCCAGTGGAGTCGCCAAGCTGTCACAATCTCTTTCTTTCGGTGTCCCCAATTAGGGACGGGCGCCTTCAGAGGTTAATGGTTCAGCTAGGTCTATTAGGCTTAACCTGAACTCTCCCAAGTCCACCAATTCACGACTTAATAGTTAAGAGTTTTTAAACCTGTAAGTTAATTTTAACTAAGAGTTGCTACTAATCAATTTGGGGTAGGTCAATGAGAAACCCAAGCGAAATATTAGGAGGAATATTCGCTCCCACGCAACTAGAGAAACTAGGTTCGAGAACTCGATTACACTAGTTAATCACTAATGCCATTCCAATACCTAATCTTGTTTAAACCGTGAGGCTTTTTGGATTTGCAAGGGATTTTCCATACATTTGTGGAGAAAAAACATTTTTGTTGGTCTTTTTCTCTTTTTTTTTATATAACAAGCATTTTTGGACTCTTTTTGATCTTTTAAAAAATATACATTATTTCTCTTCTTTTTTTTTTCTTTTTTATGATTTTTTGGACTTTCTGGAAAATATGGGACATTTTGATTTTTTTCAATTTTTTGGAAAATAAATTTTTTATTTTTTTATTTTTAAATTTAAATTTAAAATATTATTATATGAATATATTAAAAAACTACCGGGTCGAATCCCCGAGTCGGGTCCAGCCCGAGTCATCCACCCGAGACTTGGACAATCCTACGTTGCGGCCCGACCCGGGGTATTCCCCTCTTTAAAAAAAAAGAAAAAAACAAAACAAACTAAGAAAGCCCACTGATTCGGCCCATCTGCATTAAGAAAAACCAACCTAGGGATCAACCAGCCCATACACGCAAGCCTAATCCGAGGGAAACCCTACCTAGACGCCGATCCAGGTTCAACCCGGTTCCATAGCCACAACCCAATTCCTAAAAAACCTACCTAGTTATGACCCGACTTGCGGCCGCCACCTAACTCGCAAAACCTACCTAGCCGCTCCACGCCCAACTCGCTTTCAATCCGGCTTCTCCTTCACGAGTCTGGCTTTCTGGAACCCTCGGGTTCATCGTCGCCTGCAGCAAAGGCGGCCGAGCCTATTCGAGGTCAAAATTGTGATGGGGTTTCGAGCCAACAAACGACGAAGACTAGGGAGGGGGATGGCGGATGGTCGAGGCCAGAACTTGCTTGAAGCCAATGGCCACAAATCCCGGCCCGACGAACCCAGAATAGACCAAGAAGAAGAACGAACCCTAACTTACTAGATCTAGGTGTCAACGCAATTAGTAGGCGTCGCCGGTGGTGGAGTGGCCAAGACGCCAGCTAGGCGTACGGCACTGCGCACGGTGAGGAAGTCCTCGCTGACGACCTGCCTCTCTCTTCGAAACCCTAGCCCTAGCCCTCTCTCTCTCACCCAACCCTCTCCGACCAAATCTAGGATCTCTAACAACTCGTCCTTGGGCCTCCCCTAAAATCTCTCAAGGGAAGTTATCGAGGCTCGCTGCCGGCAATCCTTTCCTTTGCCGTCGTGATTTTGGCCTCCGCTGCGACGCCTTATTTATAGGCGAGGGGGGGTGGTTGATGGAGGCCGAGCTGGCAGTCTTTGTTGCACCAACCAGCCCTCCTTCGCTGGCCGAATTGACATCACTTCCTTCCCTTTCCTACTCGCCATCAATGCTGCTTCGCTTTAGCCCACGCCGTACCTCGCCGTCCACTCCTACGCACGTCCGCTTCCCCTGTGCGTGCTGTAGAGAGGAAGAAGACAAGGCAAGGAAGAAGACAAGGGAAACATGGGCCAAGTCGCGCGGGTTGGGCCGTGGAGGCCCGCATGAGAGATGGAAGAAGGGGCTAGGTGCAAAGGCCCAGCCCCATGCGGCTGCCCCTTTCTTTTTTTGTTCTTTTTCTTTTTGTTTTCATTTTTTTGGTTGTCATTATTATTATCCGAAAAATAGAAAAAATAGGGATTACTAGAAATTAAAGCCTAATTAAAAAAAACTAATAAAAAGTTTAGGTGTCCACAGTACCTGACACTTACCTTTGTTCATCGAGGTATCTAAACTCTTGTTGGGGTTTATTCACTCTGTCTTTCTCTCTAATGGAATGGAATGAAGGAAATGGAATCACTAAAGGAAAAATTGAATGATTTAAGGATAACTACTAACCTAAAGACAAGGATTAAGGATCACCTAGAACCTAAGGGATAGGGTTTAAGGTTGACTAGGAACCTAAAAGATGAGGTTTAAGGTTGATCCAGAACATAAAACAAGGGGTATGGTTTAGGGTAACCAAAAACCAAAGGCAAGGGTTATGGTTTAGGATGACCAAAAACCAGAAACAAAGGTATGGTTTAGGGTTACCAAAAACCGGTTCACTAGAGAATACATATTTTTTTTAATAAGGTTTCGAGATTGCTTGAGAGCAAATCTTGCAAAATGATGCCGATTATCAAATCCCTATGGAGAGGATTTTAACAAAATGAGATTGATTAACCATCTAAGGGGTTAAATCAAATATGCCAATTGGAAATATCATAATCAAAAGAGGTCTTTCACCCTAGCTCTCAAAAATGGCTTTTATACCCAACTATTGATGTGGGAAAACCATTTAAATCTCACTGGAAAGGTCTTACTCAACCTATGTCTAAGGCTTTCAAAAACATTCATAGTGAATACCATTCATTGATCAAAAGGTCTTTTGAAAGGACCATAATGATGGCTTGGTCATAGTCTTACACAAAGGGTATGCACTTTGAGGCTAAAAATGAATATTCAATCAATATCTTCATCAAATTTACAAGTCAGGAACCTCAAAGATAAGATAAAATAGGATTGCTTCCACTCCTTCTAGCGGTAGCTCTTGTGTGATACTCTCATTTCAACTCGAACCATCCCAATCGGAAGAGGCTTCGGATAAGGGTTGTAATGTTGGTTCGGGTAAGGCTTAAAAAGGCTTGGAAAATTTTCAAATATCGAAGGGTCAAAATGAGTGATTATCTTAGCATCATTACCATCACACGACTTTTTAGAAATTTGACTCTTGAAATTTAATCTATCTTGAGAGTCCTTTTGACTATTTTGTCTTGAGACATGAGAGCTTTGCCCTCTTTTCTAATGACATTGCTTGCAATACATGTTTTCTTTTGTAAGGCTTTTCTTTTATCAGGCACACTATTTTTTTATGCTCACTAGTTTTCAATCTCTTTTGAGCATCTAGGTATCTCGAGTGGTATTTACAAATATGACCAACATACTCAATTTTGTTGGTAAATCACATGCTTTGCCCTAGTGTGCTTGCCACCCAAGAAAAGTAGGCAGGACACTTAGAAACATTGGAGAGGACAGCTTGGCTTGGTAATGATGGCTCCAAGGGCTATAAATAAGAGGAGCACTTCCCATTTTCCTCACTTGCCTTCCATTTTCTCCATCCTCCTTCTCCTAGAATGCCCCTCCTTCCTCCTCACGCTCTCTCTCTCTCCTTCGTCCTCAAGGCAAGCCGCCCATCTTGTGTAGTTCAAGCTTTAGTTTGAGGTTCACCCAGGTAAGTGTAGTTTCTCCCTTCTTTAGTAATATTCGAGACATCTTTAACTTTAGGAAATCCTCTTTCAAATAAGCTGAGGGTAGGTCGATTAGTTATTGGATGATTGATGTATTCTATGACTTGTTTATGTCCTTAAATTTCTTGTATGATTAGAACAAAGTCATGGTTCATAGCTTTTGAATGGTACAAGTTGAGGTTCGCCCATAGCCATAAGATGTGATTTGGTATGAGGTGTACTAAGTTCATGTCTTGGATTGGTGCGGGGTTCCTCTATGCTTGCTACTCAAGCAGAGCTTTAGGCTTAGGCTCGTTTGTAATGTTGTTGATGGAGAAATTCGTGATTGTTCATTTACTTGAATTTCTTGTGTGACTAGAACGAAGTCGCGGTCATAGCTTTCGAGAGGGACAAGTCGAGGTTCGCTCATAGCCATAAGGTGTGGTTCGGTATTGAGGTGTACTGAGTTCATGTCTTGGATTGGTGCGGGGTTCCTCCATACTTGGTACTCGAGCGGAGCTTTGGGCTTAGGTTTGTTCATGATATTATTGATGAGGAAATTCATAATTTCATGGCACGTGCATCATATTTAAGCATGAAAGGCATAGTTCATGGCACTTGCATAAGACTTGAGTACACCCTCAAGAAGGGGTTTCTACTTGAGCAAAGATAAGAAAAGATAAGAATGGGGTTTGATTGCCCGAATTCTTGGCAAGAACTGGGTTCGAATCCTAGAGGCTAGCATAAGACTTAAGTTCGAGTCTCGAGCATATTAACTGGGTTTGAGTCCCAGAAGCCGGCAAAAAGCCAAAAGCCCCATTAAAAAGCCTCAATTGAACTGAGTTTGAGTCCCAAGATGGCTCCGGGAAGCCCAGTTTAAAGCCCAAATTGAATTGGGTTTGAGTCCCAAGATGGCTCCAGGAAGACTTGGGTTCAAGTCCCGAGTACAAGAGAAAAGCTAAAAAAGCATGGCATGCATGAGCAAGAAAGAAAGGCTAGAATGCATAAGCTTAGGGCATGCATCATGTGCACGAATGGTTGTGAGAATTATCATTCATTTGTGCTTGAAGCTTGGTTGCATCCTTGCAATTGATTTGCCTTCACCACGATTTGCACGAAATGATTTACTAGTGTCTATGGTGAATCGATGTTCTATGCGAAGGCCATAGGCTATACTTACTAAGTATTCCAAGTACTCACCCCCATTTCTTTTACAAGTACTTAGAACTATGGCTACTGTGCATTTTGGTTGCCCTATAAAGATATATACCATTACGACGAACATGCTAGATGTAGAAACTAATATTACTTATTGTAAAGTGTCATCCGTTGTATGGATAGAAAATGGCCTAAGTGAACCTGTCCCAATGCACTTTGAAGCCTGGTTTTGAAGGTACAAGGACACTTGAATAGGACCTCTCTGCAGGTTTGATGATCCGAACCCAAATCTCAGCGATATTGATGAACTGTCCAAGGAGTCAAACTAAGTTAGATATATTGGCCCTATGTAGTAAGACGAGGGTTCCCAATTTTTGGTTAGTACCCACCATAGCGGAGACACGGATACCCCAAGCCACTTTTGTTTATGTGAAATAGGCTTGTAATCATCACTACTTATGTAATATATTAAGTATGCTAGTGTATTGTATCTCACATTCCCATGATTATTTTGTGTCGGGGATTGTATGTTTACGCTTTCCGCATGTGCATAGATAGGAAGCAAATGAATTTGGGATGGCGACAAAGCCTGGAATGTCGTAAAATAACCCACAACTCAACCTCTGAGTAAAGGGGGTTGTGACGGCTTTCGGTATCAGAGCGAGGTTATTATTTGGAGCAATAAGGTGCGCTAGGAGTTGTGGGATAGAAAATTAGGAAGATCACATGCATGATATGTGATTGTTTGCTTGATTGTTCTTTCTTTATGGAAGGTGATGATTATTGATCTTGATTTTATTATAGATAATTTCCCCTAGAACTCCATAGCTGTATTTCTTAGCAGCCAGTATGAGTTTCCAAGACCCAGTGACTACCCATGGAAAATCAACTCAAGACCCAAATGCTTCGAAAGGAAAATCGAGGCAAGACCCCTAACTTGATGGAATTCTACAAGTTCTTACCAATGTTGGGAGCCTGATGGAACAACAGGTTCAATAGCAGCAAGCCTCTATTTCCACTAATGCCTTAAATGGGGATGGAAATGGAGATCGCCCAAAGAGTGGATTGGTTGAATAGTTCCTAAAATTAAAGCCTCCAAAGTTTGCTAGAGCTAGAAACATCAATGAGGCCGAGTCATAGATTGAAAAGCTCAAGAAGATCTTTGATCTTTTAAGGTGTTCTAACGAGGATAAGGTGACTTTGGCGGTATACCAATTACAGAGTAACGCCAGTCATTGGTGGAGGGCCACCAAGAGGATAATATTTCCTGAAGGTGCTTCTATAATTTGGGATGCCTTTGTGCAAGCTTCTAACAACAAGTATTTTTCTGAAAGTGCTCGAGATAGAAAGATGGCTGAATTTCTGCACTTGCAGCAACGAAACATGACGGTGGATCAATATGAGGCCAAATTTACTTAATTATCGAAGTATGCTCCTCAATTGATTGATAATTCGATTGATTGAGCTAAAAGATTCAGGGACAACCTTAGACCTGATATTCGAAGTTAGTTGTACCCTTAAATCTTAAAGATTATAACGAGCTATATGAATGGGCTCAATTGGTTGAGAAGGATTGGCAAGAACGCGTTGTAACATCAAATTTCCAAGGGAGGTCTTCTTATCCAACCTTCTGTCCTAACCAATGACAAGGCAAAAGGTTCACGCCAGGAGGAAAGCAAGTATTCAAAAATAATAAGAAGTAGAAAGCAAGCATGGTGTTGTCTAAAGTATGCCATAGTTGTGGAAAACAGCATGGTAATGCCCCTTGTTTAGCTAGAAAATAAGTATGTTATGGTTGTGGCCATTCTGGCCATATGTTGAGGGATTGCCCTCAAAGGTGACAAACTTTACTACCATCACAACAACAACCGATGACATCCAGTGGAGTTTCTGCACAAGATAATCGTCCTTCAACTCAAGGACGAGTGTACACGGTGACACAAGAGGAAGCGGAGAACTCCAAGACCGTTATCACCAGTACAGTCTCTTTACATGATCATCCAACTTATGTCTTGTTTGATACGGATGCCATGCATTCTTTCGTATCAGAAAGGTGCATGCGTATAGTAGGGTTGAAGCCTGAACCCCTTATGATGATTCTTAGTATATCCACCCCGATGAGACATGAAATGTTGTCCACTATGGGATGTAAGGAGTGTAGGATTGTCATAAGTGGACAAGAGACGAAAGCCTCTAAAATTCCAAGTAGGAGATCATGTATTTCTCAAAGTGTCTCCATTAAGAGATATGTCTCGTTTTGGTGAGAAAGGTAAATTAAGTCCACGATACATCAGACCCTTTGAAATCCTAGAAAGGATAGGGAATATGGCCTATTGGTTGGCATTGCCATTGAAAATTACTCAGGTGCACGATGTATTCCACGTGTCCATGTTAAGAAAGTATGAGCTAGATCCGACACATGTGCTCAACTTCGAAGAGATCGAGGTAAACAACCAAGGGTCGTATATTGAGGAGCCAGTGTGGATCGTGGAAAGACGTGAACAAGTAATCGAAAATAGAGTCATTCCCTTAGTCAAAGTCCTATGTAAACACCATGGAACAGAAGAGGCTACCTGGGAAAGTGAAGTAATCATGAGGCGCAAGTACCCTCACCTATTTGAATGTCCAGGTATGTTATGAAATTTCAAGGACAAAATTTTTTAAGGGGGGAGAATTGTAACATCCTCGATTCCGACCTCATGAAGATCGGCCATAAGGTCCTAAAAATATTGATCATGGGCCATTGGCCATGGATCAATTAGTTCAATCGGTAAGAAATCACGGATCGGTCACGACCGACCCACCGACCGATCAACCAATCATGAATTGGTCAAGGTGTCGACCGTGAATTTCTACCAACCATACCAATGGGATAGGATTACCAGATCATAAGATGACTTTTCGATCACGAGAATTGATCGCAGGATGATTTTGGATCGGTGGATGGTCATGGGTCAATCCAACCGGTCGCAATTTCTGGTCGCGGGTGATTCCGCTCGGTTATGCGCTGATACACAAATGATCCGAATTGAGAAAATACGACTTCCTTCCGACCAAAAATGCATCATTCCCTATTTAATTCATAGTGATTAGAATGGAATCTTGAATTGGTGAAGTTCGATCATGGATTAGTAATGCATCGACCATGAACCCTACTGGTGGATCGGGTGCCAACTAGAATGAGCCCAGGGATAGACCCGACTATTCCATCACTTATTCTAAGGTCCATGAGTTCCTTGGCTTTGTACTAGGCCATGGGTAGCCTTAGGATAGGTCTCGGACCAAATAAAGGATAATCTGATGTGAATCGTTACGAAAAGATTGTTATACGAAGGCCTGGATGGTGCGAATTGCGAACCTCAACCTCAAATCAAACCTATGATTGGCAACCTCGGTATGAATGTTACCAGTTGACAAACGCGTGTCAACCAACCAACGTTATAGACGCCACGAGCAAAAGAATTCGCTATCTTGCTCGATAAGTCGAATTGACCGCCACAAGAGAATCTTGATAAGGTCAAATCCTCAAAGAAACAGTGGAAGAGAACCTCTCAATTTTTTTTTCTCAAAAATAAAATATATCTGTCCCCCAAAGAAATTCGGCTAGCCCTTAATATAGGCCTTCTAGCCACCACACAAACCCTAAAACCAACCCTAGAAATCGAATGCGTCATATTCTAGAATATACCTAAATAAGAAGATATATATATTTGACTTGGTTAAATATTTGGTGACCAGATAATTAAATCGCGCCAAGATTTCCAAGATTCTTCAAGATTTGATCCAAGGTCATCTCCACGCCAAAGATCACGAACCATGTCGCCAACAACTTACCTAAATTGCTTGGCCCACGCTCGAGTGATCAAACCAGTCAAAATAGACAATGGGTCCCTAGCACCTCCTCCTCGATATGGCTCGATGTCCATATCATTCCCTCCCCCATGCAAAGGATTTGCCCTCAAATCATCACTTGCATCGAAAAGAGTCAAGTTAGAAACATTAAATGTAGCACTAACATCATACTACCGGGAAGATCAAGCTTATAGGCATTATTGTTAACTCTTTCCAACACCATGAACGGTCCATCCCCTCACAGTAATAACTTAGAATGTCACTGCTTAGGAAATCGCTCCTTGCGCATATAAACCCAAACCCAATTGCCGGGTTCAAATACCACTTCCTTGCGCCCTTTGTTGGGTTGCCTTGCATATTGCTCAGTCTTGCGGTCAACATTTGCGCGCGTCTTCTCATGCAATGCCTTGACAAATTCGGATTTCTTTGCTCCATCTAAATTGACATGTTCATTAACAAGTAAAGGGGTTAAATCTAACGGAGTTAATGGATTAAAACCATAGACAACTTCAAATGGTGTAAATTTAGTAGCATAATGCATGCTCCTATTATATGCAAACTCAACATGTGGTAGACAATCTTCCCAAGATTTTATGTTCTTTTTTAATAATAGCACACAACAATACCCCTAATGTTCTATTAACTACCTCAGTTTGACCATCAGTTTGTGGATGACAAATAGTAGAAAATAATAACCGCGTTCCTAGTTTTTTCCACAATGTTTTCCAAAAGTAGCTAAGAAATTTAGAATCTTGATCTAAAACAATCGATCTAGGCATGCCATGCAAACGTACAGCTTCCCTAAAGAACAAATCAGCAACATGAGATGCATCATCATTTTTATGACAAGGTATAAAATGAGCCATTTTTGAAAACCGATCAACAACCACATAAATAGAATCGCTACTATACTTAGACCTAGGCAATCTTAACACAAAATCCATAGAAATATCAGTCCAAGGATGCATTGGAATAGGTAATGGTGTATACAAGTAATGGTGCATCGACTACCACATTCTCCTTACCTTTCTTGTACTTGATCACATATGAAAAGTCTCGATGAACTCCATCCATTTGGCATGTCTTTTATTCAACTTCTGCTTCCCTTTCAAGTACTTCAAGGTCTCATGGTCGGTGTGGATCACAAACTCCTTCGGCCATAAATAATGTTGCCAAGTCTCCAAAGCTCGCACTAAAGTATACATCTCCTTATAATAAGTAGTATAATTCAATGTTACTTCACTCAATTTCTCACTAAAATAAGCTATGGGACACCCTCCTTGCATCAACACGGCTTTAATTCTTATATCAGAAGCATCACACTTTATCTCAAAAGTAGCACTGAAATTCGGCAAAGATAACAAAGGAGCATTAGTCAACTTATCTTTTAGCAGATTAAATGCTTTATCTTGCTCTTCTCCCCACGTGAAACTCACGTGCTTCTTGATAACCTCAGTTAAAGGTATGGCAATGGTGCTAAAATTTCTCACAAATCGCCAATAAAAACTCGCCAATCCATGAAAGCTACGCACCTCTCCTATAGTCTTAGGTGTTGGCCATTCACGGATTGCTTTGACCTTTTCTTCATCAACCTGTATACCATCAGCACTAACAACAAATCCTAGAAATACTAATTTGTTACTAGCACTCTTTAGATTAGTGTACAATTGCTCGGCCCTTAAAACCTACAAGACAGCTCGCACATGCTCAATATGGTCATTAGGGCTTCGGCTATATATCAAGATGTCATTGAAATGGACAACCACAAATCGATCAATAAAAGCACACAAAACATGATTCATAAGTCGCATAAACGTGCTCGGTGCATTAGTTAATCCAAATGGCATGACTAACCACTCGTATAATCCATACTTGGTCTTAAATGCAGTTTTCCATTCATCACCTTCTTTCATCCTAATTTGATGATAGCCACTTTTCAAATCGATCTTAGCAAAAATGCAAGAACCATGCAACTCATCCAACATGTCATCTAACCTAGGAATAAGATGTCGTACTTTACCGTAATGTTATTAATTGTTCGGCAATCGACACACATTCACCAAGTTCCATCCTTCTTTGGCACCAACAAAACAGGGACAGCACACGGGCTAAGACTCTTTCTCACATACCCTCGCTCCAATAGTTCGCTAACTTGCTGCTAAAGTTCATTTTTCTCCTCAGGATTGCTTCGATATGTGGGTTGGTTAGGTAATGGCGCATTAGGAATCAAGTCGATTTAATGTTCAATGCCTCGAATCGGTGGTATCCCTTCAGGAAGTTCATTAGGAAAGACATCTTCAAATTCCTGCAATAAAGACACAATAGGACTAGGTAAACTTGGGTCAAGATCGTTAGTAAAAAACAAAACCTCCTTGTACAAAAGTACAAGCATCGGTCGGTCTAGAACTAAAGCTCTCCTCACCTCACTCGATCTTGCATAAAAATTCTTTTGCCTATTTTCTTTCCTCTCTTCTTTTCCCTCAGTTTTTATCACAATTCTTCTCTCAGCCTCTCATTTTCCTTGCATCTCAGACACACCACGCAAGCCCTTGGATTTCTCACATTTTCTCTCTCTCTCTCTCTCTCTCTCGACTTCTCATTGTAACTTTAACTGATCTTGATACACCTCACTAGGTGTCATTGGTACCAAGGTATAAGCCTTTTGATTCATCACCAATGAATAACAATTAGTATACCCATCATGATGTACCTTTCGATCATATTACCATGGTCTTCCAAGTATGATATGACCCGCTTGCATAGGTACAACATCACACTCTACCTCGTCCTTGTATCTCCCTATCTCAAATGGGATTCGAACTTACTTCGACACTTTTACCTCTCCACTATCATTTAACCATTGAAGTCTATAAGGCCTAGGGTGCTTTGTCGTCTTCAAACCCAACTTATCCACCATAATACAACTTGCTACATTTGCACAACTACCTCCATCAATTATCAAACTATAGATCTTACCATTCACCACACATCTTGTATGAAACAAGTTATCTATTTGTTGATGATGCTCCTCCTCACTTACTTGCACACTAAGAGAACGCCTAACCACCAATAAGTCTCATTTTATAGCTATTTCTCCATTACTACAATCCTCCAATGATGGCATCTCATCATCCTCTTCTTCCCTTTCACTTTCGGACTCAATAACACCATGTCTAGTCATGATCATCACCCTCCTATTAGGGCATTGATTCGCCATATGACCCATGCCCAAACACTTAAAACATTTAATTTCACGAGTTCTAGTGTTAAGGTTTTCAGTTTTACCAGAAACCGAATTCGTTCCAGCTTTACCGTCCCTCTCCTTCTCCTTTGAGGTTTCAGTTTTGGTGTTGTTTCCTCTCCAATTTGGCTTCTCATCTCTCTTCCAATTGGATCTCCACTTCTAATTTGAACCTCCTCCACTCTTGTGATTTCGGTCCAACTCCAATTACTGCTTAACTTTGATGGCTTTGTCCACCAATTCCTCTAAATCAACATAGTGTTGCAACTCCACTACCCTTGCTATGTCTCGGCTCAAACCACTCAAAAATCTTGACATTGTGGCCTCACGATCCTCCACCACATTAGCACGGATCATGGCAATCTCTATCTCCTTGTGATACTCTTCCACGCTCTTATTGCCTTGTGTGAGATTTTGTAACTTTTGAAATAAATCTCGATGGTAATGACTTGGTACAAAACGCCTCCTCATCACCGCTTTCATCTCATCCCACATCTTTATTGGTCTTTCACCATTGTGCATTCTACTAGTCACAGGTTGATCCCATCAAATTATAGCATAATCAGTAAGTTCAACAACTGCAATTTTTACATTTTTGAGCTCAGAGTATCGTTGACAATCAAATACCATCTCCATGCATTTCTCCCACTCTAGATACGCATCGAGATCATTCTTCCCTTGGAAGGAAGGAATCTTCATCTTGATGTTGCCAAGTTCATCATCTTCTCGGTGTCTAAACCTTCAGCCTCCATTCCACCTTTCAAAGCGAGCATCTCGATCATCCTCCATGTCGGCCTCATCGTCATCATAATGCCATGCCTTCTATATCGTGTTCTAGAGGCATCTCGCTGATGTTGTGGCCTTCCCCGGGGTATCTCTCATTCACCATCAACCCTCATGCCATTCCCCATCATTTGGCCACTAAGCTCCTTCACTACAACCCTCAATTGCTAGATGCTTTCCATGAGCGCTTTATCCCTTCGTATGGAGTCAACCTCCCTTTGATTCACGCTTTCTTTGCGCCACATATTTTAGACCTGCAAGTAAACATTAGTCACAAAAATCCTCACCAATTGCTCCCTCACGTGTTTCTCTCAAGGTGTTTGTCACTCCCCTCGTGTTTAACTCAAGTCTAGGCTTTTTTTTTTTAATCCTCAATTAAACTCACACACTCTTTCCTTTTCCCTCTTGTATTCTCTTTTCACAAGTTCTTTATCGGACTCAAAACCTATCTCTCAACCCCCTTACGACAATCAATTCAGTAAGTAACAATTTCAAACCAACAAGTACAACTTTCAAAATTTCAATTGAAACGCAAATCATTACTAATTTTGTTTCAATTCAGTCCACTAACAAACGAGTCGCCTTCTTGATTTTTTTTTTCGTTCGGCTATTTATTTTACTGAATCTGTTTTTTTTCTCTTGCACACTTTTTTTTTTGTATGCGTTTTCTTTCTCTTCTTTTTTTTTTTAATGACAAACTTTCTCTTTCTGTTTCTTTTTTTTTTTTTTTTTTTGATGAACTTAGATACAATTTAAGATGCTAGGAAAAAAAATTAAAACTAACAGCAAACAACTACGTATGGAAGCACAAAAGCAATCGAATCCCTAAATTAGCTAGAACCGAAACCCTAGCTCAATAAATCTCAAATTACTGAATATAAACAGAAAATTAAAGATAAATAGACCTTGTAGAAGCAAGCTCTGATACCAAATGATGTGAATCGTTGCGGAAAGATCGTTCTACGAAGGCCCGGATGGTGCGAATTGCGAACCTCGACCTCCAATCAAACCTCTGATTGGCAACCTCGGTATGAACGTGATTTGTTGACAAACGCGTGTCAACCAACCAACGTTATAGATGCCACGAGTGAAAGGATTCACTATCTCGCTCGATAAGTCGAATCGACCGCCACAAGAGAATCTTGATAAGGTCAAGTCCTCAAAGGAATAGTAGAAGAGAACCTCTCAATTCTTTTTCCTCAAAAACAAAATATATCTGTCCCCCAAAGAAAGTTGGCCAGTCCTTAATATAGGCCTTCTAGCCACCACACAAACCTTAAAACCAACCCTAGAAATCTAATGTGTCATATTCTAGAATATACCTAAATAATAAGATATATATTTGACTTGGTCAAATATTTGGAGACCAAATAATTAAATTGCGCCAAGATTTCGAAGATTCTTCAAAATTTGAACCAAGGTCATATCCACGCCAAAGACCACAAACCATGATGCCAACAGCTTACCTAAATTGCTTGGCCTGCACTCAAGTGATCGAACCAGTTGGAATAGACAATGGGTCCCTAGCACCTTATCCTTGATATGGCTCGATGTCCACATCACAATCAACGCTATTGGTCAATTAATCGTCCAAAGGAACGATCTGGACAAATATGGGATGTAAGGGCCAAACCTCAGGTGTACGCGATTCAATTTTTCGAGGTGTACCTAATGATCCCTTTCCTGGCCCTGCAACCAACTTGGATGATAGAATTCTCTAGACCGCCTCATTAATGAAGAAAAAGACAAAAGTATAGAATATTCTAGAAACCCTTCATTAAATGAAGGGGTGAGTTGTCCTTGGAATGGTCAAAAGTCATGATGGCGGCCAAAATATCCTTGAAGACTCTAGAGAACGGCGGCATACAAGTGGACCAATTAGAGAGCGCTACATGAGCCCTCATTAATAACCGAATATTCTAGAATGGCTTAGTTGGCAACCTAGAGTAGCATCATCATTAAACTTCATTAAATGCCATTAAATGTGGGGTATTGGTGGACCAATAAGAGAATGAAAAGTGGGCCATCATCAATGATGCCTAGGAACCTAGATTGCCAAGTAATGCCTTTAGCTTGGCCAACTCACTTTCTAGGCATAATCATGAGGCAAGTAGGCTTGCCACCCAAGAAAAGTAGGCAGGACACTTGGAAACATTGGAGAGGACCGCTTAGCTTGGTAATGATGGCTCCAAGGGCTATAAATAGGAGGAGCACTTCCCATTTTCCTCACTTGCCTTCCATTTTCTTTATCCTCCTTCTCCTAGAGCACCCCTCCTTCCTCCTCACACACTCTCTCTCTCTCTCTCTTTCGGCCTTAAGGCAAGCCACCCATCTTGTGTAGTTCAAGCTTTAGTTCAAGGTTCACCCAAGTAAGTGTAGTTTCTCCCTTCTTTAGTAACATTCAAGACATCTTCAACTTTAGGAAATCCTCGTGCAAATAAGCCGAGGGTAGGTCGATTGGTTATTCGATGATTGATGTATTCTATGACTTGTTTATCTCCTTGAATTTCTTGTATGATTAGAATGACCCATAGCCATAAGATGTGATTCCGTATTGAGGCGTACCAAGTTCATGTCTTGGATTGGTGCGGGGTTCCTCTATGCTTGCTACTCAAGCAGAGCTTTGGGCTTAGGATCGTTCGTAATGTTGTTGATGGAAAAATTCGTGATTGTTCGTTTACTTGAATTTCTTGTGCGACTAGAACAAAGTCGCGGTTCATAGCTTTCGAGTGGTACAAGTCGAGGTTCGCCCATAGCCATAAGGTGTGATTTGGTATTGAGGCATACCGAGTTCATGTCTTAGATTGGTGCGGGGTTCCTACATACTTGGTACTCGAACAGAGCTTTGGGCTTAGGCTCGTTCATGATGTTATTTATGAGAAATTCATGATTTCATGGCACGTGCATCATGTTTGAGCATGAAAGGCATAGTTCATGGCACTTGCATAAGACTTGAGTACACCCTCAAGAAGGGATTTATGCTCGAGCAAATATAAGAAAAGATAAGAATGGGGTTTGATTCCCCGAATTCCTGGCATGAACTGGGTTTGAGTCTTAGAGGCTGGTGTCACGGGTCGATCAATTTTGGTCAATCAAACACAGCGCGGCCTTAGGATTAGTGATCCCAAGTCAGCCTTACAAACACACTCGCTCGAACACAAGAACCGAATGGGCAAAGAGAGTGTATATTGCTTGTGAACGAACTGGTTACAAGGTGGGAGAAGGATCCCTATTTATACATGAGCGGGTCGCATCTCAGCCATTGATTGTCCCTCCGATCCAATGGTCCATTTTGAATCCGTATCATCATTACAGGCTATACAACAGGCTACTCGAAGGCTACTCGATGGTATGTACACGGCAGGCCCTTGGGAAGTCCATGGGTCGCGCTCGTCAGGCCTTGGGCAGACCAGCAGCATGTGTCAGAAGCAAGATCCGGTTTGCAGGTCTGTCTGACACGCGATTAGCCAAACCGTCATGGGCTGCTCGAACATCGCTCATGGGCCGCTCATGGGCTGCGCATGGTCCTTCCCACTCATTCTGCTCAAGGGTCGACTGTGGGCTGCTTTCGGGTAGCCCCTTATACGTGACGCGGCCCGTCACGGACGATCTTGGGTCATGCTTTGTCTGTGGGCCATGTCATTCTCCCCCACCTAATCAGGCGACGCCCTCGTCGCGTCTGTGGCGTGAAAGGCTTCGATGTGCTTCTTGAATTGCCACAGAGCCTCGGAGGGTTCCCAACTCGCTTCACTCTCGGGAAGGCCTCTCCACTGGACGAGGTATTCCTTCCTTGGTGCACGATATTTCTTCCGTATGATCCGATCGGCCATAATACACTCAACATCCCGATCATAAGAGGTCTTCACCCCAAGGGGCGCTCGTTGTGATGTGCCCCGATCCAGATCATCCTCGTCCACGTGAAACGGCTTTAGCATGCTCACGTGGAACACGGGGTGCAGCCTGAACTTGGGCGGTAAGTCCAGCTTGTACGCCACCTTCTCGATCCGTTGTATCACTCGGAAGGGGCCTTCATAGCGTCGGATCAGCCCTTTGTTCACATTTCTGTACTGAAGGACGAGGTGCAATTTGGCTAGCACCAAGTCCCCGACCTGAAACTCGACATGCCGTCGCTTTTTGTCGGCCCATTTCTTCGTTCGTCTCGCGGCCCTATTCAGACATGCCCGGGCCAAGTCGGCCTGTTCACCCCACTCCTTAGCGAGCTTATACGCGGACAGGCTACTCCCTCGATAGCCCGAGGCGATTGCGCTTGGCGTGAGCGGCTGCTGCCCAGTCACGATCTCGAACGGACTCTGGTTCGTGGACTCGCTCCGTTGCAAGTTGTAAGAAAATTGGGCCACGTCGATCAACCGTGCCCAGTTTACTTGTGTGTTGCTCACGTAGTGCCGAAGATAGATTTCCAGCAACCCATTCACCCGCTTGGTTTGTCTGTCGGTTTGTGGATGCATGCTGGTGGAAAGGTTGAGACTTGTCCCCAGCAACTTGAAGAGTTCGGTCCAAAACCGTCCAGTGAACCGAGGGTCGTGATCACTCACGATCGTGCGCGGAATGCCCCAATATTTGACGACGTGCTTGAGGAACAGCTTGGCAGCTTCCTCGGCTGGGCATTCTCTAGTTGTTGGCACGAACGTCGCATATTTGGAGAGGCGATCTACTACGACCATGAGGGTCCGACATCCTTTGGACTTGGGCAAATTCACAATAAAGTCCAGGGAGACGCTCTCCCATGGACGTTCCGGGATAGGCAACGGTTCAAGGAGCCCCGCGGGGGACCGTTGCTCTATCTTGTCTTGTTGGCAGACAAGACACGTCCGCACGTATGTTTCCACATCATCTCGCATGTGCGGCCAATAGTATTGATCTTCAACAAGTGCCATGGTGCTGTGGATTCCTGGATGTCCCGCCCATTTGGAGTTGTGGCACTCTTTTAGGACTTCCTTTCGAAGTTTCCCGTGGAGCGGCACATAGAGTCGCCGTCCTTTGGTGTAGAGGAGGTCGTCCTCGAGCCAAAATCTTCTTGTCAAGCCTTCTTGGGCGTATCGAAGGAGGGCTTGGGCTGTTTGATCATGCTTCAGCCCCTCCTTGATACGATCAACCCACGGGCAATCGGGGCGGCTCACCGCATTGGCCAATACGAACTTCCTGCTTAAGACATCGGCCACGGAATTGGATTTTCCGGGCTTGTATTCCAGCGCAAAATCAAACTCGGCCAGGAAGTCTTGCCACCGAGCTTGTTTCGGGCTGAGCTTCTTCTGAGTTTGGAAGTAGCTCGTGGCCACATTATCGGTCCTTACGACGAAGCGGGACCCCAAGAGATAATGCCTCCATGTGTGGAGGCAGTGCACCACCGCGATCATCTCCTTCTCTTGGGCCGTGTATCGTCGCTCCGCATCATTCAACTTTCGGGACTCGAAGGCCATCGGATGACCTTCTTGCATCAAGACACCACCGATGGCAAAATTAGAGGCATCGGTCTCTACCTCATAGGGCTTGGTGTAGTCGGGCAACATAAGAACCGGCTCCTCGGTCATGGCCCGCTTCAACCGTTTGAACGTCTCTTGACACCGATCCGTCCACTCCCACGGCCTTTCTTTCTTCAGCATGTCCGTAAGTGGCACGGTGAGTCGCGAATACTCTCGGATGAAGCGCCAATAGTAGTTCGTGAGACCGAGAAAGGATCTCAGCTCAGTCACCTTGGTTGGTGGCTCCCATTCAACGATGGCACGGATTTTGGCTGCGTCCATCCGCACACGCCCGCCCCCGACGATGTGTCCGAGGAACAGGATCTCTTTTTGTGCGAAGGCACATTTCTCTCGTTTCACATACAAGTCGTTTTCTCGGAGGGTCTGAAAAACCCGACTCAAATGTTCAACATGCTCCTCAAGCGTCCGGCTATATATCACTATATCATCAAGATAAACTACAACGAACCGATCAAGGAACAGATGTAGTACCTTGTTCATGAGTGTGCAAAACGTAGCCGGCGCATTGGTCAAGCCAAATGGCATGACGAGGAACTCGTATGATCCATAGCGGGTCACACATGATAGTCTTCGACTCATCCCCCTCGGCAATCCGCACTTGATAGTATCCCGATCGTAGGTCGAGCTTGGAGAACCATCGGACTTCTCCGCGCTGATCAAATAGGTCAGCAATAAGGGGAATCGGGTACTTATTCTTGACGGTCAGCTTGTTCAATGCCTGGTAATCGATACACATACGGAGGGATCTGTCGTGCTTCTTTTGGAACAAGACCGGGGCACCGAACGGGGCCTTGGATGGTCGAACATATCCAGCATCCAGCAGCTCTTTGAGCTGTTTCCTCAACTCCTCCAACTCGGGTGGGGCCATGCGATAGAGAGCCATGGTCGGAGGTCGAGCATCGAGCACCAGCTCGATTCAATGGTCGACCTCTCTCCTAGGAGGCAGCTTCTTGGGCAACTAGGGCGGCATCACATCTTGGAAGGCATCGAGGACTCGGGATGCTTCTTCCGATACCGGGCCTTCCTCCGTGCCATCCTCCTTCAATGCCGCCAAGAAGGTCACCTCGCCTTTCTTCAGCCCTTTGGATAGCTGCATGGCCGATAGCATCTTCTGATCGCGTCCCGATTCGCGGTAGATCGGGACCATGCATTGGCACCGCTTGTCCAAGACACATATGTAGTCCGCGAAGGGCATGACACCCGCATTGATCCGGTTGAGGAATCCCAAGCCGAGTACGAAGTCATAGTCGTCAAAGGGAATTACCTCGATATCTTCCTTGCTGGTCCAAGGACCTAGGTGGAACTCCACGTCCCTGACCATACCGCTGGTCAGGACTTCTCTGGAATTCACCGTTTTGAGCCAACCGGACTCATTTGCCTCGACCGGAAGATGTAACTTCTTCATGGCCTCTTTGGATATAAACAGATCGGACGCCCCGGTATCCACGAGTGCGCTCATCGTGGTACCTCCAATCTTCACGTCTATGAACATCATTCCTTTCGATTCTTTGGCCTTTTTGGCCTTGATCGTTCCAAGGATCCGCAACGATCCCAACCGCGCCTCCTCCCGCGGCTTGTCCTCCTTGCACAGGGCCGCCAGCTTTCCTCTCTTCGGGCAATCCCGAGCCATATGGGCACCGTCACAAAAGAAGCACTTGTATGTGCGTACCTTGCGTTGGTATCCTCCATGGCGAGACTCAGGTTGATTCCTATGAGGGGTTGGAGGTGGTCTGCCAGCGTTCGGTCGAGGGAATCGGCCTCGATCTCCCTCACCAGTGGCCTTTTCCCTCGGTCGAAGGTCGGGCTTGGCGGTAGCTGCCGGCCTATATTCAACAAGGGACTCGGCCACGGAAGTGGCTGTAGTGAGGTCCGTTGCGTTGCATCTTTTGAGCTCCTCTTTGACCCAAGGTTTGAGTCCGCCCATGAACTGGTGGAACGCCTCCATCTCGGTCATGGACGGGATTTGGAGCAGTAGCTCCGAGAACCGCTTCACATAGTCACGAACTCCGCCCTTTTGCTCTAGGTGTTTGACCTCCCCTCGGGCCTCTTCCTCCGCATAAGCGGGATAATAGGTCCGTTGAAATTCCTCGACGAACCGAGCCCATGTCACGATAGGATCGCCATTCCTACCATCCGACCGACGTCTCCACCATAGCAGCGCATCATCAGCTAAATACATGGCTACGGTGTTCACCCGGATCACGTTGTCGGTTGTTCCCATGGTCTGGAAGTATCGTTCCATGTACCACAAGAAGTTGTCCACGTCCTTAGCCACCCGGGAGCCCTTGAACTCCTTTGGTTTGGGTGCATCGGCACGGGACTGTACAGTGATCACCCCGTTCACGCGTGCCGCTTCAAGCTCCACGAGCTTGCCCTTCATCTCCGTCATTTCCGCTCGCATGGCTGCCATTGCGGCCTCCCAAGTCTCATCCCGCTACTGCAACTCGTGCGTGAAGGATCCTTGCACCTCGACACGGAGCTCTCCCATGTCGGCTTGGAGCTCTTGCACGTCGGCCAAGAGCTCCTCCCTACCAGTTTCCGCTCCTTCGACGGCCTGGTGCAGGTTGTCTAACAACGCCTGAACATCTGTCACGGTCTCCTCTAGGGCCGTCAAACGGTTATCCAGGTCTCCCCTAGAATCCCTCGCACACGAGGCAGCACGGGCCTTTCTCGACCGAGTGGTCCTCTTGGCTGGACGTCCACGATCTTCACGTTCATCACCTTGAACGATCGGAACATCAGCGCGAGAATCAGCCATAGCATTTGGAATGTTTCGCTCTGATACCACTTGTCATGGGTCGATCAATTTCGGTCGATCAAACACCGCGCGGCCTTAGGATTAGTGATCCCAAGTCAGCCTTACACACACACTCGCTCGAACACAAGAACCGAATGGGCAAAGAGAGTGTATATTGCTTGTGAACGAATTGGTTACAAGGTGGGAGAGGGATCCCTATTTATACATGAGCGGGTCGCATCTCAGTCATTGATCGTCCCTCCGATCCAATGGTCCATTTTGAATCCGTATCATCGTTACAAGCTATACAACAGGCTACTCGAAGGCTACTCGATGGTTTGTACAAGGTAGGCCCTTGGGAAGTCCATGGGTCGCGCTCGTCAGGCCTTGGGCAGACCAGCAGCGTGTGTCAGAAGCAAGATCCGGTTTGCAGGTCTGTCTGACACGCGATCAGCCGAACTGTCATGGGCTGCTCGAACATCGCTCATGGGCCGCTCATGGGCTGCACATGGTCCTTCCCGCTCGATCTGCTCAAGGGTCGACCGTGGGCTACTTTCGGGTAGCCCCTTATACGTGACGCGGCTTGTCACGGATGATCTTGGGTCATGCTTTGTCCGTGGGCCGTGTCACTGGCATAAGACTTGGGTTCGAGCCCCAACCATATTAACTGGGTTTGAGTCCCAGAAGCCGGCAAAAAGCCAAAAGCCTGATTAAAAAGCCTGAATTGAATTGGGTTTCGAGTCCCAAGACGGCTTCGGGAAGCCTGGTTTAAAAGCCCGAGTTGAATTGGGTTCGAGTCCCAAGACAGCTCCAAGAAGACTTGGGTTCGAGTCCCGAGCATAAGAGAAAAGCTAAAAAAGCATGGCATGCATGAGCAAGAAAGAAATGCTAGAATGCATAAGCTCAGGGCATGCATCATGTGCACAAATGGTTGCGAGAATTATCATCCATTTGTGCTTGAAGCTTGGTTGCATCCTTGTAATTGATTTGCCTTGGCCACAATTTGCACAAAATGATTTATTGGTGTTGATGGTGAATCGATGTTCTATGTGAAGGCCAGAGGCTATACTTATTCAGTATTCCAAGTACTCACCCCCATTTCTTTCACAGGTACTTAGAACTATGGCTACTGTGCATTTTGGTTGCCCTATAAAGATATATACTACGATAAACATGGTAGATGTAAAACTAATATTACTTATTGTAAAGTGTCATCCATTGTTTGGATAGAACAGGGCCTAGGTGAGCATGTCCCAATGCACTTTGAAGCCTAGTATTGGAGGTACGAGGACACTTGAATAGGACCTCTCCATAGGTTTGACATCCGAACCTGAATCTCAGCGATATGGACAAACTGTCCGAGGAGTCGGACTAAGTTAGATATACCAGCCCTATGTAGTAAGACAAGGGTTCCCAATTTCTGGTTAGTACACACCGCAGCAGAGACAATGATACCCCAAGCCACTTTTGTGTATGTGAAATAGTCTTGTAATCATCACTACTTATGTAATATATGAAGTATGCTAGTGTATTGTATCTCACGTTCCCATGATTATTTTTTTGTTGGGGATTGTATGTTTACACTTTCCGCATGTGCATAAATAAGAAGCAAATGAATTTGGGACGGCAACAAAGCTTGGGATGTCGCAAAATAACACACAGCTCAACCTCTAAGTAAAGGGGGTTGTGACATGACTGTTCATTTGAAGGCGCACTCTCCTTCATGTATCTCTTTCATCAAGAGTTTAGCTTCTTGTGCATCAACGCACTTAGTATAATTGATTCAAAAGACCTTTTATAAAGGGCTCCTCCACTAAGGAAGAATTTGGATGCCAACTTCATCAGGTATTTTCGGTCATTGGCTTGACTTCCTTAGGGAAATTTGCCTTCTCGAAGGTAATTCATGATGTCATCATACTAGGGTTGACCATCAGGTTCCTCTTCTATCATCAGGCAATAAGCAGGCTTCTTCAAGACGTCAATTTGCAAAGGATCGATGCTCAAACCATCAGTTACTTGTAACATTGAAGATAAAGTCGCCAAGGCATTAGCAAATTGATTTTGTGATCTCGATAGATAATCAAAAGAGATTTCATCAAATTCTTTAACCAAGTCTTCGAGATATTAATGGTAAGAAATCAACTTTACGTCTCGCCTTTGCCATTCATCTCCAATCTAGAGGATGATAAGTGTAGAATCACCATAAACATTAAGCTTTTTGACTTTCATATCGATGGCGAATTGCAAACCAAGGATGCAAGCTTCATATTAAAAAATATTGTTGGTACAAGGGAATATTAATTTTACAGCTACTGGATAATGTTGACCTTCTACGGATATTAAAACTGCCTCAATGTCAGAACTAGAAAGGTTAACTACACCATCGAAATACATGGTCCACTTGTTAGGCGAGACCAAATAAATCCATTCATCAATTTCATCCCAATCATCAGGTTTCCTGGGATTTTCAGCCAACATATCGGCTATGGCTCACCCTTTGACAAACTTCTGTTCGATGCTTTGGATAACAAACTTAGAGAGTAATATTTGCCATTTAGCGAGCCTTCCAACCAACGTAGGCTTCTCTAAAAAGTATTTAATCGGGTCATTCTCAGTCACTAGAAGGATACGATGGTGAAAAGTATATTGCCTCAATTGGTGTAAAACCCAAATCAAGGCTACATAGGTCTTTTCCACTTTAGGATATCGGATCTCGAAGGTAGTAAACTTCTTACTGAGGTAGTATATGGCACATTCTATTCCATCCTTTGGTTCTTTTTATGCCAACATGGCTCCTAAAGACTTTTTGTGAATGATGAGATACAAGGTTAAAGGCACACCTTGGATAGGGAGTACGAGTACAGGAGATTGCGAAAGATATCGTTTAAGCTCTTCAAATGATTTTTGACATTCTTCATCCCAGTTGACCTTGGCATTCTTCTTTAACAACTTGAAGAACAGTTTAGCGATTTCTGATAATTGAGAGATAAATCTCACAACATAATTCAATATTCCCAATAAGCTTCGGACTTCCTTAACAGTAGAAGGAGGTTTCAAGTCGCATATGGCCTTCACCTTAGAGGGATCTATCTCGATACCCTTGTTACTAACCATAAATCCAATAAGCTTCCCAGACTTTGACCCAAATATGCATTTTGCGGGGTTAAGCCTCAACTTGAATTTCCTTAATCGGTCAAATAGTTTTCTTAAGACTTCAACATGATCTTCACCTTGTCTTGACTTTTGCAATCATGTCATCAACATAGACTTCAATCTCCTTATGCATCATGTCATAAAATAGCGTTACCATGGCTCTTTGATATGTTGCCTTGCGTTCTTCAAGCCAAATGGTATAACTTTGTAGCAAAATGTTCCCCATGGAATGATGAAAGGCGTTTTAGTCTTGTCTTCCTCTTTCATCCAGATTTGGTTATAACTGGAAAATCCATCCATGAAGGAGAACAGTTCAAAATCAGCATTACTGTCAACTAAGACATCAATGTGCGGCAAAGGAAAATCATCCTTAGGCCTTGCTTTATTTAGGTCATGGTAATCAACATAGACTCAAACTTGTCCATCCTTCTTCATAACTAGGACTATATTAGCAATCCAATCAGCACAATGGGTGATTTCAATGAAACCAACATTTAAGAGCTTCGTGATTTCTTCTTCAGTCTTTTTGACAACTCAGGTTTTGTCCTTCTGAGCTTTTGCTTCTTCAGCGAAATACTAGGATCAAGTTGTAACGCATATTCCACTATCTCGGGGTTTAAACCCAGCATATCAAAATATAACAAAGCAAAAACATCTTCATACTCTTTCAAAAGTCAAATTAATTCATTGGCATCCGCTTGAGAGAGACCTGCCCCAATCTTGGTTTTTTTGGGGTTATTAGAATCTCCAAAATTCACGGTGATTGGTTGCTCGGTGGTAGTAGGTTTTGACTCTTCACGTCTAAGCCATTCCTTTTCAATAACTCAAGATCATCCTCATTCTCTGAGTCGAAATAATCAGGTTCGTCAAAATCCCTTGAATGCGAAACCGAGCCATGCAAATGACTATCATGATGTGAAATGTCATGCCTGAGATACAATAAAAAAAATGGTTAGTATATATAAATATAAATGAATACAATGTATGCAAATGTCATGAAAAACTTGTGTTCGAATTCGAGTTTTCGAAAAAAAATTATTGGGAACTAGCCCTCATGTCATTAGATGTCCTCGTTCCACTAAAACATTTTGAAACTATAGATCGTGTAGAGGCCCAAACCTCAAAGCATCATCATAGGACTGGTTTGGGAAACCTCACATGTCTATTAACAAAGTTTGAATTTTATTGTTATGCAAAAACTGCATAACAACGTATATCATCTTGGATTCATAGAGTTTGTGATCCAGATTATTACAAGTGTAAACGAATGAAATGAATGGAATTCTCTCACAAGGGAGAAATGAATGGAATACGACTAAAAATGAAATGCAAAAACTAGAGACATCCCTTACATAGTAGGAACTGCAGGCTCTTCATCTTCACCAATGATGCCAACCAATCCATCTTCGAACAAATCAGCAAAGTCGTAGACATTGGCCTCTTCTTCTTGCAAGAACTTTGGTGGACTAGGAAAGAAATCTTTCAATGGTGGAGGCAGGAGGCGTTGGTAGCCCTTACCTTTAATGTTTAGGCCTTTATGATTACCTTGACCCTTAAGGTCACCCTGATAACGTAGTTCTTCGCGCTTGTTGATCTTGACCGCCTTAATGGGATTTGGCATGCCTTGGGTGAGCTTGCCCAAACCTTTCCCAATATCAAAACCATTCTTGAGCAGTTCTTTACTTGACATTAAAGATGCCTTTGAGAATTGAGATTTCCTGATGATCGACCCAACAAGCACATGAGTGATAGACACCAACTCAAACGAGTGGTAGCTCGACTTTCCCTTGACCTCAAGCTTGATGAAAGGTATGGCGGTGTTATGGAAAATCTCCACATCTATTTCACATCGGATAGACACGATCTTTCCATCAATGGGAAGTTTCTTCATTTGATGAAGACTAGAAGGAATGATCCCGCAACGTGGATCCAAGGCCATACCAATAGCAGGCTAAAGTTACTTGGAATATCCAGTACTTGAAATTTTTTAGTAATGGTAACAGGGCCAATCGTTAGTGGCAAGTCGATTTCCCTTACCAATTCTTTTCTCATCACATCGAAGGCTCGGATGGGAATCTTTGGAGGGCGGACATTTTCCATTCATATTCCCAATTGACGGAGGGTGGATAAAGGGCAAATGTTCAAAGCTGAACCATTATCGACTAGGACCCTCAAAATCCTAGTCCCAAAATGTTGAGTGGACACATATAGCACCTTAGTGTGTGCTTGGCCTTCAAGAGCAAGGTCTTTCTCAGAGAAGGTCATCTAATCTCTAAGAAGTATAGCACCCACAAACTCCTCCAACTGTACCTCTCCAATGGTCTCGGGCACGTGGACTTCATTCAAGATTTTGAGAAAAGCATCTCTATACTTTTTGGAGGTCTTGAAAATCTTCAATAGGGAAATCTGCGCATGCATTTTACGCAATTGGTCTATCACTTCTACCTCACCTGTCTTGGGTGTTTTGAGGAGTTGTTCAACTTCCTCATCAGTTACAGCCTTCTTTTCCACACCTTCACGTGGTGGGTAGATTTGACCCAATCGGGTGATGGCATTCATTTGTATTATAATTCCAAGGGACCGCCTTAATGTCATAAGTAGAAGTCACCTTGGTATTGGAACATTCACTAACTTCTGGTGGCAATTCATTCACAACAAGTCTAAAACCCGCACTTAAGATCGTGACTCCAAAATTGTCAATCAATGATCTGACTTCGATAATGCTCTTGTCAGTTGCATCAGCCCCTTGGGAGATTTTCTCATTAATCAAATCAATCACAACAGGCTTAATCATAGCATTGAAGTCATCCCCGAATTCATCTCCTCTTCCACTAGGGATGATATCTTTGGGTTTTTGGAAATAACTTGGAGGAGTATACTTGACCATAAAGTCATACTTCCCACTTAATTGTCCCAAGGTGTCCACCACTTCACCTCTCTCATGGGCTTTCCTTACGAACTCACGATCCTAGCGAGAAGTTTTGTATTCATCCCCATCCTCGTCATTAGAGTAGACCTCTTTATCTTTCGGCAAAGTTAAAGTAAGGTCTTTTGCATCATCCCATCCGCTCGGGACAATATTCTTCACATCAACGAAGAAACTTGGTGGTGGTGAGAACTTCACCTTAAAGTCATATTTGCCACTTGGTTGGCCAATATACCAATAACTTCACCATTTTTGCGAGCTTTTTGAACAAACTCAAGGTCCATGTGAGAAGTTTTATATTCATCCTTACTTTCGGTGTCAAAGTCTTGGTACATAGGGGTTTTTCTTTTCAAGGCTCAATGATCCTCCTTTCGAATGTCATCCTAACTTGGACTCCCAGCCTTTTTTTTATGACTTTTGAGATTATATCCTCGCCAGAAAAATCAACTTCAACTAGAGACATTCGTCTCTGGGCGGGCTCCCCATCTTCATATTGGATAATTTCTAGCTCAGCTCGCTTTGCTAAGTAAGCTATCTTCTCATCATGAGTGATGTCACCTTGCAGCTGGTGATCAGCAAAGGGCATGATCTGTTCCAAATTTTGGATATCCATCAAGAGTATATGCTTGTCATCATCCCCAAAAATCATGTTGACATCTTCAGAGTGTTTCGGAAGGGGAGTTTGTTGAACATTTGGCATTGAATTCTTAAAGGTGAGCAATTTCTTATCCATAAAGTTATAGATCATGGAATGAAGCACAAGGTAGTCATCCACATGGTGACCTTTTTCTCTCATGTGATACTTACACATCTTATTAAGGTCGAACCCGAGGAACTTTGGCGGATTATCACTCTAGATCTCTCTCACCACGAGATGACTTTCAATCAGCATCGGAAGTAGCTGAGACATGGGTCTAGGCAATGGAGTATATTGCCTTTGAGGGGCTTTTCTTTTGCGCTCAAAGTTTTGGGAAGAGCTCCCTATCTCCACAGCAAGTTTATGAGCTTGAGGATCATACATTTCCTAAGAAGAGGAGTTTTGTATATAAGCAATCTCCATAGTTGATTCTTTATCTCTCTTTGGGGCATATCAACAATTTGTGGTCTCAATCAACCTTCCTTCACGCATGATCCCCTCAATGCGTTCACCTAACTCCACCAATGCGGTAAAGTTGATACGGGTGTGGTTGTACATTTTCTCAAAGAAATCTCGAGGCATGGCTTGAAGCAACAATTTCATAGCCTCCTTCTTAGACAAGGGTGGCTTTACTTGGGATGCAATGGCTCTCCACCTTTAACCATAAGCTTTGAACATTCAGTTCTCCTTTGCTCGACCCAAACCAATTCCTCTCGAGTCGGAGCAATCTCAGTGTTGAACTTATATTGTTGGAGGAATTCGTCGGCAAGATCCTCCCAAGTATGGATCTTCTCCAAGTTCAACTCTATAAATTACGTCAACGTAGGACCAACCAAGCTATCCTAAAAGGATTTAATCAGGAGTGGAGGATTTTCTGAGTAATGGGCCATCTTGCCTAGATAATACTTTAAGTGGGTCTTGGGGCATCCAATGCCGTCATACTTCCTTATAAACTTGGTCTCCTTGTAGAATTCAGGGACCTTAACCTTGGCGAAGGGCGACAGTTGATCAAATCCCTATAGTTGATAGCTTTGTAGCATGCAAAGGCGTTCCCCGATCTTTGCAAGACGTCTTGAACTTTCCTCATCAAAGTATAGAGTTGGGGTCTCCTTAGATGGAGTCTATAAATCAATAATTGTTGGGTTGCAGGAGGAACCTCTTCAGTAGGCCCCTTTCCCATGGATTCTGCTACTGGCACATTAGAGGGCACGGTAGGAGGATTCATGTTAGGAGTAGCAAAAACTGCAAGAGTAAAGTTTTTGACTTGGTTGGAGAGATCAGCTAACAGCGCCATCATCCATGCCATTTGGTTCTCCATGCTAATAACATGAGCACGGGTATCTTTGTTCTCCATTCTTGCTTGGTGGCGAGTACGTATGATAGACCATTTTTTTAGCCATCTTTTAGTACCTTTTCGAAAGAAGATGACTCAAATTGGTACAAGTAAAAAAAATCAAGAAAATACAAAACCTAATCAATTTTATATTTTGTTGAGATTAAATAATGATAAGAAGTGTATATGATCCCAATATCATATAACATCCTTTCATCAAAATTTCTTCAAAAGAAATTATATAATTGAAAAGGAATGACGATAAATATTTAATGAGAATGCCCCTTTTCTAAAAATTACATAAAAATGTTCATGAATTTTATTCATTTCATCGAATAATTACAAGGGAAACAAAAATTTGCATTCTTGAAGCTTACAAAGTGGTTCAATTTTACATGTTATATGAAAATGAATATAGGAAAACCTCGATAGAAAGGAGGGGAACACAAAGGAAATCCCTATAAAAAAAAAAGAATATAAGATGGACACCTAAAGACTAGGTGGGATCGTGCGAAAACGCTTGTTATCATGGGCCAAGCATTCCTCATCGATCAAGGCATCGTCTTCTTGTTCCTCAATATGAGCTTGCCAAAAACCTTGAGGGTCAGGAATATCAGACAAATGAACTATGACGACCCGAACCTTGAGCGTATGCACATCCCTTTGTGGTCAATAAAATTTGCGACGTCCCAGGAAGTGTCTTCAACCTATTCGGTTTATGGCACAAGTGGAAACGTAATAACAATCTCCAAACAACATAAAAGTGGGATATAAACATAGGATGATATTTTCACAAAACACATTTATAATACAGCATCACAAAAATACAGAAAAGTCTAACACCACATGGATCTATTTCAAAAAGAAGAGCTTCTAGGCTATCTACGCTCTGAGCTCTTTGTCCATGGGACCAGAGTCCCTTGCAATCCTATCAGACTTCTTGATAACAAAAGGGCGAACTATCACCCAGTGTCCAAACTAGACGGAAGACCCATCGACATCTGGTAGAGACTAAACAAAAACCTAGCTTTTACTTCCTGCGAACCCCTGCACTTCTCTTGAAAATCCTCCATCTAGGGACCTAAAAATGGTTGTACAATAACCAATGAGACGATGTCTCAGCGAGTCCATCCGTTAAATTCCGATTATGAGAAAAGTACACATGCATGCAATCTAACCATATCTCTGCCAAACTCAAGTAACACTAGTGGTTGTCCTGCATGTCAATACTGTTCAAATTGCATATAACTATATCGAAATCACGCATTATTGGAACATCACAACATGTATACACATATAAATATATGTCATCATCGATTCACGGGCCCCGATTACTAGACCAAATCGTTATGATATGTGCTATACCGCACCACATAATTATGTCTCATAATCAAGCCCCTCAATCTCAATCATTCATGCGTTCCAATTGGTTATGACCCATTGGTCACGGCCGACTCAACAGTCAGTAGTCTTCCAGCTTAACCGAACTTCATCTTGCACCATCAAGCATGGCAACATCTACATCTAGACAACATTCTTCAAAGGAGCATCGGTCCAGCCTCCACTGCGATCGGTATCCGTTGACTTGGGATATTCCCGAAGGAGCATCGTCCGGCCCCAAAGGCTCGTGATGGCATCTCATATCATTCATGCATTCATTCAATTTCGGCCTAGGACACCATGCATTACACTCAAATGCCTTAATTAAAATAGTGATCTTAGCTTATTTTCTTCATATTAGAAATGCATGGTAAAATAATCGTGTGTGGGAACACAGTCAGATCAAACCAGAAAATTTGTATTATCTCTTTTAAAATTCCACATTTTCATATAGTACTTAAAAACACTTTCAGTGTCCAAAACCTGACAACTGGTATTTTCTAATTAAATCCCAAAATTCTGCCATTTTGAATTAAATATTCATAATTAGAAACCATCACTCATTTGCACAATTTAACAATTAATGGCATAAATAGAACATACTATTGCAATCATCATGAAATTCCGGTCACCGGCTATCTCGATATAATTTTCGAAAAATATTAAATAATTAATTAAATTATAATTAATCATTTAAATATATTATTTAATTAATTACCATTTATAATTTTTCACTAACAAATCAATTTGATTATAACTTGAACCGACTGTCAAAATGCCTAACTAAACTAATGTCTTACAATATCCTTCTAAGTTAACCATTTACTGAATATTTAAAGTCCTAACTAAATAGTCTAACCAACCTAACCAACCGGTCTAACTATCTAGTCTCAATTCAACTAACCACCTAACTAGTCCTTATCCTAACTAAACTAGTTTCAAATCTTATTTAACTTAATCATACTCTTAAGGAAGTGTAATCAACCCCTAATCAGAAATTAGGAAATTGACTCACCTAAACTAAAAGCTAAAGACCTTCGACGACGACGGCGCGGCGACAGCGGCCAGAACACCTCTGGATGGCCCTGCTCAGGCTAGCAAGACCCTCGACCTACTACTGAGGAGCGGTCTTCTCGACCAGACTAGGCCGAGCAGCGATAGTGGGAGCTCCGTGGAGGCGAGACAGCGGCACTATGGAGTGGTTCAATCGACTTGCAGGCTACATCGGCGCAACAGGTGTCCCGGCGACAAGGCAGTAGCAACAACAAAGGGATGGATGTTTATGGTGAAGATGGTGAGCTGAGATTGAAGAGGAAGGAGCGGCGGAAACACTGCAACAACCGTATGCAGCAGCGTTGAGCTTCCGGCAAAGAGATGCAGAAATCTCGCTAGTTTTTGTTGATTGTCGGGCCACTAGTGAGGACGGTTAAGAGGTGATTAACGTCCACACAAGTGAGAAACGGAACATGAGGACAACTTGGCCGGTGTTTCTGCTGGTCCAGAAAATCTGCAGCGCCAAAACAGAGCTCTCCTCTGTTTTTGGCTGTTGTGTTGTCGTCCAAAGAGAAACAGGGGTGGCTGAACAAAACAGCTTAAAGGAGAAGAAGGCAAGGGACTTTACGGCTTAGAAAATGAAAGGAAAAGGAAAGAAAGAGAAAGGGAGAGAAAGAAGGGGGCTCGCACGGCACAAAGGGGGAGGGATATGCGCAGATGGGGAGAGAAGGAAGGAGAAAAAGGACCATGGAGGGTCCCCTTCCCAAATTTCCACAAGCCAAGGGTCCGTATTCCATGGAAATTAAGCCCATTTCACTTTCATGTGGCCCACCACTTCAAAGCAAACTTATCTTCCTCAAACGAAACTCAAATGGTGGTGGATTCCCCTTTGGTGTGCACACATCCGAATTTTGCATCTTTTCCATTAGCTTTTCCCTTTTTCATTTCACCATTTCATAACCTTAGTTAACAAGGATAAAGTCTTATTTACATAGTCATAATTCCCATCTCCAAAGGTTCCTCATTAACGACCAAAATCCCCTTACATTACGGCCTTTTTTCCAATTTCACTTTGCTTACTGTAATTTGAATTTCCCACCAAGATTTTGCATTCGTCCAAAGGTCTTGAGAGGATGCATTGACATTCCTATAATTAATTGCGACACGATAGAATTCTCAATTTCTGAAATCGGATAAAATTTCGTAATTAAATTCAGTCAGACATGATTTTAGTGTGATATAAACTATCAGGTAGTTTTTGGGAATTTTCGGTGCAATTGACCCGTGGTCGATTATTTTCGAACCACAATGTAAATCTTCGACTCATTGGCGATTCTTGGTTGTCGTGAAAATCTCGAGATTTCAATTACAGACACAGGGTAACAAAACGACATAAAAATCAATGTAGTGCCGATCAACGAGAATTTTGCAATTATGTAGAATCGCCCCTGCCTAATTACATATTTCAATCGAGTCGACCTATTTATTTTCTCTGATAGATTTTCAACTGTGCTGCAATGACCCTTGCAGACTAACACGGTCGAGCAGTCAATTCCTAATCGAATTCTCAAGCCTGTTGCATTAAAATCCCTTAATGACTCCCCCAACTAATCTAGTTATCTCCTGAGTGATTGACTCAGAGAATAGCACTATAGACACTTCAATGAAAAGCCCGATTTATTCAATTGAAAACAGAAGTAAAAATCAGACTGTCACATGAACGATATATGTAATCAATGGTAACGTGATGAGTCCTCATCTCTCCCTCCAAGTCGACTTCCTCGACGATGACCACATAATGTGAGGAATGGGAGTACCAAATTCCAATAGCGGCTTGAGTTGTGGCCTTGATATGGTCAATTTGGTTCTCCTTGATGACTTCATCGTGATAATCAATATGATATAACCCCAGCTTGAGGATTGGTGTCATGACCCCAACTCCATCCCCAGGGTCAAGAGCAACAAGGGTTATTTTCGCGATGTCCCAAGCGTGTCGCTGTCCCATTTCTTTTTATCTTTTCATTAAGCACATACGAAAGCGTACATACAACACCTAGACAACAATGAATAGCTAGGAAAACGACCATTTACAAACACACAATTACATCAACTACGTTTACAAGCCCTTCTATCATGGGTTGTTATATATACAACTACCACATCTTCAAAAGGTCGAGGTAAACCTTAACTCCTCTAACGAGATTGCAACTCCCAAAATTGATGTGAGACTTCCATGCCTACAAGACTGAAAGGATGAGGGGTTAATTTTTGGGAAACTTAGTAAGTAAAACCCCTAATTCTCTACTAAGAGGACATTTCATCATCAAAATCTAGTAGGTACAACACTCGCAAAGCAATGTCGATGGCAGATCAATAGTAAACTTATTACTATCCTTGACTACATGCAGATGTCCATTCCTTCATATTTCAATGCATGTTTACCTTCTGCCTGTCAATGAGCATATCAACATATCATGCTTATGCATAAAGCCAGCACTCATGCAAATTCATTTATCGTCATCCAGGCCCTCCCGACTCAACCAGGGCATTGCGGCTCAACCGAGGCATCCTAGTGCTAGCTCACCAAGGCATCCGGGCTCAACCCAAGCATCCTGGCTCAACTAAGGCATCCTCAGGCTAGCTTACCCAAGCATCCAGGCTCAAACCTAGGCATCTTGGCTCAACCAGGGCATCCCGTTCAATGAACGAGGCATCACTGCCAATGCTATGTGGCGATGGGCGCTTTTTCCTCTTTAAGTGCACACACAAGTGCATCACACAAGCTGATTTTTCATCTCTTATCTTAGCCAACGTATGCAAGGCCCGAGGGCGTGCTCATTCAAGTGAGTGTGCCATGATCCTCAACATCATATTATAAAATATGTCGGGAACAATTCTTGGTTCGTGGCTTGGGTCGCATGCTTAAGCCATCGCGAATTGACATCAATTCCAAGCTGAGCGAACCTTGACCTCGTCCTGGGGCATGAACACACTCAAGCATGCAAGCATGAACAAACACACAAAAGAACATTACAACATACACACAGCTTAAACGCGTGAGCACACCACTAAACTCGACGATGTAGGCTATCGCCCTAGCCAAGAGTTAGAGATTCTACTTACCTTGGATGAATCTCGATAAACTATAGGTAATTTTACCAATAGAGGGCTGTCCGATGAGGCAATGGGCGAGCAAGGCTAAGAGAGGGAGAGAGGGTGACTATGAGAAGGTAGGAGAGAAAGAGAGAGAGTGTGGCATCCCCAAAATTCAAGGCAACCTCTAGATGTATTAAAGTCTATGATTAGGTAATGAAATTGCCTTTGGTTTATGCTTTAGCCATTGATTTTCTTTTAAGACCAAGTGTTATGTATCTTGTGTTCATGAGTTATTAAAATTAGTATTATAAGATAAGTTGATAAGAAAAATTTGTTCTTGCGTAGGCACCTCATAGATTTGATCCCTATAGTTTAAATGATACAAGTTTTATGGCCATATGAAATTGTGAATTTGAAATTTATAAAAGAGGGAATTAAAATGAATTATTAAAAGTGAAATTTGAATTAATTAAGATTGAACTTTAGGCCCAAGGGTATTGGACCTCAAGTGGGCCAAATTGGCTTGGCCCATGAAGCCCATGAAGGGGGCTGCCGTCGACCACAAGGGGGAGGAGCCGGCCCATCTTCAAGCCCATCATGCATGGGATTTGCCAAGTGGCAAAATGAGGGCTTCGCCTATTGGTCATTTTGGGTGGCTCCTAATGATGGCTAATGATTGAATTGAAGGGGAAATAAAAAGGAAGGGGTGGCCGGTTTAGGGAGGCTGTCGACCATAAGAGAAAGAGAGAGAGAGGGCTGTCGAGAGAGTGAGGAACTGAGAGAGAAGGGAAGAGGCCGCACGAAGGAGGAAGCTGCTCGTCCGTCGCCCGCAACCGCCCATGCGTCCACCGTTTGCCGCCGTCGTGCTCACTGTAGCTCGGTTTGGAGGCAAGTTAGATCCCTTGACCTGCTCTTGCATGTTGTGTCTAGGATGTGCTAGTGAAAGGTGATGAATTTTGTATGCTTAGGGTGTGAAAAACCGAAGTTGTATGAGTGTTGTTTTGAAATAGCATTCTGTTTTCGAGTAAATAGCCTGACCCAGAATGTTGTAGAGGCTTGCATGCGGGGTTTGAGTCAGATTTTGGTTTCTACTTCTTCACAAAAGATGTAGACAACATCTTAAAGTATAACATACTGAAATTTGAGACAAAATGGTTGAGTTTTGAAGGGGTAAAACCCTCCCTCTACGAAAACGCTAGATCTGAAACTGTTTTGTTGACCTCTTGGTGGTTTTGTGTGTTGCATGTCACTTTTTACTGAGAATTTCACTTCGACTTCTTCACGAAAGTTGTAGAGAACATCTTGAAGCCTAGAATAATCAAATTTGAGGTAAAACGAACAAGTGTCGCCTAGAGAAACGATTTTTCCTTTGAAGACGATAGATCTGGAAATGTTGTACTGCACTCCAGCGACTTCGTGGACTATAAAGTGAATTTACTTTGAGAATCTCACCTGTATCCCTTAATGAAAGTTGTAGTGGACCCCTTGAGGAAAAACATATCAAAAATTCAGAGGAAATGAATGAAGATAAGTAGGTGAAATCTTGATTTTTCGGAGACAGCTAAACCTGGAATGTTCAGTACTAGGAACAGGGGCTTCGACCGTCCATATTTAATTATATAGGACGAACCTAGCCTTAATTTCTTCGTGAAAAATATACCTTAGGGTCTTGACTATCACCTGGTAAAATTTCATAATTTTTGGAGGCCATTCGTGTATTTAAGTTAAAATATTTCAAGAACCACGCAATCTGATGTGTCCGAATTTTGTAAGCTGTAATGTGTGAACTATATCTTCTTGTGTGAAGTTCTTTTGGGCATGTGTTCTTCATGGAGTTGCTGCCTTTACATCTTGACTAACATATGTTCAGATTTCATAATTTTTTAAGATCATGTGAGTATTTAATAAATATGTTTTCTGAAATCGTGCAAGCTGGATTTTGGTAAATTTCAAAAAAGTCATGATATATGGATTATTCTAAGTTGTATGGACCCCATGGATTGTGTTGTCATAATTGATTGGATCTTGCTGCATATATTATAATATTTGGAACTACATATAAGAATCAAAATGCTGAAAATGATCTTGTAGCCATCATATCATATGTCATGTTGTGATTGAGCCATAAATGTGAATGTGAACTATGATAAATGAGAATGCCGTCAGAGGCGTGAGCCGACGATGCCCCGGGAGTGTCGGGACGCCCGGCCAGGGAGTGTAAATGCCGGATGCCCGGAGTGTGTGTGCCGAATGTCCTCGGGAGTTTCGAGATGCCCGAGATGTGGGGGTGCCGGAAGCCCAGAGGTGTGAGCTGAGGGATACCTCGTGATGCCAATTGAGGTACGAGATACCCGGAGTGTGTGTGCCGGATGCCCGGAGGTGTGTGCCGGAGGCTCCTCGCGATGCCAAGTTGGGTGTGAGCGATAAATGTGGGATGCAAATACTGGTCCCGGGAAAGAGAAATGTGGCGGTCCAATTGGAAGAATAAAAATTGAGAAATTGAAATCTAGTCATGCATGGTATGGTTGCATGTATGCATGTATGCTTGATGATAAGTGCATGGATGTATATGCACCTATGGCATGACGGTATATGCATGTATGCTTGATGATGAGTGCATGGATGTATATGCACCTATGGCATGATTGTACATGCATGAATGCTTGAAGATGAATGCATGGATGTATATGCATATATGGTATGATGACATGTGCATGGCTGCAAGGTAAGTAATGCTTGGATGTATGCATGATATGAACTATACTATGATGTCTTGATTGTTCTGTGTAATACATTGAGTAGTTTATTGGATCTTTTACCTACTGAGTGGTTGTACTCACCCCTTTTGGGGACTAACATTTCATATTAGAAAGAAGCCGTTCCCTACTATCACGCGGGGCGTCTTTATAACCTTCCATCGAACGTGGAGGTCGAGTGTGTGGAGATCGACTATCCCACCGTCCCTGGTCTGACGTTCATTCAGGTTTGTGCATTAATGATGTATGACGTGGGCCTAGCTGGGAGCCCGGTCATTCAAGAGTTCATATCTGTTCACATTCGTCGAGACGGAGTGATGCGGGGGATGTTGCCACCGCCGCCGCCACCGCCTGACGCACCGGGATGGGTGTGACAGCCCACGCGTGAGGAGTAGGAGCTGCTACTTTTTGGACAATAGCCGACACTTATAAATGGAGGATTTTGCATGATCAACATAGAGGGTCAAGTTGTTTCTTTTTGGGGTTATGGCCGAGTGTAGTTAAAAGTCTTGGCCTTTCTTTTGTTATACCGACCCGAGAAAATCAATCATGGAAATACGTAAATAAAAGTGTCTTGGCTTTATCTTTTCTCATGGTGCTTAGTGGTGTGCATTGTATCATGATTGTTGGAGGGAGAATTGGTAAGACTTGATTATGCTTCCACAAATAAGATGCGCTGGGACCGTTATATATATATATATATATATATAAATGCCTAGGAACTAAGGTTCTTCTTTGGTAATCTGTGGTGACCTTAGGTGTTTCGGGGTGCCACAGAGAGAGCAAGTGAGGGAGAAGAGATGGGGTGGCGTGTGTGGTATTAAAGGGAATGCCTCTATTTATAGGTAAATCTCTCATCATTGCCCTTCAAAATTGACCAATAGGATTTCTTTGGGTGGCAAGCCTAGGTTGGTGAGGTGGCAAGGCTAAGGCAAAAGATGTGGCCAACCTAATCCCTAGGGCCACACTTGTTCCTTCTCCTATTGGGCTATTTAGGGGTTAAGGGTGCATTTGGTTCAGCATTCCCAAGGGGTTTTCAACCTCCAAAGTCCATTGGGGAAATGCTAGACCATTTTGTAACTATTTTGAAGTAGCTTTCAAGTGAAAGTCAGCATTAGGAAGGCTGAAAGCCTAATGCTAGTAAGGACTAGCTTTGAGCTTTCAACATTTGGCCAAATACTAAAACTTTATTTTTTCCAAAACTATCATCACTCATCTTTCAAATTTCTTATTTTGCCCTCATTATTATCTTTTAAAATGCCAAAATAATGCTAAAAAAATCAAATTTATATAAATGCTAAAAAAATTAAATATATTTTGGTCTTTTTGAAAAAAAAAATTATATATTTGATTTTTTTAGCATTATTGTCAAAATTTATATTTAAAAAGTTGCATAAATTATTTTTTTCAACTTTAAAAATATAAAAATTAAAAAATTCCAACTAAGGGTTTGGTCTTTTTTTTTAAAAAAATTATATACGTATTTGATTTTTTTAGCATTATTTTCAAATTTATATTTAAAAAGTTGCGTACATTATTTTTTCAATTTTAAACAAATAAAAATTAAAAAATTTGAATGAAGGATTTGATCTTTTTTTATTAAAAAATTATATATATGTATTTGATTTTTTTAGCATTATTGTCAAAATTTATATTTAAAAAGTTCCATACATTATTTTTTTTTCAAATTTAAGCAAATAAAAATTAAAAAAATTCCAATGAAGGGTTTGATCTTTTTTTTTAAAATATATATGTATTTGATTTTTTTAGTATTATTGTCAAAATTTATATTTAAAAAGTTGCATACATTATTTTTTTTTTCAATTTTAAACAAATGAAATTAAAAAAAAACTAATATTAATCACCTAAAGGGCTTTTCAAATGTGTTTTCTACCAAACGGCATTTCTCTGAAAGTTGCTTCTCAAAGCATAGTTTACCAAACGTCTTTTGCATTTGCCTAAAGTCCTTTAGGCTAAACTACTTTGCATTTTTCCAATGGGCTTTCAAAATGCTGAACCAAACGCACCCTAAGTCATCCTTGTAATGATGATTATATTAATTAGGGGACACATAAGCCTTATGACTCAACTTAGCATTAATGCACTATGGTCCAAGGGCATTTAATGCATCTTTATCCCAATCCAAGAAGACTCTAGATGGCTTGCACCTCAAGTTGGGCATGCAGCCCCTTCCTCTCCAGGTTTGGCGTATAACCTCCCATTCTAAGTTGAAGAATAGTTTCGATTGAAATCAGTGGCATTACCTTAGAAAACGGACTTGAAAAATTATAAAATTTTAATATGTTGTTGAGAAGATCTTAAGAAACATTTTTTATGAGGAATTCAAGTCAAATTCGTGCTGTGGAAAGAGCAACAAATCATTGAACACAATCCAAATATTCCTCCATCGAGCAGATTTAACAGTCGAAGAGAGAGACTCATTTTGAAATCCAAATCTTGACAAAACTCTTTGAAATTTTAATATGTTGTAGATATGGATGTCATTTAAAAATTTCATGAAGGAAGCATGGTTAAATTTGAAAGGAAAAAATTTATAAAAGTTGGAGAACGCAACCTGGTCACCCTTTTCACTACACGGGACAGGTTCCAGACGGTGAATGATTGGACCTTTGTCCCTACTATTCACCTCAGAAAGATATGAAATTTAAGTATGTTTTATATCAAGATGTTTAGAACAATTTTTATGAAGGAATTTTCTCCAAATTCGAAGCGCAAAGACCTCTATAAAATTGGAAAACGGCAAAGGTCTAGGGATTTCGAGAATATGAAGAGTCAAAACCTATGGAACCTTAAGAGGCAAGCCTAAGAAGAAGGGGTGGCGCCCTAGTTGATCTTCAAGACCCCTTGTCATCATTTTTCTAGGCTATGAATCACTCCCTACCATTAATGAGCTTATGACTCACCCCCTTTCTTAACATATAACCATCCAAAATTTCATGATTACCTTTCAAGAGTAAGACTAATTGTGCCAAGTGTCCTACTTAATTATCATGCATTAATAGGCTACCTTCCAAGCACATTAAATACACCAAGGGAAATGTCAAGTTAGAAGGTCATCTCATTGGGCGGGAGTCAATCGAGTCTAACCACAATCGATTACCTTATTTGGCCCGAGGTTCGTGTCTAAGCCCTGATCGAATAAAACCAAATGCAACTGGACTTAACTGGTTAAATCGACTTCAGACTTCTCTTTGAAAATGGCTTGAAGTTGGGGATGTTACAATTGGCAAGATTGTTTGAAGCATGTGATATTGGTGAAGCACTCTTAAAAGGTAATAGGACGTTAAACCCGTCAATCCCACGAGGGGGAGTGGGTCATCAACTCCATTAACAAGGCGCACCTTGGGATTCCCAAGCCACCAAATATGCCATTGGATTAAGCTAAGGTTGAGGTTTTTGAGGAAATTAAACCATATAGAGAAAGATCGTGATGGAAAGAATTCATTTCTTTGGCAAAATCTAAGAATAGGATGATGATATCTCGTGACATCGACAATTTTCATGTGAGGGGCGAATTCTTTCATATGTGAAAAGAGCCAAATTTGGAGAAGTCCTAATGGGGCTCTAAGAGTTCATCGGCTATTTGCTTTGAAACGATTAAGAGACACGAAAGTTTTGGCAAGGATCATGTGTGTAAAACAATTAAAGACCCACACTTGATTGATAATGTGAGTGACTAAAGGATCTATTGTTTTTCGGGTATGCAAGAATACCACAAAGCCAAAGAACATGAGTAGGAAGACACGGGGAATTTGATTCCTAAATTTAGGCTTAAGGCTGAGGAAATGTTGTTCAAGGAAAGTATAAGGCATGGAATGGGAATTTCCTTTAAGAATAGCCCTAATTTTGTTGGTAGGTATATTGAGGAATTGACTTAGAAGAGATGTTGGATCTTGACCAATAGGAGGAGTGATGAAACCTAAAGAGGCTTTACCTAACCCGATGGTTTTCCAAAACTCCTCGATTGTAGGGATCAATTCATATCGATTAAACACGAAAGTGGAAGTCATGGGATTCCAAAAATGAGCCAATGCTTTCACCATCGTGATACGTGGTTCGACTTTTAATAAAGTCGGGAGGAAGCCTATGCATTTTTCCACGTAATCTTGATGTCTTGGGTCGAGATTCTCCCATTGAGTCTTGAGATTTCTCAGCACGGGGACAACATCCAATTCGAGTTTACCTATCTAAACATAAACCTAAAGGGGCATCCATGATTAAAACGTATCATCATTGAAATATAAAGCGCATAATTGAAATATGGACAGTACGAAGATAAGAACGATAAGAAATGAACGATATCTTACCCACCAAACACAAGGCAATCACAAATCACATGTCGCATGAAACTGTGAGGTTTCAATACCTAGGTTGAGGGTACTAAAGGCTCAAAGGTCCCTATCCCATAGGATAAAAATAGTTAACCCACCACTACTATCGTTGGTCAATGCTATTTTTATCGATTGAGACAAGCGTGTATATGTAAGTAATGGATTACCACAAGTATTCACTTGCAAATTCCACCCATAAACCCTCTTAAGGTCCTAAATTTGGCGATCGGGGGTTTAGACTGTGGTTGTGTACAATGTCATGCTAAAGCTTGTAAATATGCATTTAAATTTAAACATCCAGCATTTCAATATAAACCCTCATACATTCATACATCCTTACACCACCTGCAAAACAAAGGATTTACAAGCACACCTCCCCTTATAACTCCTACCTACAAGACCATTTAACACGAGGTTAGTGACTAACTTGATTTTCCACGCGACTTTGACATGCAGACGATCTTACACGAAACATGTTTGTTAAAATACAACAACTATTTTTAAACAGCTTCAAGTCCTCTTAATCTACTAACTAGTCCCCAGTAAAGTCACCAAGCCTGTCACAACCCAATCGCCGCCCTTGATTCCTCACGATTAGGAGGGGGAAAAGTCGAGTTTATGGCTACTTTATCACAAAAGTTCCTTCATGACACACATTCCAAAAGACGTCATCACCTTGCCTTTTGGACCAAGCCTCTCATGAATTCCCTCCACGAGATCACAGACTCTTCGAAGCTTGTACCCCGCGTGATAGCAGAGTGTCGCGATCCATATCCACACGGGTGACACACCTTAGGAGAAGAGGTCAGGTGTGGATATTAGATCTAAGGGTACCTTTACCATGATAGCCCTCTCAACAGTACGCTTCACCCATAAGAATGCCATCACTTCATCCTTTAGAGTACTCTTACATCGAATATGCTAAACCATGGTGAGTTTCATCGAAACTCGTACCCCTCGCAATGAGTTTATTTATACAATCTAATTGTTTTAGAACAACCTAGAGATAAAACAGGAGTCGCCACTAGCCTCATTTTAGGGGTAGGCTAGAAAACCCAGTCAAGGGTTAGGAGTGTTCCCTTGATTCCTACGCAAGCAAATATCTAAGTTCAGAGACTTGGGTTACGCTAATATATCTATTATTGCCCTTTCGCTACCTAAACAACATGCTGTGTTTTTCTAACGTGTCCATACGTTTCTTCTTACATTTTCCATATCGTTAGTCCTAAACTAAGCGATCATGTGTGTTTGGTCATTTTCATATAATTCTATTTCTAGAAAAACAAGAAAAGAAAGCAATCAATGGAATTGAAATTTTGAAACAATAAGTAAACAATCAAGGAAAGTGGTAAATCTACTATGTAATCCTAAAAAATATATAAGAGAAACACAATTGAAAAAAGATAAGAGGAAGTGAGAAAACCCGCAACTTGTCAGGCTTTATACAACAAATGGATCCCGAGACGTATGTTCGGGAAATGAATAGTATATGATAATGGTCGGAATGGACATTGACCTCCACCGTCTTCATGCTTTCTTCATCTTTGAGTTCCTAATCTAAAAATCATGAAAAAAAATTACAGGATATGCACAAAAGAACTTGAAACAAAACTCATTAAAGCAAGATTGTCAAAAATCATCACAGAATGCTACAAGAAAATAGTAAAGTCTTATTTTGGAGTAAAAACATAATCGAAAATCCAACTGAACTACAACAGAATCACTCATCTTCGGATATGTTTTTCGAGCAAATGACGCTTGATTGGGATGTTCGACCTACCGTTTCGAAGCTTGAGATGTCTATTATCTAATCCTAAGAGAACTCAAGTTGAAATAAGATCATTTTGGATGTCGTTTTGGTCAAAATAGCAAGTCAATCCTAAGGCTATGAAATTACAGACTTAAGACTAATCAAGCACAATCATCCACACTCATTCAATCAATCACATTCAAATTTCAGCAAAATCATCTATGGGCATATATCATTAATATTGAACCTAGCCCCGATCGGCTAATCCGCCCTCGCTTCATGGGGTTCGAGACTGAGAAAGTTACCTCTGTTGCGATTTTTGTCAGTTTCCATTACGGTCAATCGGATCAAAACACCGGAACACTTTCAAATCTCCACAGATTGCCAAGGATCAGATTTTAATCGCTTGATTCAGCTTTATATCGATTAGATCACGAGCTTGGATCACGGTAAAACCGATTCGATTGCATCGGCTTTGGTGCACCGGTAAGAGATCAAGGTTACCAAAACTTTTTCACCGACCAATTGTCTTTATCTAGACCACACACAAGCCAATGATGACTTGAGGATTAGATCTGAATGGCCTAGTGTCGCGACTCAACCTCAAGTGAACCACCTAGGGTTTGGCTAATGGATTACTAAGCCCAAACTTAGCTCGGGCTCTCCCAAGCCCATACCAATTCACGATTTAAGTTCAAGTTCTTAACATGCAAATAATTTTTCAATTAGGAGTCGCCACTAATCTATTTTTGGTGGGTCGATTAGAAACCCAAGTAAAGTAATATGAGATTTACTTTATTCTTGCGAACCAGAAATTGTGAGTTTGGGGACTTAATTACGCTAGATTTCTCTAATGCCCTTTCGATACATTTCTCTTTTTTTCAAAAAAAAAAAAATGTTTTGCAGGCAGCTTGAATCGATTTTAATTTACTTCCCTAACATGTGAGGTAATTGTGCGGGTGCGCGAACCATCAATTTAACACCCAAATAAAGCAATAAATAAATTATGAAACTTACCTCATAGTAATGAAAGCATCTATAATGTTAGGTCAGAATTCATATCAATAGCCTTAGATATGATTTATAATTAACACGCAATCACTCAATCTTTTTTAGGGTTTTCTCTTGTTTAATGAAATCTAATCTACATGCAATGCAATGCAATGATGTACAAAAATGCCTAACTAAAATGACATGTAACATGCAACCTAATATGTGGATTATATATCACGCGATATTTAGTAAATGACCTAATCTAATGATGGGAAAAGATTAATGCAACTATTCTAAAATGTCATGCATTACCCTAAATATGACTTTACTAATGACATGTAATGAATGAACTAATCTTGCATGACATGCACATGATTGTTTTTTTAATTAAAATTCGAAATCAAATGTGCCCAATAATTACACATTGCAATTTAAGTTAAGGAAAAGAAAATCTAACATCTAGATTAATGTTTTTGGTATTTTTATTTTAAAAAAATCAATATAAATAAATTTCCTATTCTTAAACATGCAAACTACCCTATAATAAGCGATATTCTAACATGAACTTAATCTAAATCAAATATATTTTTTGGGGTTTTCTATTACGGAAACAAAATCGATTCAAACAACCTGACAGCAAATCAGGCAAGATATGATTGATATCCATCTAATAAATTGACGAATCGTATCTCACGTACAAGATCGGATTGGCCAATTTTTAACAAAATTGAGAATTGTATCTTGAGAGTGAAATCAATTGGCAATTTTTCCGTGCAATTGCAAGTCATATTTTGGGCGTGAAATTGAACTATCAATCATATGCACGTTGTGAAATTAGGAAGATTTCCTACTTCATGAAGGATCAAGGGATCTTTTGGATATGACAATATCGATCAACTATTCAAACAACATCATAATTTTACGAATTAGGCAACAATATTGAATTAATCAAGATTCTTACCTAATTCTTAGTATAGCGCGGATGACGTTTCCAAGTTTGGGCGAACAACAGATTATGGGATAGCTCACGGACGGCGATTCACAGGCGTTGCTCAATGGTAGTGCCTCGCTTAGCAGGCAATAGCAAATCTCGAATGGTGGTCAGTGTTTCACTGACTTGGCTTGGCCAAGTCAACAAGAGTGACCAGCACAACAGGGGACAACCACGAGAAGACTTGGACAACACTGATAGGCTTTCTCAAGCATGGAACACCTTTAGCGTCAAATTGGACCATTGCAGAAGCAGCATGATGAGCAAAGAAAAATTAGAATTATGTACTAAACCTCTGGTGCCGATATGTGTGGCTAGGCCTGGTCTAAAACGCCAGCAATTGATCAAACAAGTCAACGGGAACTGCTTTGCCTGGGACCACCTTGATTCGTGCAAGATGGAAGCACCGATGAGACTAGTCCATGGCTGAGGAGACACGGCGGTGAGAGCGCAATGGTGGTGGTGACGCGGCGATGATCTCCATTCAACGCGGCAAAATTTGGATGGTTAGGACAACAATGGTGACGTGGCAGGGCAGCTTACAGTGTCGGGTCACGCCGACGAGAGCAACGCAGTGGGTGGCATCATTGATGCCTGAATAGAACCGTCGATGGAGAAATAACAATGGTGTCATCGTTGGCGATCGAGCTACTACAAGCGATAGCTTGTGGGTGCCAGGCTAGTCGTAGTCGAACGCGCCTTTTTCTTTCTTTCTCTCTTACGTTTTTTTTTTTTTAACTGACGTTCTCTGTTTTCAGAATTGTGGCCATGTATTGAATTGCGTGGCCCCCCTCTCAAGCGACTATAGTGAGCCTGCTTTTATAGGTAAGGATGGGATGGCCTTTTTAGGAAAAAGAATAAATCTCTCCCTCCTTAGAATGTATTATATCCCGATCCTTTCCTATTCTTGCAGCCTTTCCTTCTACCCATGCCAATGGATGATTGAAGACCATATTTCACTTTCCTCTTTTAGTGTGAAAATCTATTTTGCTCGTTCTTGCGGACGCACGAATATGTATTGCTCAAATATATGCTCCACATGCAACATCTTTTCTTGCCCTTCTCACTTTAGATCTCACTGTGAATGAATATATGCACAAATATTTGATGAAGATATTTATTCCCTCTTGCTTTATTTCTTATTTTAAATAAAGATATATCGCATCGAGGAATCAAATATCGTTAAGCTCATTCATTCACATCCATTCACCATCGCTGATCCAATGTGAATGCAATAATAACAAAAATAAATGCATCTAAAATTATATGTTATGCAATCATTTTTTTTTTTTTTTTTTTTTAGGGCTTAAAAATTAATCCCTCATTTTATATATAATGATTAAAAGACTGGGTTGCCAAAATTTAGGTATTAACAGCTGTCCTTCTTTGAAGGTGAACTTGTATAGGTTGCCTTTAAAGAAAAATTGAGACCTAAATTTTGACTATGCACATGCAATGAATAATTTTTTGTTGAAAAATGAATCCCATTTTAAAATGTAATTTATAGTATGCATGGAAATGCTAATGTGAATGTATGATGCAAAAGGAGAGAACATTCCTGTAGTTACTTATCGGGAGAAGTACACCCTAAGTGCCAAAACTTGGCACGGATGGACACTTAAATGTCAAAAGTTAGGAAAGTGTCACTTAAATGCCACATTTTTTTAAAAAGTGGGACACTTAAGTGCCATCTCTGGCAAACCCCACCGAAAATCCTACGTAGCAATTTTTTATTATTTTTTTCGTCTATGTGGCTCGTCAGAGTGCTAACTCAACAAAAAAAAAAGAAGAAGGAAAAAACGACGTCTTTTTTTAGCGAATTTGAATTTTAATAAAAAATTAATTAAACTAAATTATAAAAATAAATAATTATTATTATTTTAAAATTTGGGTTGGGGGGGGGGGGAAAGGAGGCAATAGCTGAGGGTTGAACCCTCACCACTGCCACCTCCCCGCCGTCACCGAGAAGGGCCACCGACGGTAGGGGGAGCGTCGGCCGAGGTCGTTGGGCCCTAGCCCCCTCCCCTTTTTTTTTAATTTTAAATAATTATTATTTATTTTTATAATTTAATTTAATTAATTTTTATATTAATTATTTACTACGACAAAAAAACAATAATACATCGTTTTTGCTTTTGTTTAGCCACATCAACGTGCAAAATGACGTCATTTTGCACTCACCTCGTCGGAAAATCACCACGTCAACATTTTGGCCAAATTTTGGCCAAATTAGCACTTAAGTGATCCATTTTGCTCCGACTTTGACACTTAAGTGTCACTTTCCTAACTTTTGGCACTTAAGTGTACCTCCGTGCCAAGTTTTGACACTCTAGGTGTCCGGCACTCGTTACTTACCAATTAGTGCAATAGAGCATCTTGAGGTACAAGATAAATCTTCATTTACTCCACAAGTACCCGGTCTTCATTCAGGTTCCTTGAAGAGTCTAATATTTATCAAAATACCTAGATTCAGACTAAGGTATGACGAAAAAAATCGAAAAACATTCATATCTAGAATGAAATTTTTAACGAAAAGATTTAAGACATTCAGATCCAAACTAAAATGTCAAGATTTTGAGAACTCGAAATTCCTAGATCCAGATTAAGGTATAATGAGAAAGACCAAAAAAACATTCATATCAAAAATATTCAAAACATCCAGATCCGAATGAGATGTCAAGATTTTAGAACTCGAAATACCTAGATCCAGACTAAGGTGTAATGAGAAAGATCGAAAAACATCCATATCCAGAATGAGATGTTCAACGAAAAGATTTAAGACATCCAAATTCCAGACTGAGATGTAAACAACTGATTGAAAGATTTTGGGTGAGATTCATAGACTCCCAATTTTTTGAAAATTAGAGGAGATGCTCAAATTTTACCTTAAGCACTAAGATCTAATTAGAGGATGAGTAACTTGAGCTTTACCTCGAGTACTTCGACAAATTTGATACTTACCTGGGATACCCTACCTAAAGGCTTGATCGGTTTGCTAGGTGATTTGGATACATCCTAATACTTAGGGCAAGCTATTGCTTGACTTTCTTGAGAACTTCGCCTGTTAAAGTGATAAATATTGTCTAGGACCAATACCTTTCTACGACCGCCTGTTAGAGTAACAAATATTGTCTATGACTCGTACCATTCTATGGTCGCCTAAACAGGAAATCACTTTCCAGGACCTGTACCTTTCTACAGTCGCCTAAATGGGAAATAGTTTTTCCAGGACCCGTACCTTTGGTTACTTACCTAAGGATTTGAGAAAATAAACTTGGATACGGAGGGATTTTGTAAAAAACGAGCTATAAAAGCTCGTTGTGCAAGAGACTCTGAGCTATAGAAGCTCGCCAAATTAATGAGGTGACTTTGGGCTGTGATGGCTCGCCAGACCGATGGAAAGAAACTCTGGGCTATGGATGCACACCATGTCGATAAAAGAGATTTCGGGCTACAGAAACACATCGTGTCAATTAAGAAAAACTCTAGGCTATGAAAGCACACTGATTTGATAGGGGGACTCTGGGTTACAGAAGCACGCCATGTCGATGAAAATGACTCCAAGCTACGGAACCACGCTAGGTCAGGAACTTTGGGCTATGAGAGCACAATGTGTCAATTAAAAGAGATATCGAGCTATGAAAGCACGCCGAGTGTCACGACCCCAACTCCATCTCCAGGGTCACAAGCGACGGGGGTTATTTTTGCGATGTCCCAGGCACATCGTCGTCCTGTTCTTTTTATCTTTTCATTAAGCACATGCGGAAGCATTACAAACAACACCCAAACAACAATAAGTAGCCAAGAAAACAACCACTTGCAAATAAACAACTATATCAGTTACATTTACAAGCCCTTCTATCACGAGCTGTTATATTTACAGCCACTACATTTTCTACGCTCCAAAGGCTGAGTAAACCTTAGCTCCTCTAGCAAGATTGCAACTCCCAAAATTGACGTGAGACTTCCATGCCTACAAGACTAAAAGGATGAGGGGTGAGTTTTTGGGGAAACTTAGTAAGTAAAACCCACTAATTTCTGGGTAGGAGGATGCCTCGCCCATCAACAAGCACATAACTCATTCAAAACATTAGTTGATGACAAATCAATAGCAAAACAAAAGCTTTGTCTTGGATGAAACATGAGGAAACCTCAATCAACAGTATGCAAGCATAAACCATGATTCACCCACAACATGAGGAACTCACGCCTCACTCATATGCAAGCATAACCAAAATCCATTTCATAATGCAAGGAACTCATGCACACGAGGTTCATTTATTAACTGCCGAAATCCATCAACTCCTCCGGAATCCACTGGGCATCTGAAATCCATCGGGCAAAGTCCCCTAATCCAAGGGTGACGGCTAGAATTATTACAACATCCTGTCCTTTTGACGAGGCATCCCATTGGCATGGGGGTATCTCATTCTTTTTAATGAGGCATCCCATTAACGTGGGGGCATCCCGTTGGCAAAGGGGCAACGTTGCATCAGTCGATGGCTAGAAATTAGTCCATCGTGTGACCATGCATCAAGCATCACAATCCGATTCTTATCTTCGCTTTTAGTTCAAGGGCCCAAAGGCATGCAATGCATAAGTGTGTGAAATGACTTACTGAAACCGAGACATTAAGCATGTCGAGCATGAATCAAGGATCGCAACTTGATCCGACACGTTTGAGCACCGATCTAGTACCTAACTTGGCTCGGGAATGATATACCTCAATATCGCACCGAGACCATGATTGGACCGGCCCGTCGTGACATGTTCACCGACCTAGTACCAGACTTGGCTTGAGAATGATATGCCTCAATACCGCACCAAGACCATAAAAAGAGTAGCCTATCGTGACATGTTCACCAACCTAGTACCAAAGTTGGCTCAGGAACGATACACCTTGATATCTCACCAAGACTAAGAAAGGACCATTCCGTTATGATCCCATGTACGTCAAGGCCAACAAAGCCCTTTTTTTTTCAGAGCTCGGGGTGTGAACTAGAACATGCACTTGTGAAAACGGTTGGAAATAGTTTTGTAAGGAAATAACAAATTTTCACAAAAACGCTTTTCAAATCAGTTTGAGTCAAAGCATGACTGAAGCATATCAAACAAGTACACAAATTGGACTTCTTTCAAAGCAATTCAAGCCAAAGCATGAGCCAGGCTCAACAAACAAGAACCGAACTCAATCAAGGATCAAAGTCTAAACCACTCCAAGCAAACACAACCCAACCTTAGCAACAACAAGCCAACCAACTTCGGTCAAGGACTTGTCACACGCTTGAAATAGCATAACACAACGTCCTAGCCAAATATTAGTAAGTTCTACTTAGGGATGGCCTAGGTGACTGAGCAATGTGCAAGCGAGCAAATGGGCAAGAAGGGCGTGGCCGCAAGAAAGAAAGAGAGGGCGACGGTGAGAATGAGGTTGAGAGAGTGAAAGAGGAAGAGGAGGTGGTGTAGAAATGAGGGGAGGGAATGCCTCTATTTATAGGCAAACCCATCATGATGATCTTTCCAAATGGACCAATCATCTTTATGTAGGTGGGCAATCTAGGTTGCAGAGGTGACAAGCTAAAGAGATGGGTGGCAAGTCTAGTTCCTAGGGGCGACACTTGCTCATCTTTCCATTGGTCCATCTAAGGGGTTGAGTCATCATGAAATAATTACACGTAATTATTATGGGGACACTTAATGTTTGGATCTTGAGTAATCATTAGACTAGATATCTTTCATATTACAAACTTGCTCTTCAAGTTTTTAGGTTAGGAGGCATTATGGCCTATTCCTTTGAGGCACACCTCAACTTGGCATTGAAGAAAATATATTTAATGCATCCTTATCCTAAATTGAGAAGACTCTAGATTAGCCTTGCTCCTTAAGTTGGACGTGCAGCCCCCTTACCCTCCAAGTTGGGCGTGTGACTTTCTTATCCTTGGGAGAAAACAGTTTCAAACAATTTCTGAAATTAGTGTCATTACCCTATCAAACGGGCTTGAAAAATTATGAAAATTTAATATGATGTATATAAAACCTTAAACGACATTTTTCGTGAGAATTCCAAGTCCAAATCGTGCTATGGAAAGAGCAGTAAATCACTTAACACAACCCAAAAATTCGTCCGTCGGGCAGATTCAACGGTCGGAGAGAGAGACTCATTTCAAAATCCAAATCTTCACAAAACTCTTTGAAATTTCTATATGTTGTAGAAATTGATGTCCTTTAAAACTTTTGTGAATAAGGTATGTTCAAATTGGAAAGGAAAATTTTATAAAAAATCGAGAATGCAATATGGTTACTATTTTTACCACTCCAGGCAGGTTCTAGACGGTAAAGGATTGGGCCTTCGTCCCAACCATATCACTTTAGAAAAATATGAAATTCAAGTATGTTGTAGACCAACATGTTTTAAAAAACTTTCATGAAGGAAGTTTTCCAAATTCTAACCAAAAAAAGCTCTGTATAATTGGAAAACGGAGAAGGTCTAGGAATTTTGAAAAACTGGAGAGTCGAAACCTATGAAACCTTAAGTAGCAAGTCTAAGGAGGAGGGGTGGCGCCCTACCTAGCCTTCAAGATCCCTTGTCATCATTCTTCTAGGCCATGAGTCACTCCCTACCATTAATGACCTTATGACTCACCCTCTCTTACTATGTAACCATCCAAAATTTCATCATTACATTTCAAGAGTAAGACTAATTGTGCCAAGTGTCCTACTTAGTCATCATGCATTAATAGGCTACCTTCCAAGCACATTAAATACACCATGAGAAATATCAAGTTTGAAGGTCATCTCATTAGGCGGGAGTCAATCGAGTCTAACCATCATCGATAATCTTATTTGGCCCAAGGTTCATGCCTAAGCCATGATCAGATAAAGCCAAATGCAACTGGGCTTAACTGGTGAAACCGAGTTCGGACTTCTCTTTGTAAAGGGCTCGAAGTTGAGGATGTTACACTGAGTCAATGAAAATGACTTTAGGCTACGAAAGCACACCGGTTCAATATAAAGGAAATCCGAGCTACGGAAGCACGCCATGTCAATCATGAGAGATATCGGGCTATAAAAGCACGCCGAGTCAATGGAAAGGACTCCAAATTACAAAAGCACGCTAAGTCAATATAAAGAAACTCCAGGCTATGGAAGCACGCCAAATTGATGGGAAGACCTCGAGCTACGGAAGCACGCCGTATCAATTAATTATAAAATAGGTAACTTGAACATCAAATATTACTTAGTCTTCAAGAAAATATTATCTATCAGACACGATTAGAGCAAAAACTAGCATGCATTCATGCACATTTCAAAATTCGGTGAGGTTTTCATTAATTCAATCAAGGTTTATGCATAATGACTTTTGCATTACCCAAATTTCCACGGGAGAAAATTGTCGTTCAAGACAATGACATTGATTTCTTAAGAATACTAAATGAGACACTTTCAATTAGAAAAGACTTTCACTCACTCTCACATAGAAGGGCTATTTTATGATGATCACTCCATCTCACTATCATCATATCAACAAGGGTCCGAGTATTTTTGCAAGCAGTATGACCTTACCAATCTAAGAGGTCTTGAACAAGGACCATAGCGTGGGCTTGGTCAACGGCTTAACAAAGGGACTTTTTGAGTCAAGGCAATTGAAAGAATAATTTTGTAATCATCTTTGGGTTTACAAGTCAAGAACCCTACAAAATGATAAAGAAATAATCTTGCTCACACTTCTTCTAGCGATGCTTATAAATATATGAGCTCCCATGTTAATTCAGATGCCCTAATCTGAAGAGACTTTGCAAGGGACGTAATGCAGGCTTGGTTCATTGGTGAGAAACAAAAGGATCGTTTGGCTCAAAATCTATGTAGATGGGTGAGAATCGGTGATCATCTTAGCATTACCGCCGGTTTTCTTCTTCACCATCGGGGATTGTCTTCACAATATGCTCCACTAACTATAAAAACTTGGTATTTGTGCTCTTTGAATGCTGCCCCATTAGGGATACAACCTTTTACAAATGAAAGTCACTTATCTTGACTCTTTTTTTTTTTTTTTTATCTATGGGCATTGGCCTTGCTTTTACTAGACAAGCCATTTTTTCATGCCCCTAGTTCTCTTTCTTTTTTTTTCTTCACTTCTTTTTTATGGACATTGGCCTTACTTTTACCAAGCACACTACTTTTCATGCCCTCTAGTTGTATTTTGATTTCGATTCTTACGCACAATGCATATGTCAAGCAATTACACTTTGAATGACACAGTACTCGAACTTTCAAGAGTCTTCATCTGCCTTTTGCCTTGCCCCAATGTGGGGGATGATCACCAAGTGGGTTTGAAGAAATGAAATTGCAGGCTCAAGTGGGCTGTGCAAAGGATATAAGTATGTAGAATAGAAAAAGAAAATTACCACATGAGTTCAATGTAATAGCACGACTTGAAGATTGATGCAAGTGAGAGCAAGAAAATTTATTTTCATTTTCCTCACCTCATGATGCTGTCTTATTTCCAATTTGCCCCGATGTGGGGTGGTTCTTGACAGGGATAATTTGAAAAAAATCTCCATAAGTGTACAGGACTTAGAGGAGTTAAGCAATTCATCACCTATAGTGTTTGGGATAGAGAAATGAATTGCCCATCATCATTTCGGTCATCGTACCTTTCGCAAGAAAACGCTTTATCTTGTAGATATGAAACCTTTTACACTCATCTCACAAATGTATAAGTAGGGGACTGTGTATAGGAAAAGACTTGCCTTTCATCATCCTGACACGTCTAATTCAACATTCTTAAGCATTTGATGTCACTCCATTAAATTATCGATCTCGAATAATCTCCACATGAAATTGGTGAGTTAAATAGGTAAAACCACTATCGAAATTCTCTTCTCAAAAGAGTCCAACAACTTTAAGCATGAAAAGCTTTGTGACCACACTCAAAACATGGTTTAAAGCATTCATTTAGGGGATTGCCCCCATAAAGGGACTACCTCCTTAGATTGCCCTTATCATTCAAGACCAAAAATCTGATTTTTGATTTGATAAATACTCCCTTCTTGCTTTTGCCCTTGCACAAGAGAACATGCATGAATAGGATACTATGCCACATCAAAGTAAATTCAAATTGCAAATCCATTTTGGCTCGGATCGAGATTTTTTCTCAATCATGTCACTACTAGAATCTGTAGTGCCCCCAATTCGTCATCTGCAAGGAAATGAACAGAGTGTCATCTCCCAAAATTAACTATGTTCAAGGACGAGATGTACCTCTTTCACCAAAGATGGATGGTCCTCTTTTTACTTGCCCCTCATTTTCTTATTAATGTCCAAGAATGAAAATTCCGTCAAGCATGGAAATGTAAAACACTTTGTTTGGCTCTTCCAGATGGATATTTCAAGTGGTATCAAGATGTGACCCATATTAACTTTTTAGAACTGTGTTCTCAAACTTGTTGAGTAACAGTTGAGCCAATTGATCTATCATTGCAATTTGATGTGCCTTTTCTAGATGCTTCCTCATTAGGCCAAGAATATAATGCTCTGAAACATGAAGTAAATGAGTCAAAAAGTTAAACAAGGTTAACCTAATGCATGCTTTTGGAAACGGCTTCAAAAATGATTTTTTTTTTTTAGGAATTTTTTGGAAGAGGAAGCATGAAGAAGCCCAGTCCTCAAAATTTCTCCATGGATGATATTTTCTTTTCATTGTTGGATATCGTCACTAGGCTGGTCTAGTGTACCTCATCATGTCCTCAAAACAAAACTTGTAATTTTATTGATATTCATCAATTGAATTACATTTATTGGAATAAAAAATGTGATATTCAAGGATTAAAAGAAAGTGAAACAAAAGAAATTGAAACCAATCCTTGAAAAGCAATAAAAATTCTCACGCATGGGAAGGCGCAACTGAATATGCCCTTAATTAAATAAGGAAACCAAACTACTTAGGACCAGGAATCATGTGTGTTTGAGTTCTTCACCCTCCTTGGTCTTGTGATGCGAACCCTCCAGGTCAGATATTCTTCCTTCTAGGTATGTCACTAGTCTCTTCATGGTGGTATCAAATTCAACTACCTTAGGAAAATGAGATGGTTCAAAAGTCCTCTTAGCTCTCTTCTTCGAGTCACAATTTCTCACTGAAGATAGAGTATCTATGTCATCACAACACTTTTGCTTGACGAGATAAGCTACAGTAGCAGACAATTCATCGACTTGACTTTGGAGGTGTGCAATTCGCTTGTTAATTGTCAATATCAATGATACGGTTCAGCACCTCATTTTGATCCGTCATTTTAGCTCTTGATTGTGTACGGATGGGTGAGTGGAATCGCCCCATAATCACCTAATTCAAATGAACGGGAACATTTAAGCATGAGGTGTAAATAGAGAGCCAATCCATGACTATGATCTATCGATTTTTTCTTCTTTTTTTTTTAGTCACGAAAAGTCCACACATGAAGGGAATTTCCTAAAAATGGACTAGGAAAATAAAGACATGGGACGCCCTAGCATGGATTGGAAAATAAGGATATCGAATTCCTGAATATGAACTAGGAAAAGCAAAAGTTTGAACTTAATAAGAACAATAAGAACATAAATAGAAAACAAATTCTCCAAAGGTTTTTGTGTTGTTTTTCAAATGACTCATTCCATGGCAATTTTCTCATTTCATTTCTGATTGACAAAGGAATTAGATCAAATGACCAACCTAGATTGTCATGGACGAACCAAAAGTATGACAAAGTAAGTAAATTACATAGTATATGGAGAGAAGACTTACTTCACCAAGGAAATTCGACGGCAACCATATAGACATGCACATGAGATGTAAGGCTCGATTTCTACTCTAGATAGGCTTAGCAAAGTGGAGCCACAAGGATGATTAGACTAGCTGCAAGCATGCGGACTAAGTCAGGTCCTCATGACTTTAGCTTGGTCAAAGAGTTGACTTGGGTCGAGGGCATGCGAACCAAGGTAGGTACTCTTGACACCAAAAAAGATATTTCGAGATTGAGATGGGTGACTCGTACCGCAGGGATGCAATCGGAATGATATCCATTTCAATACCATCCTAGATGATCCTATGCAGCTCAAGTCTGGTGACAGGTTGTGTGTGCAAAAGTGTAGTGTAAATGCACGGACATGCATAATAATTTAAATGCTAGCAACACTTCAATAATTCACATTCAAAATATTCATTCACAACTCCAACCTACAAGACAAGGGTTAGTAATTACTACTCCCCTTATATCTCCCATCTGTAAGAACATTTAACATCTCAAATGGTTAGGGATGTACCTGGGATCCTCGCTGCCAAACAAAAACATTTTTAAACAGAGAAATTCGACCTAAGTCCACTAAGAGTTTTAACGCAAGTCCCAAGTGGAGTCACCAAGCTATCACGACTCAACCTCGAGTGAACCACCTAAGATTTGGCTAATGAATTACTAAGCCTAAACTTAGCTCAGACTCTCCCAAGTCCATACCAATTCACAACTTAGGTTCAAGTTCTTAACATACAAATGATTTTTCAATTAGGAGTCACCACTAATTTATTTTTGATGGGTCGATTAGAAACCCAAGTAAAGTAATGGGAGATTTACTTTACTCTTGTGAATTAGAGATTGTGAGTTCAGGGACTTGATTACGCTAGATTTCTCTAACGCCCTTTCGGTACCTTTCTCTTTTATTTCAAAAAAAAAAGTTTTGTAGGCAGCTTGAATCGATTTTAATTTACTTCCCTAACATGCGAGGTGATCATGTAAGTGCGCAAACCACCAATTTAACATCCAAATAAAGTACTAAATAAATTATGGGATTTACCTCATAACAACGAAAGCATCTGCAATGTTAGGTCAAAATTCAGATCAATGGCCTTAGATATGATTTCTAATTAACACGCAATCACTCAATCTTTTTTTAAGATTTTCTCTCGTTTAATGAAATCTAATCTACGTGCAATGCAATGCCTAACTAAAATGACATGCAACATGCAACCTAATATGCGGATTATATATCACGCAATATTTAGTAAATGACCTAATCTAATGATGGGAAAAGATTTATGCAACTATTCTGACATGTCATGCATTACCCTAAATATGCACTTTACTAATGACATGTAATGAATGAACTAATCTTGCGTGACACGCGCATGATTGTTTTTTTAATTAAAATTCGAAATTAAATGTGCCCAATAATTACACATTGCAATTTAAGTTAAGGAAAATAAAATCTAACATCCTAGATTAATGTTTTTGGTATTTTTATTTGAAAAATAGAAATAAATAAATTTCCTAATCTTAAACATGCAAACTACCCTATAACAAGCGATATTCTAACATGAACCTAATCTAACTCAAATAAATTTTTTTGGGTTTTCTTTTATGGAAACGAAATCGATTTAAACAACATGACAGCAAATCAGGCAATATATGATTTATGTCCATCTAATAAATTGACGAATCGTATCTCACACATGAGATCGGATTGGTCAATTTTTAACAAAATCGTGAATTGTATCTTGAGTGTGAGAACGGATTTTCAATTTTTCCGTGCGATTGCGAGTCATATTTCGAGTGTAAAATTGGACTGTCAATCATATGTATGTTGTGAAATTAGGAAGATTTCCCACTTCACGAGGGATCAAGATAACTTTTGGATATGACAATATCAATCAAATATTCAAACAACATCATAACTTTACAAATTAGGCAACAATATTGAATTAATCAAGATTCTTACCTAATTCTTAGTATAGCGCAGATGACGTTTCCAAGTTTGGGCAAACAACAGATTGTGGGATAGCTCACGGATGGTGATTCACAGGCGTTGCTCAATGATAATGCCTCGCTCAGCAAGCAATAGCAAATCTCGAATGGTGGTCAGTGCTTCACTGACTTAGCTTGGCCAAGTCAAGAAGAGTGACCAGCACAGCAGGGGACAACCACGAGAAGACTTGGACAACACTGATAGGCTTTCTCAAGCATGGAACACCCTTAGCATCGAATTGGACGATCGCAGAAGTACCATGCTGAGCAAAGAAAAATCGGAATTACATATTGAAGCTCCCATGCCGATATGCATGGCTAGGCCTGGTCTAAAACGCCAGCAATTGATCAAACAGGTCAACGGGAATTGCTTTGCCTGGGGCCGCCTTGATTCGTGCAAGATGGAAGCACCAGTGTGGCTGGTCCATGACAGAGGAGACACGGTGGTGAGAGCACGATGGTGGTGGTGACGCGGCGATGATCTCGATTTGACGCGACAGAACTCGGATGGTTAGGACAGCAGCGGTGACGTGGCAGGGCAGCTTGCAGTGTCAGGTCACGTCGACGAGAACAACGCAGTGGGTGGCATCATTGATGCCCAAACAGCGCCGTTGATGGCGGAATAACAATGGTGTCATCATTGGCGATTGAGCTACTGCGGGCGGCAGCTTGTGGGCATCAGGCTGGTCGCGGTCGAAGGCACCTTTTCCTTTCTTTCTCTCTTACATTTTTTTTTTTTTGGACCTGATGTTCTCTCTTTTCATAATTGTGGCCGTGTATTGAATTGTGGGCCCCCTCTCAAGCGACTATAGTGAGTCTGCTTTTATAGGTAAGGATGGATGGCTTTTTTAGGGAAAAGAATAAATCTCTCCCTCCTTAGAATATATTATATCATGATCATTTCCTACTCTTGCAGCCTTTCCTTCTGCCCACGCCAATGGATGATTGAAGACCAAATTTCACTTTCCTATTTTAGTCTGAAAATCTATTTTGCTTGTTCTTGCGGACGCGCGAATATATATTGCTCAAATATATGTTCCACATGCAACATCTTTTCTTGCCCTTCTCACTTTAGATCTCATTGCAAATGAATATATGAACAAATATTTGATGAAGATATTTATTCCCTCTTGCTTTAGGTGGGAAAAATAGAGAGAGAAGAGAGAGAGAGAAATATGAAGAGAGAGAATAGGTTTCGTGCCAAATGAGTCCCCCTAAAAATGAAGGAAAAATCCATTTATATACCCCCAAATTAAGTGATTTCAACCGTCGGTTCGATCCAATGGTTAAAAATCAATTTCGAAGGCTCCATCATGATCTCGAGGTGTCGGGTAATTAATCTCATAGATTTGATTTGCAAAAAAATCGAGATAAAATTGGGAATTGTGTCAAAATATCTAATTATGAGTTAATTTGCAATTTGATGAAATTCACACAACTTAGATCAACGCACACGAGCTATAAAACCAGGCACTTTTATTTATTTATGTTTTCAGATGACTTCGTCGGTACATATAGGCCAAAATTTCTTATTTTTGGCTAAACCAAAATTTGTCCGACCATTCTGCAGTCTATCTACACTTTCGTCTTGGTATCATGTCTTGGCATCCAAAAATGTTGACATCCTCCCCTGGTCCTCCACCTACTCGACCCCATCGTCCGGAAGTTGAAGCGGCCCCATTGTACGCCCATTGACCTAGGCATACAGGACAATGAACCCCATAAGTACGGGGCCCGTCATGAGACCAGCGTCCACTGTGAGGATCACCATGATCCGGATAAACGTGACGTCAGAAAAGTCAGGGTCTACATGCTCCACCTGATCCCAAGAAAGGTCTATGGGAATGCCGTAGAACGTGGAGGAAGACGTGGGCTGAAGCGGCATGGTCATGTCTCTGTAATGTGATAATCCCACAAGGGGTGAGTACAACCACTTAGCAGTCAAAAGTCTACTAAACTATACTACGCGAACCTATCGCCACTCGATTCCACACAATCCAAAACAAAGTGCAAAACTAGATTAATAATAAATATGCATCGGTTTAGAAGGATTTCATAAAAGGAAATGATATATTAGAGAACAATGAGAATTTGGGAATTCAATTCATCCAAATCCACTACCACCATCTTCCAAAGGGTACCGTGTACCATCCTCCAAGCATCTCGCACCCTACCTGGCATCGCGAGGACCTCCGGTTTCTTATTTCAATCCCCAGGCATCCGGAGGGTGTTACGTTACACCCCCAAGCATCTCGCACCCCACCTGGCATCGTGAGGACCTCTGGGGCTCAATCACAATCCTCAGGCATCTAGAGGGCACCATTCTCACACTCCTCCAAGCATCTCAACACCCGGGGCATTGTTGTCAATGTGGACCAACAGCATTCGTTACTCAAGTACCATGGTGTAGCAATCCAACAATTTAATGCCAAAACATCTTTCATGTCGCCAATATATGGAAATTACTTCGATTCCGAAATCCCGAATCATGGTATAAATCAAAGTGCAACAAAATCTTAAGGGTGCATCAAATTCCTGTCGGCAAAATCTTTCATAACTTCGAGAGCTTGAATACCAAAATAAATCAAAATCAATTTCACAATTCAACCACTAATATTTTTTGAAATGCACATGCATGGACTTGGCATATTCTTACGTTTCATAAACTTGAAACTTTCACCTAACAGCTCGCATCAAATTCCATGCAATATTGCAACCAGCAAGTCCGCGGGTCAATGATCAAATTTCTGACCCTAAAATCTTAAAACCACTCGTAGATGATCACTTTTAAAATTCTGAAATGCCAACGTCGACATACGCATGGACCCTCAACACAAGTTTGGCCATAGAAAGCATGGAATTGCACTACTAAAGTTCGTGATCAGTTCGATGACTCTCGAACTCACCAATCCACGCGAATATCACGGAAATAATGTTAGTTTGTAGAATTTCGACGAAACGCGTTTCACCAAGCAATGACAGCATTCACATAGCCTAGGTTAGTAGACCTCGACTTGCCTTGAATCCGGTGGTGCCAGCGGTGAGGCAAGTTGTGAGCTGTGGGCGCGGCTGGGGCGAGCGGCACGGCTAAACAGAGGCACGATTGGTGGCTTTGCTGGTCGGCAGTGGGCAGAGGCGAGATGGCAATGGGATTGGCATGCGGCGGTTAGTGGCTCGCGGTGAAGCACGGCCAAGACGGCGGGGGTTTTGGTTTGGAAATTTGCTGGAGTTATTGCTGAGAAATGAAGCAAAAGCCAAGTATTGACAGAAGAATAAGAGACGATTTTTTGCTTCTGCTTCGGGGGTTCCGTCTGTTGACTAACTAAGTCAACTTCTTCCTTTAGTTGGTGGCAGCTTGGACGAAGGCAGCTGGAGGAAGGGGACATCTGGTGTGGGACGTGGCCGCTGGTGGCAACTCCCTTGCAACATGTGGACAGCCCTTCAAGGAGACACGGGGGAGAGCATGGCTGAAGCTGAGTCAAGATTTCACTTTTGTTGACCGGCTGAGGGGAAGAGAAACGTGGCTGATGACTTGCATCTCCGTTCCTGCTCGTTGGCAGCTTAAAAAGGAACAACGTGGCTGCCATCGGGTCAAAGTCTTCGTTCTTTAGCCGTCCAGATGAAAGGTTCGCTTAGTAGAGTATAAATGCGGTTGACGTTGGTCTTGTTGGTGGCGTTTCGTGAGGAAATTTTAGACAAGACGATAAGCTAAACTGTGATCAGACCGTCATGATGCAGCGAAGGCATAACAATGAGGGGATGCTATGAGAACATGATGAAATGTGACGTCTCGGTCCAATGATGGTAGTGATGAAAGGGTGGCCGTAAGTGGTGCCAATGACGTAGTCCAACGACAATTTGTCGACACGTCATGGACCATTACGTATTCGAGGTCCAGCAAAATCTGGATGTCACAAAATTGGCATTAAGAGGATTCCATATTCAGTCCCCGAAGGTCAGGAACTAGCCAGAAAGGGCCTAAATTGGCCAATCGCGCAAACTGCTGGTCAGATCGATCAAACTGGTTTGGTCCGGTTCGACCAGATTTTGATTGGTTCTCAACTGGTTTGGTCCAATTCCGGCTGTTTTGTCCACTTGGGACCCTTGTGATTCTAAAATTTATGCAATTTGGTCCCTAAAGAACCAAATTGAAAATGAATTTCATCATTTTTCAGAAGAAATTGGTCAATTAAGATACAATTAAGCTAATTAAAGCTAATGAACGTGATCTAGGGTCTTTTATTGACCTAATTGAATGATTATCGTGAAAAACAACGAGTTGAAACCATGGGTGCTTTGAATTGGGCCTAAAGGGTTAAAATGATAAAATTTGCAATTTAATAGGCAAAATTGCAAATTAACTAATATTGAACTCCATTATTGTCACAATTGCTCTATCAATGAGCTATCCATATCTAAGATCACTTATCATATTCAAATTGACCTTGAATTGAGGCGCTCGAGCTTAGGTCAAAAAATGGATCTAAGTCTAATATTAAAATTTGACCTAGATTCATGAAATTAAACCATAGCCATTAATGGGTCAATTCGAATTTTGTTGATTGAAGCGAGTTATGAATGATCAATTTTGGTCCCCTGATTAGGGCTCAAAACGGCAATTCACATTTTGACTCGATAAATCGTGAAATTGAATGCTCAAATAGATTTCAAATAGTCCATAAACCAAATGTCAAAGAATGAACTACTCCTAATTATGACTAGAATAAAAGTAAACGTATTAAGTAATCTTATCATGGGTGATTAATTAGATAGGGCAATTGCAATAATAATTGAACTCAATTTCAATTAATTTGCGATCTTACCCATTAAATTGCAAATTTGATCATTTTAGCCCTTTAAGCTTGATTCCAGGCACCCATTGTTTTGGCCCATTGTATTTTGTAATGATCGTTCAATTAAGTCAATAAGAGACCTGTCGCGACCAAATTTTCGGGTGCATCACCTAAAATTAGGCTAATGAATTGCTAAGCCTAGACTTAGCTCAGGCTCTCCCAAGCCTATATTAATTCGTGACTTAGGTTCAAGTTCTTAACATGCAAATGATTTTTCAGCTAGGAGTCGCCACTAATCTATTTTTTGGTAGGTCAATTAGAAACCCAAATAAAGTAACGGGAGATTTACTTTACTCCTGCGAACCAGAGATTGTGAGTTCGGGGACTTGATTACGCTAGATTTCTCTAACGCCCTTTCGGTACCTTTCTCTTTTATTTTGAAAAAAATGTTTGACAAGCAGCTTGAATTGATTTTAATTTATCTCCCTAAAATGTGAGGTGATCATGCGGGTGCACAAACCACCAATTAAACACTCAAGTAAAGCAATAAATAAATTGTAAAACTTACCTCAAAGCAACGAAAGTATCTGTGTTGTTAGATCATAATTCACATCAACAGTCCTAAATATGATTTCTTATTAACACGCAATCACTCAATTTTTGTTTTTACTTTTTTAATAAGAATGATGCAATGTTATTAATCTAACATGCAGTGATATGACATGACAATATGGCCTAAATTATATGAATGAGTAAAACGACTTCCAAAGAATTGCAATAAATATGCAATCTAAATTTATCAAATGACCTAACTCTAATGACGAGGAAGTTCTAATTAAATAAACCTAGCAATCACTAAATGATCTGCATTTTATTAACCTAATTCTATATGACGTGCACATGATTTTTATTTTCCTAAAAATGCAATCTATTCTAGAGAATGAAATGAATTTATTCTAAGACATTTTTTTTTTGTATTTTTCATGAAATTCGAAATTAAGAAAAATGCAAAAATACCTATCTAGAGTAAGACTCTATCAAGCTTATATTAAGGATCAGGTCAGACTAAATCATAATTTAAATTACGATATTATCTTAACCTAGCAATCTCTAACCTAAGATACAATTTATCTAAAAATCAATTTAAACTCAAAATGAGACATGCAATATTATCCAATATGCAATGGCGTACAAAGAATTCCCTAATTCTACATGAGATATGCATGATGACCTTTTTTGTGTTTTTGTTTATTAATTTCGAAATTAAGAATTGTCAAATTATTAAACATGCAACCTAAGTCAAAAAACTAGCAACCTAAATTGATTGATTTGATTTTTGATTTTTGATTTTTGATTTTTGATTTTTATTTTTTTGAAATTCGAAATAAAATCCTATTCGAAATATGCAAACCCTAAAACGAGAAATAAACCTAATTTAACTCACATTTTTTGGATTTTTTTACGAAAACGAAATCAACTTAAACGACACGATGGCAAATCAGAGCAAGACAAGATTGATATCCAAATTGATAAACCATATCTCACGCATGAGATCGAATTTGCCAATTTTAAATAAATTGTAAATCGAAACTCGGGCATGAGATCGGATTGGCAATTTTTAAGCGATTGCGAGTTGGATTTCGGGCACGAAAATCGGACTATCAATCGCAAATTTCACAAGCTATTTCATGTCGAACATCTCATCATCAAATAAAGAAACAAAATGAATAATAAAACTAATTAAATAAATGAATAAAAATAAAATAAAATAAGAAATCTACCTAATTAGGGTTTTGGCCTCCTAAACTAGGGTTAGCCGGCGGCTAGATCGGTTGCCGTTCGGAGCTCGTCGCTTGGGCGTGCATTAGGTCGGCGGGAGCAGCAAAGCATCAGACCTCGGCGACCGGTCCTGGGTCGAGTGGTGTCAGGCTGTGGCTGCAGCAGGCGCCGATTCTGGGTTTTTGCTGCTGGCGTCGGGTTGCTGGTCAGAGGCTCTACAGGCATCGGGTTTTGCTATAGGGGCGGCAGATCCAGCAGAAGCAGCAGTGTCTTAGGGGACCAACAGAGGAGCTTCAAGCTACTAGAGTCTCGACGGCACGGCGAAGGACTCGGCAAAGGTGAGATCTGCGCTGGGCAGTCGCGGACGAGTGGCAGAGCAGGGCAGGAACGGCTCCAGTGTTGGGCTTCACGGATAGCGACCGATGGGGCAGAACTTTGGGCGAAAGAGCAACAGCAGGTGAGCAGATGCGGGCGTTGGGTGCTCCAGCAGCAACAGGGGGACGGTCGGCGTCGACACCAGGGCTCGGGATCTATATTGCAAGCGCGACAATAGCGGCTTCTAGTGTCACAAAGGGCTCAAGCATGGCTGCTGACGTCACGGGAGGAAGGCGAGCACGGCGGTCGTCCTGGGTCGCGGAAGCTCGGGCACCGAGGGTCGATCACTGGTCGGTGCAGAAACTGGCAAAAGGGGGCTTGAGTAGCGCTGCCGTTGTCAAGTCGCACAGCGGTGGCGTTGGTGTGGCGGCGGTGCTGCACGAAGGCTGACAACACAGCCCGGAGACCGACTATGCAGAGATTAGCTGCACAGCAAACCCGAGAAGATGAATAGTCTTTTCCTTTGCTTTTTTTTTTTCCTTTTTCTTCTCTACTGCACTCTCTCTGTTCGCACGTCTCACTCACGTTGCTTCCTCTCTCCCTCCTTGTACTTTCTGCAGCACTTACTTTTTGCAGATGGAAAAAGTCAGCCTTTTTTCTTCCCCCGTCGAAAGAAGTTTTTCTCCCACAAACCCTAAGAACCGAAGGAAAATTTTTTCTTTGGCTAAACTTTTCCTTTTTTACCAAGAAAACGAAGAAAAAGCCTCTTCAACGTTATAAAAAACACTCAATGTGGCCGTATATTTCTATTGTGTCGCCCCCCTCAAATCCTACGCAAACAACTTATTTATAGGCCAAGGATTAGGGTTTTAATTTTTTCCAAATATATATCCACAAAGATTCTTTTTCCAAACACAATATTTACTTTTCACATCTGCCATATCTAAAAAATTCATCATATCTTGGAAAATTTTCAAATTCCTATTTTTCACAAGATTTTTATCATTAATTTTTGGGCCAATTTTGCTTGCTCCATGGGCTTAATCCGGCTTGCTAAGTTAAAGCTTAGAACCACTAATTCCAACCCATCTGCCACCGGTCCAATAAATAAATGCACAAAATGCAAATCAAAAACAAATGCACCTAAATTAATATGCTATGCAATTAATATTTTTTTAGGGATAAAATAAACCCCTAATTTTTAATACAATAAATGAATGATCGGATCGCCAAAATTTAGGTGTCAACAAGACCCTAGATCATGTTTATAAAATTTAATTGGTTTAATTGAATCAAAATCGGACAATTTCCCCTCAAATCAGGTAAGTTTTCTTTTCAATTTGGTTTTTGAGGGACAAAATTGCATAAATTTTGGACTCATAAGGAAGCCAATGAGTGAACTAGTCAGAACTGGACTAAACCAATCAAGAACCGATCAAACCGGTGCGAAACAATTTGATCGGCCGCCGACGATGCTGGCTGATTTAGTCGCTTGACAGACGATTCTGAACCTCCAGCAACTGGTTTCAGGATTCTTTTTATGCCAGTTTCACTGCTACACCTTCAATTTCCTATAAATTTTGCATATTAGTTCTTAAATTTAGCAAATTTACATTTTGACCCCTATTTAGACATTGACGCAGCTCTCGATTTTCGCTCGGGTTTTCATAAATCAACTCCATTGGATCGATACCACCCCATGTGGTGGCGGCATTGGTCCGGCCTTTGTCCTCCTCACGACGGGGAAAAGTTCAAATCCCAGCGTCGTCATTTGTGGATTTACCTATGGCGTTAGGGTGCTGGTTTCCTTGGCGTCACCCTAGGGTTTACTCGGTGGCTGCCAATTGTACGAGATTCCGTAGGTCGCCAAAAAAAAAAAACTCCATTGGATTGATTATCCGACGCCTCTATATCTTAATTAAACCTTCGAAATAAAATTTTGATCGTTGGATTAAGATTTCAACCGTTAGATCGAACCGACGGCCAAATTTGCATAATTTGGAGATGGTATAAATACAATTTCCCTCCAAATTTTTTAGGGGGGCTCATTTTATAGATCCATTTTCTCTCTCTAAGCTAAAACCCTCTCTCTCTTTCTCTCTCTCTCTCTCTCTATTTTTGCCACCAAAACACCTATTTCGCTCTTTCCCCCTTAGTCTGACCGGCTCCTTTTGCTGGCAAGCCAATAGCCACTGGTTCAGCCCCCACCGGCGGCTTCTCATTCACAGCAACCTCCTCCAGCATCCTCTCTCCACCATCTCCACCATCGCAAGTTTAAGGCACCTCGGAGACTCCTCAAGCGGCCCAATTGGACCTCATCTCCAAACAAGATCATCACCGGGAATCTTGCCGGTGATTTGGTTTAAATAATCCCCTAGCCAAACCTAGCAGCCCAGCGGTCCTTAGGAGCTCCGATCTTCTTCATCGATCCTTCTTTGATGTCCTTACGAGTGATCTTCAACTGAACGGCAATCGACGGACCCCCGATCAAGTCGTTTTTCTCCAGATGTTGAAGGCCAGTCCAATCCTTGGACCAGTTCTGTTGCAGAATATAACCGCGCGGTCTAGCAGCTCTTCTTTGCCTGGTGATCGTTCCAGCTAACCCCGTCCAAGTCTCCCTGAAGTACTGGTGATTTGTGCCTCACTGAATAGCCATGGGAAGAGTTCCTATCAACCTTTCTTTCTCCAAGCACGGAAGTCGATCCAATCGGACCAGTCCAATTTCGACGTTGAACTAACAGCAAACCAGTGGTTCGATTAGCCCTCAAGTGGTCCCTAGGTGGTTTGATTTATTCCTCGAGCCTTCGACCTTGTTCCAACAAGTGTTCATCAACCCGATCATGTAGAAATCGGTGCAATCGCACAAAAGGTAATCTCTAAAGCTTAAATCTCGTGAAGCGAGACCAGATTAGCCGGTCGGGGCTAAAATTCAAACCTAGGATTTTGTGAGATGCTTGATTATTGGATTGATAGATTACAACATTGATCCGCTCTGATTGATTGTTCATCAATGATGGACTCCAGATGATTGAACTTGATTTGCTTCAAATTTTCTTTTTGGTTTTTCTGCAATAGGCTTAATGTTTTCGCCGAAACGAGGTCTTAAACGACCTTATCTTAGTTCAAGTCCTTCAAGACTTTGAAAATATATGTCACAAGCTTCAAATCAATAGGTTGCATGCCCTGATTGAGCGATGTTTGACCCTCAGAAAACACCTCTGGAATTACACGATTCTACAGTATCCTAGGTCCATTTTTGGTCCTGTTATGGTTCCAACTTTTGACTTTGTTATTTTCGTGCTACTTCTATGATGATTTTTGGACGAACGTGTCTCGTGAAAATTTTTTGTCTTTGCGTTGAGCTAGGTCAAAAACCGCTTAGATCTAAGCATTAGTCATTATGCCCTGTTTTCATCGGAGACGAACTTCGGGGGATTCGAGCATGAAATCGACTTTATTCAACCTTAAGGTCTTCATGAAAATTGAATCGCATGTCGTATGCTTTCTATTGACACAAGATTTGCAAAATTTTGGTGTCGTTTATTATGTCAATTGCATATATAAGTTGCGGGGTTGCTGCAATTGGGGAAGTTAAAGGCACGCATGCATTTTGCCATTTTTGTAATCATCCATGTGATCACAATGAGGTTCTGAGTTCTTGATGAAAAATGATTGTCATTATTCATTCTACACGACATATTTTTGGTAGGATTTATGAATGTCTTCAAGTGATTGAAGTTTAGTGTACTTTTTAGTTCATGGCTTAGGCTTGACACCTTGCCATTTGCATACATTCGCATGTTCGTTTGGGTCTTTTAATGACCAAATTTTGCATTAGTGCCTTCTTCACATTTGAACCACATATTACAAACTTTGTGTACATGCACAGTTCATCATATTTGAATGTCATTTGCCATGTTAACTTTGTGTTACAAAAGTGCTTGTTACACTTAGAAATCTTTAAGCATGTCATTATGAATCTTGAATCATCTCGCATTATCATTCAATCGCATGACATCTTTGCATGCCGACTTAGGGTTAGATGATTACTCAAATTGTTTATCGCATCCAATTCTAAGTCGTGTGTGATTTTTCATGCCTTTTGAGCATTACTTGTATAATTTTGAGGTCTAACGATGTATGCTTATATTCTAGTTTTTAATTATTGATATGTACACTTTTAGAAACCTCAGTCTTAGAGCATTAAGTTGACTTCATTTAGACCCAAGCGTTTCTAGAAAGTTGTAAAGTACACCTAAAGCTTTCCAATGCCTTAATTTCATGTCAATTGCCTATCATTAAGTCCGCTTTCCATTTTTCCTAAGATAGGGTAAAACTTGGACCTATGATCAAATTCAGACCCTAGTTTATGCCATTGTTTGGATAGACCTTTACCATTTTTGTGCCATTTTTCTATAATGATTCTTGACTTGTTCTCTGAATAAAGTTTGTTTGTGATCATGTTCGCTATGTTGTGTGAAAATCTCGTAATTCTTAGATTTCACTTGGTGGGCTAAACCTTAATAATAATGACTAAGTATCCCGCTGCTTTAACAATTTCCTGATGTATTGTTGCTTGTTTTCTGATTTTTATAAAATCATGCTTAGCCCATTTAGGAAAATTTTCTCATGAGAATTATTCGTTATCATGTCATACAAGTTAGGAAATTTTGTTATAGTTAGATTGTTAATGGGCACACCCAATTTTGCTGATTTGTCATGCTTGGTCTGAAATTTCCTAACATGAACTTGTGGTTGTGATTACTTAGCTAAACCACTTAGGATAGTTTGTGTATGAAATTAGGCCATGACATATTCATGAAAATTGTTTTAAATGCCTTGATCTTCATTGTTAAACAGCTTTCAGTGAATTGGTCTTTCAAATCATATCTCGAAATCACTTTAGTACAAGTGATGTTTCAAAAACAATTTCTTAGAAGTTCTTTTCAAAAGCTTGATTTGGCTTAGGAAAAATCAGGGTTTGGACCATATTCAAAATGTCCGCAATGCTTGTGAGTGCATTTATGCGAGCTTCAGGCTAACCTTGGCAATTAAATGTGTTTCATAGCCTAGATATTCTTTAGTCCGAAATGTTCTCAAACATCTTTAAACCTCATTTTGACATTGTGAAAGTCATGGTTTGGACTGTATTCAAAATGCTTGTGACATTTGTAAGTGCATTTATTCGAGTTCTAGGCTAACATTGGCAATTGAATGCTTTCCATAGCCGAGACATTACCTTGTCTCAAAAGCTTTATCGATGATTTCAAATATGTCTTTGAAATATTGCATGCACTGTGGCACCCCTCGATGGCCCCTGATCCGTTAGGGTCGCCACAGTTTGCTTACCTTTCACTTTCGCTAATAACATGTCACTCTGATACCATTTCAATTGCAGCGGGTCCATACAACCTAGGGGTTTACATTTTTTTTTTTGATCGGTCTCTTGCGCAATTCATATAGTGGAAGCACATCCATCAACTCCCTTCCCTATATTCAGAAAATGATGCACACCTACTAAACATTTATAGGTAAAAGTTAAAGCCGTACACTTTTATTTACATAACTTGATGGACATCATTAGTTGGTACATCAAAATGCCATAGTTTTCTATACTTGGCTATACTTCAAAAGATGATCAACATCTCTTCCAACAAACGTATACTTAAAGTCTATCAATCAGTGTCGGTGTCCAAAAGTTCCTTCCTTCGCTATCTTCCTCCACACGGTCATATCCAACCACTTGATCCATCTACCGGTGGCAGTGGCAGCAGAAGTATTTTATCTAGTCTGAAATGTTATTCCCCAAAATGGGTGAGTACAACCACTCAGCAGTAAAGATCCACCAAACTACTCAGTGCATCAAACAGAGCAATCAAGGCATCATAACAAAGCACATATCATTCATGCATTCAAGCATAACTTACCTTGCAACCATACATATGTCATCATACCATATGTGCATATACCACCATGCACTCATCATCAAGCATTCATACATATATCACCATGCCATATGTGCATATACCACCATGCACTCATCATCAAGCATTCATGCATATATCACCATGCCATATGTGCATATACCACCATGCAGCCATGCATATCTCACCATGCCATCGTGCATATATCACCATGATTCATATCATCCATGCTATCAAGCATACATCACCATGAGATCCATTCATGCCTTCATGATCGCATTTTCAATATCAAATAGCATTGATTTGCTTTCATAAGCATATCATGCATCATTCCATATGCATACACCCATGCACATGATTCATTTTCAATTATTATCTTTCACAAGGATCTCTTTTCTTTCTAGGGACCAATGTTTGCATCCCACAATTTATCGCTCGCATCCAACTAGGCATCGCGAGGAACCTCCGGGCATGTATTCAAAATACAACCGAGCATCTGGCACACACCTCCGGGCATCTCGCATCCCAACTAGCATCACGAGGTATCCTCCTGGCACACACCTTCGGGGCTTCCGGGATTACGTACCGACATACCACTAGGAATTCCCCTTAGAATTACGTACCGTATACCACTGGGCATCTCAAAACTCCCGAGGACCCTCCGGAATTACGCCACTAGGCCACCGGGCATCCGGCAACCCCACATTCTGGGCATCCCGACACTCCTGGGGCATCGTCAGCTCACACCTCCGACGGCCTTCTCATCACCACAATGCATATTCCCATACATCTCATTTTCAATTTCACATTTGATGCAACAATGCCAATGATTTGACAGCAGCCCTTTTTAGAATCATATAATATGCCTTGGGAAAGTATCATTTGATGCAATGGTTTTGAAAACTTCATTGAGTTCATGAAAATCCATCAATCCTTTGATGTCACATGAAATGTATGAATGTCATCATGTCATTGCATGATAGTAATCCAGGATATCATGATTTACATGATAAATCCAATAAACAGTAAATAAAACAATTTCCAGCTTAAACAGAATGCGTGCTATTCATGAAAAATTCTAGAAAATTAGAAAACGATGAAAATAAATTCTAAAAATTTACCACAATGTAGATAAGATCTAAGAAAACATATTTTGTGAAGAACACCATATCAAACAAGGCTTCACAGAATATGTACAGGTCCATGCATCACCGAAAAAGGATTTTAACATCATCCATGCACAGTTTTGAAAGCAATTTCGATTAAACCCTTAAATAAGCTCAGAAAATTCTGAAATTTGGACACGCTGTATTTAAGACCTAGAGGTACAATTTTCATGAAGAAATCGTAGTCCAATTCGTTTTTTATTAAAAGATAAAATCAATTTACTTTTCCTATTCTCGGTATTGTTTTCCAGATCTACTCGTGTTGAAGAAAAACTCGTTTCCTTTGTCATTACTGGTCCATTTACTCTGAAATCTCAGTATGTTGTTCCTCAGAAAATTACCTACAACTTTCATTAAGGACACACGATCAAATTTTAACTGTATAATTTTATAAAATCCCGAAATCATACTAGGTCGAAGCAGCTTTTTTCCCCAGATCCAGTTTCTTCAAAAGACAATGATTTCACTGACCTATTTTTGTTAATTTCCTCTCAATTTTTTATATGTTCTACCTCAAGAAGTACACTAGAACTTTGGTTAAGAGATAAAAGTGAGATTTCAACAAAAAAGTTACTTTACAGACCATGAAACCACTGAAGGTCATCACAACAAATTCCAGATCTAGTCTTTCCAAAAGAAAATCGTTTCACCAAGAAATACTTGTTAGTTTTATCTCAAATTTCAGTATGTTATTCTTCAAGATGTTCTATATAACTTTCATGAAGAGTTCGGAGTGAAATTCCAAATAAAAAGTCACATGCAGCACACGAAATCACCAAGAGGTCAACAAAACAGTTTCCAGATCTAATGTTTGTGTAGAAAAAGGGTTTCACCCCTCGATACTTGTCCATTTTGTATCAAATTTTAGTATGTTATACTTAAAGATGTTCTCTACAACTTTCATGACGATGTCGAAATAAGATTCCAACTAAAAAGTCACATGCAACACACAAACTTGCGGACAGTCGGACTGGTCTTTCCGAAATCAGCATGCATGACCAACGAATCTCTCTTCAGAGCTCCGAAATCTCATCCCATCTACCACAACCAAGATTTACCATCTACTACACATACACACAACAATGCAAAGAGTAGGTTTTAGGAATTCACTTGCCTTAGTTTCAAGCACAAAAACAGCAACAAACAATGACAAAGCAGCAACGAACGACGGACGAACGGGCGGACTTCTTCCTCACGTGGCCTCCTCCTCCTCTCTCTCGGTTTCCCTCTCTCACTCGACAACTCTCTCTCTCTCTCTGTCTCTCACTCTCTCAAAACCGGCCACTCCCTCTCTCTCTTTCTTTTTGGTTGTTTAAATACTTGCATGCTTCCCTTTTTGCATGGAGGGACACTTGTCCCCAAGAAGGAGACAAGTGTCTCCCTTGTTGAAGACACTTGGAGGAGGCCATGTGGCTCCTCCTCCCCCCTCCATGTGTCGACCACCTCATGGCTCTATGGGCCGGGCCTCTTGGCCCACTTTAAGCCCAACACACTTGGCTTAAGGTCCAAACTTAAATGGCCCAAGTTCATTTTTAATAATACATCTTAATCCTCATTTAAATAAATACCTAATGGCATAATAAAATGGCCAAAAGACTTTGTGACATTAATCCATAAAATCAAATTTATAAAGTACATAGTCAAGAACAAAGTCTTCTTTATCAAATTGTCCTATAGCACCAACCTTGATCATCCATTAACATAAGATGTATTTATACCCAAATAATTCTCCATTAAAATACTCGGCATTATTCTATTAAAATTCTTTGGTCTAAAGGCCATAACATAAATCAATAACACTCCCATCACCTATTCATGGTTCATGGTATATCCAGGGGTTATTATGAAATTTTGGGATGCCACATGCACCCTCACACATATAATCGTATCATTCATTAGAAATGCCTATGTTCATGATTGGCGCATGCTTTGGTAATAAGTCACCCACCGACGGTTCATTTTCTTGTTTGATTGGTTGAGAAATAAGGTCCAAAAGACCTGCTTGTGTGTTTAGTTCATGCTCATGCATGTGATTTTTATATGTATGTTAGGATCGATGCAAGATATCAAGGGAAAATCTTGGGATCGCATAGAACGCCTTGTTAGGGACTTACTTGTGAGAATACAATTGGTCACTAATGGCTGTAAGTTATAAAATGAATTGGGTAAGTATCTTAGAGGGACCTACGCATGAAATGCAAATGCTGACATGATTGATTTTTGAACTTTGTTTATTTTGGTTAATCAATCTTGGTTTTATGTTATGCTTTTGGTTGTTTTGATATGTATATTTATTTTCATTGTATGCACTTAGTTACAGTTCTTAGACTGGGTTTAGAATAGGATCCCGAAGATGAAGATAACACGAAGATGGCGAAAGGTCAATGTATGTTCCAACCATGTTTTTGTATCGTTCATCCCTGACATATATCTCGGGTTCCCCGACATATATCTCGGGTTCCTATTATCTATATAAAAAGCTTAACAAGTTACGGGTTCTTTTCTTTCATGTCCTTTAATTTCGTTTCTCTTTTTATCTTTCTTAGGATTACGTGATAGATTTACCATTTTCCTTGGTTGTTTAATTACTATCTCGCAATTTCAATTCAATTAACTGCTTCATTTTCATCTTTCTTAGAAATAGGATAACAAGAAAATGACTAACCACGTGTGATCATTTAGTTTAGGACAAACGGTCTTGAAAAATTAAAGAAAACACATATAGACACCTTAGGTGAACACAACACACTATTAGGTACCAAAAGGGCGCTAATAGAAATGTTAGCGTAATATAAGTCCTCAAACCTAGATATCTAGTTGCGTAGGAATCGAGGGAACACTCCCAACCCTCGATTGGGTTTTCTAGCCGTCCCCAAAAAACGAGGCTAGTGGCAACTTCCATCTTATTTTAGGTTGTCTTAAACAATTAGATCCTATAAATGAACCCGTCACAAGGGATATGGATCTAGATAAGGCTCACTGTGATTTAGCATACCCGATATTAGCAGTACCCCAAAAGGATGAAGTGTTGTCATCTTTATGGTCAAAGCATCCTATCGAGAGAGCTATCATGGTAAAGGTACCCTTAAATCCGATATTCACACCTGACCTCCTCTCTCGAGGTGGTCACGATATTCCGCTATAATGCGGGGCATGAGTTTGGGAGAACTCATGACTTTGTAGAGGGAACTCATAAGAGGTTCGATCCAAAAGGTGAGGTGATGATGTCTTTTAGAACGCGAACCGTGGGGGAACTCTTATGGTCAAGTACTCCTAAATTTGACTTTTCCCCCTCCTATTATAAGGGTGGCGGTGGGATCGAATCGTGACAGGCTTGGTGATTGTAACATCCTCAATTTCGACCCCTATTTTGGCCTTGACTAGTAGGCCAAAGCCCGATACATCAAGGACAAGACTAGGCAATGATCCAACCCGAGGGTCGGTCATGAGCCGATTAGCCCATTCGAGAATTGGCAACCAAGGGATTGGTCCTAGAGTGTTCCACCATGGAAAGGTTATTAGACCATAAAGATCGGTCATGGAACGATCACTTACCATCATGGATCGACGGACGATCATGGCTCGATTCTATCTGCCTGATTGTCATGTTGGTCATAAACAACCATGAACCGATCCCATTGGACCGTGAGTTGATACAAATCGATCAATTCCACACGATTACATGACAACAGATAATCGACCATGGATTGAGTAAACTCAATATGGTTCAATTTCGGACTAACCAGGACTTGTGGTGCAAAACCTTGGACTAGTCATAGGATCGGCTACAAGATTGGTCGATTGGCCCAAGAATTGATCACAGGACTAGCCAAGTAGAATTGACCCACAGGCTAGCCCACGAACCAGTCAGAGGACTGACCGACTGGGCTTAGACCTAGCTAGCAAACCCAGCCGTGACCCATTTTTCTTGATAAAGGGGATTTCGAACTTGGTTTGGCCAATCAAGCCGAGCTGCATTTGGCTTTGTTTGGGCACGGCTTAGGTATGGCTTAGGCATGAACCTCAAGCCAAATAAGGTTGTCGATTGCGATCAAACTCAATTAATGCCTACCCAATGATAAGGCCTTCAAAACTTAGATAATTTCCTAAGGTGCATTTAATGTCGTTGGCTTGTAGTTAATTAGTGTACATTGACTAAGGGTGGACACTTGCCATGAAAGGCTCTTGCCTTGGAAGACAAGTTTGAATCTTGGACTGTGGCTCATTAATGAGGATGACATCTAAGCCTAATTAGGAGATCTTGGAGGCCAAGAGAGGGACTACACAACCATTGGAAGAAGAAGCAAGCAAGTCAAGCCTTCTTGGACAAGATAAGAGTGAATTACATGCATTTGGCTTCTAGTTATTAAATGCCGCGATGAAGTATCCAAGCTAACCTAGGACCTAGTTGGAAACTTGGAAGATAAGGATGCCCAACAATTAATGCTTGTTGTTCTAAAGATCTTGATCTAAAACATACTTAAATTTCATATTTTTCTAAGGGGAAATGGTAGGGATGAAGACCCAATCATTCATTGTCTGGAACCTATCCTGTGTAGTGAAAATGGTGATCAGGTTGCCTTCTCAATTTTTTATAAAATTTTATATTTCAAATTTAACCATACTTCCTTCATGAAATTTTTAAAGAACATTCATGTCCACAAGATATAGAAATTTCAAAGATTTTTGTGAAGATTTGGATTTCAAAATGAGTCTCTCTCCGACTGTTGAATATGCTCGACGGACGAATATTTGGGTTGTGTTCAATGATTTTCTGCTCTTTGCACAACACGAATTTGACTTGACCTCCTTCATGACAAATTTTATTTGAGGTTTTCTTTACAACATATTAAAATTTCATAATTTTTTTATTCCATTTGATAAGGTAAAGACACTAATTTCGAAAATTGTTCAAAACTGTTTTTCTCACTCAGGAGATGTGAGTCATGCCCAAGCTTGGACTCAAGTCCTTAAATGCCATATTGAGGTGTCTGAAGCTACCAAGGTAACGCCTTATCCTGCCTTGAGGCTTGGTGACCAAGTTACCTTGCATTTAATGCTTCTTGACTTAGAGAGGAAGTCTTAACTTCTAAGGCTTGGAGAACAAGTTAGGATTGTCTATAAATAGGGGAGGGGCATCCCTTTCTCATTCCCACAACACACCACCTCCTTTTCCTCCTTCACTCTCTCAACCTCACCCTCACTATTAGGGGTGAGCAGTTCCAAGTTCCTTACAAGTTCCGCTTGGAACCTAGAGCCTACCCTCGAGTATAGGTTTCTCATTTTTTGGAACCTGAAACCTACCCGTCGGAACCAAGAACCTGGAACCTACCCTGTCACAGGTTCTAGGGTCGGTTCCAGGGTCCAACAGGTTCATTTTTTTTTTTTTTAGTTAAAAAAAATGAAAATGAACACAATAATAATAGACAAACTTATCATTCATAAAAGAGGATACAAAATGACAGTGGTATCAATAGAGGAAAAAGAACTCTTGGCAAAGAATTCAAATAGATAAAAGAGCGAAAATGGAAGAAAAGTCTGCAAAAGGAACCCCTATTGTCGGGAATCCCTTGATACATTAACTTCACATATACACAACAATAATATCCTCCTGCAATTATTTTGGGTCAAAGACCAAGATTTCATTCTAAGAACTCCAACTTCATATAAGATGTCAATACTTGCTCAATTACAATATCTAGACAAACGATCAAGGATGTTAGTTTTCTCTTTACTGGTCATTTAAAAAACTGGGAGTTCGTCATAAATTGAAATCCCTTGCTTGTGCCACCAATTGTGGGACCAGCCTCTAATGGCTCTTCTGCATGATGAAAGCTACTCTTTGGATAAACAAGCATACAGAGGAGACGCCTGCAATTTCTCTCATTTTCTTTTCATTGTTATTTTGCTGAATCTTTCTTGCGATTATTACATAGATTATCCTTTCGCATATTAAAAAGTTATAGCCTATGAGTGCCAGCATGTGCTCTCTGCAAAATATTATGTGCATAGTTGTGGCCGAGTTCTTATCAGCAATTATGGATAAAAGCATATGTAGATATACAGTTAATCCCTGAAATTCTATAAGTTCTAATTAGGTACAACTGTAATGGTTGGGAACATTCATTAACTATAATATTTGCAACCCATTTTCCTGTAGTGATCTCACTATTAGGTTGAGAGCTAGGAGAACCCAACTGATCCCAAATCTCAACACCTCCCCCGGTTTTTCATCACCCACCGCCCACAAATACTACATGAATCAAATGCTCTAAATTCCAAAACTTTCATTGAAATCGGCGAGCAAAGGACGTCGCTTTAAGAGCAGAGGACACAAGACACGATTCTGAATGGCACTGATTTTACTTTTCCAGTTATTCGGACGAATCATGATATCCAAAGCCCCAATTCAATAACCAAGCTGCAAACAAACCAAACCCATTTCAACCCTCCCCATGAATCACCAAATGAACAAACTACTCGTCACACCAACAATCAATAATCCTTGGCAACAACAAAAGAAGGACAAAACACGTTGGTCTAGAAAACACGAGAAGAACACAAGATCATGAAGAGAGGCGTCAGACAGATCAAACTCACGAGGACACAGCTCTCTGTCCAAAATCGAAACAGACTCCCCAGACTCTAACTAGTGTATTGGACGGAGAAGACCCCCACACCAAGAACTAGAGAGAGAGAGAGAGAGAGAGAGAGAGAGAGAGCATACCAGGAGCTCGAGAAGATGGAGGAAGAAGGGTAACGAAGGTCGAGGGAAGCAAGGGGGCAAGCGGCGTCAAGTTGTCGTCGAGGGCGTCGCCGAGCAGAGGGGGGCATCGCCGAGCGGAGGGGGGCGAACGGCGTCAAGGGGGCCGAGCAAGGTTGAGCGACATCGCCAAGCAGAGGGGGGCGAGCAACGTCGAGTCATCATGAAGGGCGTCGCCAGGCAAAGAGAGCCAAAGGAGAGAGTCGGGAGTCGAGGTTAGGGATGGAGTTAGAGAGAGAGAAGAGACAGATTGGAATAAAATTAGGGTTTTTAGAATTAGAAACCTAGTTTCGGTTTCAGTTCTGGAACCTCTCTCCTCAGAACCGAGAACCGTGCTCACCCCTACTCACTGTCGCCCTATCTCTCTTTCTTGTGGCCATGCCCCTCTTACCCATTTACTCACTTGCACATTACTCGATCACCTAGGCCATTCCTTGAGGTGTGGTAAGTAAAACTTACTAATATTTGGCTAGGACGTTGTGTTATGCTATTCCAAGCATGTGACAAGTACTTGACCGAAGTTGATTGACTTGTTGCTGCTTGAGGTTGGGTTGTGACTTTGTTCATTGATTGAGTTTAGTTCTTGTTTGTTGAGCTTGGCTTGTGCTTTGGCTTAAATTGCTTTGAAAGAAGTCCAATTTGTGTACTTGTTTGATATGCTTCAGATATGCTTTGACTCAAACTGATTTGAAAAGCATCTATGTGAAAGAATGTTATTTCCTTATAAAACTATTTTAAACTATTTCACAAGTGCATGTATTAGTTCACACCCCGAGCTCCGAAAAGGGGTTTTGTCGGTCTTGGACGAATGCGGGATCATGACGGATCAGTCCTTTCTTAGTCTTGGTGCGATATCAAGGCGTATCACTCCTGAGCCAACCTTGGTACTAGGTCGGTGAAAATGTCACGACGTGCCAGCCCTTTCATGGTCTTAGTGCGATATCAAGGTATATCATTCTCGAGCCAAGTTAGGTACTAGATGTGCTTAAATGTGTCAAATCAAGCCACGATCCTTAATTCCCACCCGGCATGTTCAACGTCTCGGTTCTGGTAAATCATTTCACACATTTATGCATAACACGCCTCCAGGCCCTTGAACTAAAAGCGAAGATAAGAACCGGATTGTAATGCTTGATGCATTGACACATGATGGACTAATTTATACCGTCAACCGATGAATTCGGCAATCCCTCGCCAACGAATGCCCCCATGCCAACGGGATGCCTTGTTAATAAGAACGAGATGCCCCCACGCCAATAAGATGCCTCATCAAAAGGACGGGATGTTGTGATAATTCTAGCCATCACCCTTGGATTAAGGGATGTTGCCTGATGGATTTCGGATGCCTAATGGATTCCGGAAGAGCCAATGGATTTTGGCTGTTAATAAATGAAACTCTTGTGCACAAGTTCCTCACGTTATGAAAGGAATTTTTGTTATGCTTGCATATTATTGAGTGAGGCGTGATTTCCTCATACTATGGAATGGATCTTGTTTATGCTTGTACAATATTGAGTAAGGCTTGAGTTCCTCATGTTGTGGGTTAATATTGGTTTATGCTTGCATACTGTTGATTGAGAATTCCTCATGTTTCATCCAAGACAAAGCTTTTGTGTTGCTATTGATCTGTCATCGACTAATGTTTTGGATGAGTTATATGCTTGTTGATAGGCGAGCATCCTCCTACCCGAAAATTAATGGGTTTTACTTGCTGAGTCTATGACTCACCCCGTTGTTTTTCAGAATTGTAGGCATTAAAGTCTCCCACTAGTGCTGGAGTTGCAATCTTGCTAGAGGAGCTAAGGTTTACCCGATCTTTGGAGCATAGAAAATGTAATGGTTGTAAATATAATGGCCCGTGACAATGGGGCCTGTAAATGTAACTGTTGTAATTGTATATTTATAAATGGTTGTTTTCCTGGCCGCTTGTTGTTGTCTGGGTGTTGTTTGTAACACTTCCGCATGTGCTTAATAAAAAGCTAACAAGAAATGGGATAGCGACGTGCTTGGGACATTGCCAAAATAACCCCATCGCAAGTGACCCTGGAGATGGAGTTAGGGTTGTGACAACGACTTCGTTGGGGATCGGTTACTAGATTAAGAGGACGTAAAGACATAAAAAAAAAAAATGGTTGTTGTGTTTAGCTAGCGTGTCTTGTGTAGGATCGCCTACATGTCAAAATCACATGGAAAAGTCAAGTTAGTTGCTAATAAAGTGTTAAATGTTGTTGTAGGTAGCAGTCATATGGGGAGGCGTGCTTATAAACCCTTTTATTTTGTAGGTGAAGTGAAGATATATGAATGTATGAGGGTTTATATTAAAGTGGTGGATGTTTAATTTTAAACGCGCATTTACGAGCTTTAGCACAACACTATACACACAACCCAGTCTAAAACCCCAATCGCCCAATTTAGGATCTTATGAGGGTTTATGGGTGGATTCCGCAAGTGAATGCTCATGGTAATCCATTATTTCCATAAACCCACTTGTTCCAACTGATAAAAATAGCACTAACCAACAGTAGTATCGGTGGGTAAACTATTTTTATCCTTTGGGACGGGAATTTGAGCCTTTAGCACTCTCACCTTGGGTGTCAAAACTTCACAAGTTTCTACCGTCAATTAGAACCTGCACTTGAGGTTCAATTGCTTGACATTACCAAGCCTCAAGGTTTTCAAAAGCTCATGTTGAGAAGCATAAAGATGAAGCCTTGATCGATGAGGAATGCTTGGCTCATGATAACAAGCGTCTCCACACGATCCCACCTCGTCTTTAGGATTTTTATTTGATATTCTTTTCTTATAAAGGGATTTCTTTTGTATTTCCCTCATTTCCATTGAGATTTCCCGATATTTTCATATTGCATGTGAAATCAAACCACTTTGTAAGCTTCAAATATGCAAGGTTATGCTTTCCTTGTAATTGTTCGATGTAATTCATAAAAGTTCATGAAGGTTTTTCATTCTCATGTAATTTTTAGAAAAGGGGCGTTCGGATTAAATATTTGTCGTTGTCCTTTTCAATTGTATAATTACTTTTGAAGAAATTTTGATGAGGGGATGTTATATGATACTGGAATCATATACACTTCTTATCACTATTTCGTCTCAAGAAAATATAAAATTGACTAGGTTTTGTGTTTTCTTGATTTCTCTTGACTCATTTACTGATTTAAGCTTCTTTTCTTCGAAAAGTATTGAAAGACGGTTAAGAAATGGTCTATTATACATATTCGCCACCAAGTCAAGATGGAGAATGAAGATACCTACACTAGTGTCATTAACATAGAGAACGAAATGGCATAAATGATGACACTATTAGCTAATCTCTCTAATCAAGTAAAAAACTTGACATCTGTAGCTCTTGTTGCTCCTACTACAAATTCTCCCGTCGCGCTTGCTGATGTGTCCGTAACTGAACCTATGGGGAAAGGGTCTACTGAGGAGGTTCCTACTGTCACCCCAATAGTTATTGATCTAGAGGCTCCATCTAAAAAGACTCCAACTCCATCATTTGATGAAGAAGGTTCAAGACGCCTCACAAAGATTGAGGAACGTCTTTGCATGCTGCAAGGCTACCAACTTTAGGGGTTCAATAAGCTGTCACTCTTTGCCAAGGTGAAAGTCCCCGAATTCTACAAAGAGCCAGAGTTCACAGGAAAATATGATGGCATTAGGTGCCCAAAGATGCATTTGAAGTACTATCTAGGAAAGATGGCCACTATTCTAACAATCCTCTGCTCATGATCAACTTCTTTCAAGATAGGCTAGTTGTCACGCCCCGCACCTCGAGCACGCGCACATCCCTCTGCGGTCAATACAAATGCGATGTTCCAAGGACGCGTCACTGATCCATTCATTTTAATGCACATGCGGAAGCGAAACAAATACCCCTAACAACAAATAGCATGGTATAGGAAAGTAGGGCACATTTCACAAAAGCAAACTTTAATAAGCAACGGGTTTAGGTACAAAATGAGTCTGGTCAAAAGCCTACAAAAATGTCGGCTCTCAAAAAGGAGTTGTCCTAAGACATACTAGTTAGACACATACACCGATCCTTCTAACTCCACCTCTATAGACTCCGATCTTCAAGTCCTCCATCTAAGGACCTGAAAAGTAAGCCCATGATGAGGTGAGACAATGTCTCAGCAAGTCCACCCCCTAAACCCCTATTAGGAAGAAAATACACCTCAAGGCACTCTAGCCACACAGCCACACAATTAGGACAAAAGACTTACCACGCCTCAATTCCTTCCTGCACATCAACACAGTTTATATCACAAATGCATATAATTAATGCACATAACAATTGAAACGCCTCAACTACTCAATCAATCACAGGGGTCCCAATTATAAGGCTCATCAAACTCAAACAATCATGCATTCCAATTGTTAATTAAGCCCATCAAGGGCACCACCGACTCCCATGTTCGGCAGTCCACTAGCGTAACCAGGCATCGTCTCTTACCCATTGAGCACGACTACGTCTCTCAAAGAAGGCTTTCCCGAAGGAGTGTAGGTCTAGAATCTACTGCGACCCAATACCCTAATGCATGGGTAACCCAAAAAGGGATTTAGTAACATCCGGCATAAATGCTCGAGACGGGTTTACTTTAACCAACTCACGACCAATCAATCTCGGCCCAGGACACCGTGCATTGCACACAAATGCCTCAATTAAAATAGTGATCCTGGCCTATTTTCTTCGTATTAAAAACATCCCAGAAAAAAGTCGTGTGTGGGTACACGGTCAATTCGAACCAGAAAAATTGATACATTTCCTTTTCAAACCCCACTATTTGGTATAGTACTTAAAAAACCTTTTTCGGTGTCAAAACCCGACACCCAGGATTTTTAGAATAAATACCATAATTTTATCAATCATCACTCAATTTGCATAATCCAATAATCAATTGCATAATCTGAACACACCAATACAATCAGCATGAAATTCCGGTCACCAGCTATCCCGATCTAATTTCCGAAAAATAATAATGTGGCACCCCTCGACGGCCCCCAAACCGTTGGGGTCGCCACAGTCCGCTTACTTTTCACTTGACCTGATAATATAATACTATGATACCAAGGATTTTGATCAAATGATTTATAAATCTTGGGGTTTACATCTTTTAGATTAGTCCCTACGCAATTTATATGGCGGAAGCACATCCATCAACTCCCTTCCCTATATTTAGAAAACGATGCACGCCCACTAAACATTTATAGGTAAAAGCCAAACACTTTTATTTACTTAAACCAGATGGACATCATTCATCGGTACATCAAAATGCCATAGTCTTTTATACTCGGCTATACTTCCAAAGATGATCGACATCTCCTCTAACAGTCATATACTTAAAGTCCATCGATCAGTGTCGGTGTCCAAAAGTTCCTTCATTTGCCCTCCTCCTCCTCACAGTCCTATCCAACCACTCGATCCATCTATCGATGGCAGGGGCAGTAGAGGTATCTTATCTAGTCTGAAATGTTAGTCCCCAAACAGGGTGAGTACAACCACTTAGCAGTAAAGATCCACCAAACTACACAATGTAACAAGTAAGACAATCAAGATATCACGAGCAAAGCACATATCATCCATGCTATCAAGCATACATCACCATGCAGTCGTGCATATATCACCATACAGTCATGCATATCTCGCCATGCCATCGTGCATATACCACCATGCAATCATGCATATCTCACCATGCCATCGTGCATATACCACCATGCAGTCATGCATATCTCACCATGCCATCGTGCATATATCACCATGATTCATATCATCCATGCTATCAAGCATACATCACCGTGAGATCCATTCATGCCTTCATGATCGCATTTTCAATATCAAATAGCATCAATTTACTTTCATAAGCAGATCATACATCATGCCATATGCATACACCCATGCACATGATTCACTTTCAATTCTTATCTTTCATAAGGATCTCATCAGTTTTTCTTTCCAGGGACCAATGTTTGCATCCCTCATTTATTGCTCGCACCCAACCTGGCATCGCGAGGAACCTCCAGCACACACCTCCAAGCATCCGGCACACACCTCCAGGCATCTCATACCCCAACTGGCATCACGAGGAATCCCCCCGGCACACACCTCCAGGGCTTCCGGAATTACGTACCACTATACCACCAGGCATTCCCCCTGGACATTACGTACCATATACCACCGGGCATCTCAAAACTCCCGAGGACATCCGAGCATGTATCGTAATACAACCAGGCATCCTTGTCTGTTTTGTCTCAAATTTTAGTATGTTATCTCTCAAGATGTTCTCTACAACTTTCATGAAGAGATCGAAGCAAGATTCCAACTAAAAAGTTGCATGCAGCTCACAAACTCGTTAAGGGTCGGACTGATTTTTCCAAAAAACAGCACACTAGGCCAGCAAATTTCTCCCAAAAGCTTCGACCTTTCATCACATCCACCACAACCGAAATTCACCATCTGCTACACACACATCACAGCAAGCAAATGGTAGGTTTTAGGACTCTACTTGCCTCAAATCAAAGGAAAACACAGCAAGAACGACGGCGAGACTAGGCGGGCTCGACAGTGTCTCCTCTTCCTCTCTTCCTCTCTTTCTCTCTTCCTCTCTTTCTCTCTTCTTTCTTTGGACGCCCCTCCCCCTCTCAAGCTCTCCATCCCTTTTCTTTCCTCCCCTTCAATGATTTGATTGCATGCAGCCACCCAAAGGAGCCAATGGGGGCAGCCACACTTGGCTCAACCTCCATGTCACTTGTTAATTTTGCCATGCAAGATGACACTTGGTCGATCCCCTTAGCCACTTGTCAATTCTCTCATGCAAGGTTAATGGGCTTCAGTTTTTGGGCCGGTCTTAGGCCTTCATGGGCCGGTCGAATGGGGGGCTACATGGGCTGGTTGGATGGGCTTTGGGCCTAAAAATCAGCCCACCCTCTCCTATTCCTATTCCATTTAATCCCCAATTAAATACACACCTAATTTCAGCTTATAAGGTCACAAAACTTTGTAATTTAAATCAATAAAATTCTATTTATAAAGTGCACCACCAAGAACAAGATTTCTATATCAATTTGCACCTTAATAAAATCCTTGGGTCACTTGTAGACACATTTCCATCCAAACAATTGTCCATTAAAATACTTGGCATTAATCTATTACAATTCTTTGGTCTAAAGGCCATAATAAAATCCGATGGCGCTTTCATCACCTATCCATGGTTCATGGTATATCCAGGGGTTGTCACGAAATTTTAGGACGCTACAATTAAATAATTAAATATATTCCAAAATTAATTAAATAATATGAACTAATTAAATATAATTTATTTTAATATAAATAAATTTAAATAAATTCGAAATAATTAATTAATGTAAAATAATTAATTAAGTGCCTAATTAAGCTTACACTAATCTAATTGCCTAATTAGCCTTAATTAATTAACCACTAAACTGATCAAATCTCATAATCTAATTACTTTCTAATTAGACTAATCTAACCACCTAAACATGCTTAACCTAATCTAAACAACCATTAAGCATCATTAACCTCCTAAGCAAGATTTAGTGAGTAAACTCACTGGTTTAGCGTTCCGGTGAGTCCACAGTGACGGCAACGCCAAGGCGGGCAACAATCAAGCTTGTGGCGACGCCAAGCGAGGCTGGGAAGGGCTGGGAAACGGGCCACGAAGCTTCAAGGCCCCTGCTGGTTCGGTTTCTGCTATTGCTAGAAGAAGAAGGAACCAACGGCTAGTTTGGCGAGGAAAGGCTGATTGGAGCTCCGGCGAGCGGGTGGTTGGCAACCGGCAACACGTAGGGGTCAAGGGGGACTTGCTGGTGGTTGGTATGGGTGGAGGAAGGGTTGAAATGGGAGAAAAAATGTAGAATACGCAAAACAAGTGAAACCGGGTGGACTTTAGGAAATTTGGCGAGCAAAAGGCTTCTCGCCGACGGACGGGTCGGTTGACGGCTCCGTTCGGCGAGCGACCGACTCATCTGTATGGTCTGGGCCACCTAGACACGGTGGTGGGTGGAGCATGGGCTGATTCGCACGGGAAGGTAACTTTTAAGTCGACTTTTTGGAGAAAGGTCAGCTGGAGCAAAACAGGGCCAGGCAGTCAGACTACCACAGCTTCTGGCCGGCCGGTGGGTCAACTAGCGGTTCTGACCAGCGAATGGCCAAGTCAAGGCGGACAATCTAGATGTCCTAAGCACGGTGGTGGGTGGCACAGGAGCTGGTTCGTACGGGAAGGCAAGAATCCACTCAGCTTTTCCCAAGAAGGTATGCTGGAGCAGAAGCAGGAAGAAGGAGAAAACATGGGGGAAAAGGAGGTTGACGGGCGTGCAACGGTGGAGGGGAAGCTGCTGCTCGATTTCCTGGTTCTCTCAAGCTTTTCCTAAGCCTCAACAATGGAGAAAGCCATTCGTCGAGGAGGAAGAAGAGTTGTTGAAGAGAAGGGACCCCAAATGGCCTCCTACGCTTCCAACACTTGGCCAAACACTTAAGTGGTTGCCCCACCACTTGCTCAGCCATCCACAACCACTTTCTCTCTCCCAAAGCTTCCTCAACACACCACCCAAGTGGTCCAAATGTTCCTCCCCCCATGGCATACTAATTTTGCACATTTGTTCATCAAATCCATTCAAATCACCTCCCATCCTCTCTCAATTGAGTTCAATTTGTTGTCCATAAATCCAACCAATGTGCCATCATCCTAATCAACATTTTTTCTCACCAATTAGTCCAACTTGAATGCCAAAAGCGCGACCAAAAATGGGCCTACGAATTTCCCAATCCAAAATACCCTTACTTTGGATTTTTCGCCGAAAATCTCAGTTTGCAGAAAAATATTTGAAGGATGAGTTGACGTTCCTAAAATGATTTATGACATGAAAAAACTTTCAATTTCTAAAATCGGGTTCAATTTCTCAGTTAATTTCAATTTGGCGCGATTTTAGCACGTCTTAATCTACCGAGTAGCTTTTAGGAACTTTTAACGCATTTGACCTGTGGTCGATCATTTTCAAGCCACAAAGTGCATCTTCGACATATTAACAACTCTCGGTTGTCATGAAAATCTCGAGATTTCAAATACGAACACAGGGTACAAAAAGACAAAAATCGGTCTAGTGCCATTCGATGAGAATTTTGTAATTAGGTAGAATCACCCACACTTAATCACATACCTCTGTCGAATCGACCTATCTCCGGTCTCTTATCGATTTTGACCGTGCCGTAATAACTCTTGCAGATTAGCACGGTCGAGCAGTCGATTCCTGGTCGAATTCTCAAGTCTATTGCGTTAAAATCCCTTAATAGCTTCACCTAACAAACTAGTTATCCTGTAAGTGATCAGCTCAGGGAAAAGAACTATAAGTGCATCGATAAAAAACCTAACTTATTCAATCGAAACCAGAACCTAAAATTCAGGATGTCACAACTCTTTCCGTCTTATAAAAATTTCGTTCTCGAAATTTAAACATTTACAAACCCTTAAACAGAAAGGTGGGGGTACAAGCGTCTCATCAACTCTTCACTTTCCCAGGTTACTCCTTCTGTGCCGTGATGTTGTTAGACCACTTTAACCAACGGGATCATCCTGGTACGAAAAATATGTTCCTTGCGATCCACAATATGAACCAAGCTTTCCACATACGACACTCTATCATCCACATCTAACTCTTAAAGATTTAGCACATGGGTTGAGTCAGGTTCATACGTCCTCAACATTGACATGTGAAAGATGTCATGTACTTGCGCCAACCTTGGTGGCAATGCAAGACGATACGCTAGGATCCCGATTCTCTCTAGAATCTCAAAGGGACCTACGTACCTCAAACTTAACTTTCCTTTCTTGCCGAAGCGCAAAGTACCCCTCATTGGTGACACATTTAGGAAAACGTGATCACTAACTTGGAATTCCAAAGGTCTTCGACGCTTAACTACGTAACTTTTTTGGCGGCTTTAAGCAGTCTTTAATCTGTTTCTGATGACTGCAATAGCATCCACTAACTGCTGAACTAACTTTGGGCCTGTGATCTTTCGTTCTCTAACCTTATCCCAACGCACTAGAGTTTTACACGCGCTGCCATACAACGCTTCAAAGAGAGCCATTTGAATGCTCTACTGGTGGCTGTTGTTGTAAGCGAACTCGACAAAATGAAGCTGTTCCTCCCAGCTTCCCTTGAAATCCAATACGCAAGTTCGCAGCATGTCTTCGAGGGTTTGAATCATCCTCTCAGACTGGCCATCCTTCTAAGGATGATAGGCCATACTATACTGCAGCTTCGTTCCTAAAGCGGTCTACAAACTTTTCCAAAAGGTAACCGTGCACCTCGGGTCTCGGTTTGAAGTAATCGTCACAACTCTGCGTGCCTGCCCAAATCAAGGTCATTTCATACTGCGATGAAGTGAGCCGATTTCGTCAGTCTATCGACCACTATTCAAATGGAATCATTACCTCTCTGACTCCTTGGTAAGCCTATCACAAAGTCCATTGTGACGTGTTCCCATTTCCACTCGAGAATCTCGAGAGGTTGTAGAAGTCATCCCGGCTTACAATGATATGCCTTCACTTGCTGACACGTCAAACACTTGGCAACATGCTTGGCGATGTCTGCCTTCATACCGAACCACCAATAGTGTTGACACAGATTCTGATACATTTTCGTACTACCAGGATGAATGCTGTAACTGCTACGATGAGCTTTTGATAAAATATCTTCTTTAAGTGCTACATCGTCAGGTACGCACAATCATCCTCGAAACTTTAGTGTCCCGTCATCAGAAATATGAAAGAGCCTTCCTCTTCTCGGTATCCTCTTGTAGGATTTTCTGAATATCTAGGTCTAACGACTGAAGCTTCATGATCTTGATCTTCACTTCCGGTTCAATTATGAGGGTGGCCATAAGATTTGAAAGGTGGCCTACCTCAAACTTGAAAACCGAATCTCAAGCTCTCTCGAGTAGAATCCATTCCTTGAGCACCATCTACGCTACTGAAGATTTTTGACTTAGCGCGTCTACGACCTTGTTCGCTTTTCTAGGGTGATACAGGATGTCGCAGTCATAGTCTTTCAAAAGTTCCATCCAGCGACGCTGTCTCATATTCAACTCCTTCTGAGAGAATAGGTATTTGAGACTTTGATGGTCTGTGAAGATCTTGAATCTTTCTCCGCACAAATAGTGTCTCCAAATCTCCAGAGTGAAAATAATCGCTGCGAGTTCTAAGTCATGCATCGGGTAATTCAACTGAAAGGGCTAGTAAGAACACCTAGAGGGGAGTGAATAGGTGTAAATAAAATTTTCTCACAAGATTGAATAGTAATGAATTGCCTTTTAAAGATAATTGACTAAGAACGTAAACAGCTTTAAGCAATTATATAAAGCAACGAATAGAAGTAAGGAGTTAAGGAAAGAGAATAAAAACACAAAGTTTATAGTGGTTCGGCTTAGATCAAGCCTACGTCCACTCTCCCGCACTGACAGCCCACTGGCTGGATTTCACTATGAATCAAAAGAGATTTTATAGTCTCACGTCCTTGACTTCACAGTGTAGAACCTCTATTACACTCTTGCAAAGTCTCTCAAGTATTTGCTCTCTCTTTTGAGTACAAATTTAGCTCGATAATTGAAATAGCAAGGAACTAAAAGCTTTAGACTTTGAAATTTTTCTTTCATGCACACCCTCGAACCACTTGAGAGTCTTCCTTATATACTCCTCCATGCCTCTACAACCGTTGGCACTTTCCAAAGGAGTTCTTCCAATCTACCTATTGGACAAAATCAATTAAGGAGATCTCGAGTCGTTTAAGGAATGTGATGATAGCCCATCAATCCTGCTCGCCCAAACAATCAAGATCTTGGTTTCCATAAATAGAACCTTCCAAGTTTGCTCGCCCTTCAAAAGATCTTCATATCCGAATGGATTCCAATAATTGATCATAAGATGCTATATCCAGCCATAAGATCTTCCATGAACCAAACGAACCGAATCCTTAAAGATAAACCTTCATCTGGATAAGTCTTCATTCTTCGATCTGGAATCTGTCAGTGAGGTTAGACTTTGAGATTAAAGTCTAGCAGTCTTCAAACTTTGACAGTAGCATCTAAAGTTCTTCAAACTAAACTATAGGAAAGGTTTTGTCAACTTCAAAACAATAAGGAGTTTTCTCCAACAATCTCCCCATTTTTTATGATGACAAAAATTTCCTGCAAATTTGAAAAATTTTAACCTACAAAACAACGCTTAAGCCAAACATGATATCTTATAAAGATAAGTTGATTAGAACCTGGATAACATCGATTCTGTATTCACAGAAAACATGTTAGTCCAGCAAAACAAGATAACCATCCATCCATAATCAGTATCACAAGCTAAGTTACTACAAGCCTCAAAGATTCAAACCAAGATAGCAATCAAAGGTCCAAAGTCAGAAGTCCAAAAATAAAAATACCAACCAAAGGTCATCAAATCAAACCAAAAAATACTTGTGCTCGAAAAGATAAATCTGCACAACTTCTCCCCCTTTTTTGTCAAAAGTGAAAAGGTTGAGTGATAAATGAGGAAAAAAGGTTGAGTGAGAAAAGTTGCATGAAAATCAGGGCTGTTTTGGAATTCGAACAAGCTAAAATTCTCCCATGGATTCGACTATTTCCTCAAGCTTTCCAAGAGTCTTCTTCAATTGCTGTAAATCTTCACCCTTCACATTATCTTGCACTTGAGTCTTCAAGGTGAGTAGCTATTCTTGCAGAGAAACTAAAGTAGTCAAGAAAGCTTTCTTTAGATCTTTTCTCTCAAACTCCAAGCTGTATTGCTGTCTCCTTAAATCCAACAGGATATCCAGTAGTCTTGAAAAGTTTGCTGTTTGTTCTGGTGCAGCACTGGGTCCAACCGAGTCAGTTTCAAGAGTCTTGAGATTGGAGAGTTCTTCAGCAGTTCGTCCACCATGACTAGGAATGGATGCCTCAATGTTTGCTTTAGGGTAGAGAGAGGCATACACATCCTCTGGATCCGCTACAAATCAATTGTCATCACTAGTAGGTGATACCAGAGCAAGTGAGGAAATACCTTGTTTTTCAGCAGCTCCCCTTGTTTGTGTGCCTTTAGGTGGAGAAATTAATTCTTCTTCATGAATGTTGAAGTGTCTGAAGAATCTTGTGATAAGAGCAGAGTAAGGGATTTGTCTCTTGTCCTTCACTATTGTCCTGTACATGTGCATGAGGATAGTGTGAGGCATAGAGAACTTGTAGCCAATTTTGATGGCATACATCAGCTTTGCTTCTGAATGAGAAACATCAGTCTTTGACGTAAATTTGGGCTGTATGCAATTGATCACGATCTTATGAAGCAAGATGTTGGAGACATTCATCCTTATGTAGGAAATTTTGCCTTCAGCAAACCTGTCTCGTACAAGTTCCAGTGTAGCGTGAGCAACTGATACATTGATTGGTTAGAAACACCCTCTTTCCACCCGAATCAAGTCAGCCAAGGTGTTTACATCAACCACAAACTCCTTGTCCCTAACTGTAAAGGAAAATCTATTCACATCCAAAAAATGATAGATTTGAATAGAAATACATTGTGAGTGTTGAATAGGCGACTGTTGTCTCAGAGCAAAATTGTTTCATTTGAAGGAGTGCAAACTTCTCCCTCAGATTTACATTCACCGAATTAAGAAAATCAAAATCAACACTTCTAGGATTCATAACCCCTCGCTTCAACAATTTTGAGTAGGTCTTCTTATGATCCTTAGAGCGAAAAACACTTGCTCCCTCACCACGAACATTTGCAGCCACTCACATCCTAAGCTGAAAATGTGTGAACATCCTTTCATCATCGTCTTTTCCTTCAGGCTGATTAAAAGTACCGAAACATGGGTCACTCGGAAAGTTGGCAAATGTTCTATCAGCCAACCCTTTAGGCGCAATGCCCATCTTTTCCATCTCTCGCAAGACTAAAGTTTCATTCTTGTAACCCCTCTCTCTTAGAAATTCATCAATCAGAGTCATTGCAGTACCACCTTCTTTCAACTTAGAATAAAGTTTGAAAAGAACTTCAGGAGTCGGCATTCTTACGGGTTCTACATCTTCCACAATTTCTTCTTCCGATTGATGCTGTGGAGGATCTTGTGTCCTGTATTGAGAAGACTGGCGCGGTTGAGAATATTGTTGTTGACTTTGCTGCTGCTGCTGAGAAGAGTCATCTTCCTCAGTCAGATCAAAGTGCGTAGGACCCTCACCCATATGCTGTGGTCCCCTACTAGCGATTCTAAAAGACTTTCTTGAAGACATAGTCGCTTTCTTGGTGAAATTCTCAAACTCATTCGTGAAAAATGTGAGATCTTTTCGGAATAAACTAGAGAGAAAGTGAGAACAAGTGGGAATTTCATATTCTAGGGTTTGAGAGTGAAAGTGAAGAAGATGAAAATCAATAATACATCAAGCAAATGAAACGACATATACGGATCGTCATAAAGGAAAAAGTAAAACTGCCTTTTTGAAAATGAAAAACAGCCATAAATTCAAAAACCGAAAAAGATAATTTCTAAAAATAAGTAAATAACTATTCAAAAAGTAAACGTACCTTTTTCAAGTTTTTATCCAAAAATTAAATTACTAGAACAAAAATAACTTACAATCGCAACTTTTGGTTATTATGAGTCTGATCATCTTCAGACTTTAACTGATAAAGGGTATAATGTTTAGTCTGGTGCGAATAGACTCAAATAGACTTTTCTCTAGTGGCTTTGTAAATATGTCTGCCAGCTTATTCTTCGAGTCAATAAACTGTATCATAACTTCTCCATTCTGAACATGGTCTCTAATAAAATGATGTCTAATCTCTATATGCTTTGCCCTTAAATGAAGAATTGGATTCTTTGTGAGATTAATGGCGTTGGTGTTGTCGCACTTGATCTCGATACACGATTCTTCTATTCCAAAGTCTCTTAGCTATTGCCTTATCCATAAGATTTGAGAGCAACAACTTCCAAGAGCTACATATTCTGCTTCAACTGTTGAAAGAGCTACGGTACTCTGTTTTCTTGAAAACCATGATACCAGCTTGTTTCCAAGCAATTGACATGTACTAGAAGTACTCTTTCTATCCACTTTGCATCCTGCTAAATCTACGTCTGAATATCCAAGAAGAGTAAAATCTCATTCTTTGGAATACCACAGACCTAGCTTTGGAGTTGTTGCAAGGTATTTGATGATGCGCTTTGCAGCAGTTAAATGAGATTCTTTGGAATTTGTTTGTAATCTAGCACGGACACAAACACTAAACAAAATGTCAGGTCTAGATGTAGTAAGGTAAAGAAGTGAATCAATTATGATCCCGCATAGCTTCTGGTCTACATTTTTCCCTCCTTCATCTTTATCCAGCGTCGAAGAACTTGACATAGGCGTCTGTGTCTTTTTGCAATTCTCCAATCCAAACTTCTTGGTAAGATACTTTACATACTTTTCTTGGTGAATAAAAATTACTTCTTTTGATTATTTAACTTGTAATCCCAAAAAGAGAGTTAACTCACCCATCATACTCATCTCAAATTCATCTTGCATGCATCTAGAAAATTTCTTACAAAGATATTCATTAGGTGATCCAAATATGATATCATCAACATAAATCTGAACAAGTAAAAAATATTTACCTTCTCTTTTAATAAACACGGTAGTATCTATCTTTCCTTTAATAAAACCATTTTAAGTTAGAAATTTACTTAATCTTTCATACCAAGCTCGAGGTGCCTGCTTTAGTCTATATAGGCCCTTTTTTCAGTTTATAAACTGAGTCTGGCTTTCTTTGATCTTCAAAACCAAGTGGTTGTTCCACATAGACTTCTTCTTGAATAAATCCGTTTAGAAATGCACTTTTCACGTCCATTTGAAATAACCTGAAATTTTATAGCAAGCAAAAGCAAGTAATAATCTAATTGCTTCTAACCTCACTACTGGTGCATAAGTCTCGTCATAGTCTATTCCTTCTTCTTACATATATCCTTTGGCCACGAGTCTTGCTTTGTTTATAACCACTTTTCCTTTTTCGTCTACCTTGTTCCTGAAAACCCATTTGGTTCCAATAACATATTTACCTTTAGGTTTAGGAATTAATTCCCAAACATCGTTGATGCTGAACTGTCTGAGTTCTTCTTGCACGGCTTCAATCCAACTTTCATCAATCAAAGCTTCTTTTGCAGTTTTGGGTTCAATTTCAGAAACAAGTGTTAAAGCACTAGACTCTTCTCGCCTTTTGGATCTAATACGAATTCTTTCATCAATGTTGCCAATGATAAGTTCTTTGGGATGACTTGACTTATGCTTCTAGTTGCTAGTTGATTTGAGAGTCTGCTGATCCTCTACTTCAGTTGAATTTTCAGGAACATCTTGTAGTTGAACTTTAGGAGTCTGAACCACTTTGGGGGAAGTAGACTTTGGAAGGTCTAGAACAGGTTCAGAATCTTCAAGTTGAGTTTGATTCAGCTGAATCTACATAGAGTCTTGGAATTTGATGTTCATAGATTCTTCCACAGACCGAATCTTCTTGTTGAATACTTTGTAAGCTTTGCTTGAGATTGAGTACCCAAGGAAAATTCTTTCATCTAATTTTTCCTCAAACTTACCAGTTCGATTATTTGCATTTTTTGAAATAAAACACTTACAAGCAAACACATGAAAATAAGAAACATTTGGCTTTTTCCCTTTAAAAACTTCATAAGGAGTTTTCTCTAAAATAGGCCTTAAAAATACTTTGTTAATAATATAGCAAGCTATAGAAACTGCTTTAGCCCAAAATCGAGAAGAAATATTGCTTTCAATTAAAAGGGTTATTGCCATCTCCTGCAAAGATCTATTCTTTTTTTCCACAACTCCATTCTGCTCTGGAGTATATGGAGAAGAAAAAACATGCTGTAAACCAGATTCATCACAAAATTTGGCAAAGTCTTGATTTTCAAACTCACCTCCATAGTTTGTCCGTATGCTTAATATAGTATAACATTTTTCAATTTGTACCTTCTTGGCAAATTTTAAAAAGTAAGGGAATGTTTCAAACTTACTTGTCAGGAAGTATACCCATGTAAAGCGAGAGTAATCATCCACAATTACTAGACAGTATTTCTTTCCACCAATACTTTGAGTTTTGGTTTGTCCAAAAAGATCCATATGTAGAAGCTGCAAAACTCGATTAATATAAACTTGATTTATAGGTTTAAAAGAACTTCTAACCCGTTTTCCCAAAACACATGGTGTGCATATATCAGTCTTTTAAAAAGTCAGATTGGGGAGTCCACAAACAAGTTTCTTAGAGGAGATCTTGGCAATCTGCTTCATATTAACATGGCCAAGCTTTCGATACCAAAGATTTGCTTCATCTTAAATGGATATTAGACACTGAGAACTTTCTGGTTTTAAATCTAGAAAATAAATATTCCCATGTCTTCGTCCAGTGAAGGATTGTCATAGATCTTTACTAGTTCCCGAACAAATTCCCTCTTGGAAATTGATTTTGAATCCAGTGTCACACAGTTGACTAATGTTGAATAGATTGTAATTTAATCCTTCCACCAAGGAAACATTGTTGATTGTGAGACTTCCAATTTTCACAGTTCCACATCCAACAATTCTTCCTTTGTTATTTCCACCAAAAGAGACTTTTCCACCATTTATTTGCACAAGCCTAATTAAACAACTTGAATCTCCAGTCATATGTCTCAAACAGCCACTATCCAAATACCACTTGATCTTTTTCTTGATAGTGACCTGCAACTATAAAAAGAACTCAAGCTTTCTTTAGTACCTATATCTTCTTGGGTCTAGGGGAGTTAGTACAAAATACAGTTTTTGCCCAATCATTCTTAACAAGTCTCCAAACCTTGGGACATTCTTTCTCAAAATGTTTTGAGCTGTTGCACTTTGAACATTTGAGAGCACTTTGGCCAACAAGTTTTACAAAAACTCTTTGAAAATGATTTCTGTAAAACGTTTTTGTAAGTCTTTGCTTGATTCTTTCCTTTACTTTTAGAAAATCAATTAGAGGAATGGTTTTTGGTGTCATCCCAAACCAGATTTGTTGAAATAAGGTCTTTGAACTGAAAGAATCTTTTACAATTTCTCAAATCCTTTTGAAAACCTTTTTGTGATATTTGAAATATCATCTTTCAAAAAGGTATTTTCTTTCGAAAGAAAATCTACATTTTCTTTCAAATTAGCAAAACTTTTGTCTAGATTTTCAAAATTTTCTTTCCAAAAAGTTTCTTGTTGCTTAAGTTTAGAATTCTCCCTCTTCAATTCGGAAATCCTTTTAAGAGGGGTTTTGAGACTAAGACAAAGTTCATCTATGTATTTCGAGACTTTAGTAGAAATTTTTAAATTACTAACCTCGATTTCGTTGTCTAAGTCTGAATCCGTTTCAAGATCTGAGTCTAATTCTAAATTTTCCATTAGACATATATTGGCATATTCTTCATCGCTTTCTTCGCATTCGGTATCACTCCATGTCTCTACTTTAAGAGCATTTCTGTATTTCTCAATTCTTCCCTTCTTTTTCTTCAACAGAGGACAGTTAGGTCTGATGTGCTCATTTTTCTTGCATTCAAAACAGATCACATCTTTGTTGACTCCATCATCCTTAATTGATTTGTTTTGAAATTTTTGAGTGCCTTGCTTTTTCCAGTTGAATCTTCTTCCCTTTCTATTCAACTTTCCGAATCTCCTTATCATGAGTACTAGTTCTTCATCATCCATGTCATATTTTGAATCTGTATCAGAATCATCGTTAGATTTTAAAGCAATTGACTTCTTACCTTTAGGATCTTCTTCCTCATTGATTTTCTCCACTTCATATGATTGAAGTGTGCCGACTAGTCCATCTACAGAGAGCGGCATGATCCTCTGGGTTTCTCTTATTGAAGTCTTCACGTGATTCCAGTCTTTGGAGAGTCCACGCAGCAATTTATTAACCTTCATTGGTCCTGAGATTGGATGTCCCTGATATGCTAGACCATTTACAATTTCTGTGAAGCGACTAAACATGTCAATAATAGATTCTCCTGACTTCATCTTGAAAGCTTCATATTGTTCGAGTATAATATTGATTGTTGTTTCTTTAACTCAATCAGTTCCTTCATAAGTAACGTGCAACCTATCCCAGACTTCTTTGGCCGTTTCACAAGATGAAATTATGTTATACTCAGTAGGAGATAAAGCACAATATAAAGAGTAAATGGCTTTAGCATCAAGAGCTTGTCTCTTGGTTATTTCTTCTTGTGCCATTTCACCAGCGTCTGCAACTTCTTTTCCTCTTTCTGAGGTGGATGTAGCTTTGGGAATAATCCCTTTTTCTACTACATCCCATTCCAGGGGATCTTTCGATATCAGGAATGCCTTCATCTTGTTTTTCCACACATTATATTTCTTCACATCAAAGTAAGGGGGTCTGGTGTTGCTTTGGCCTTCAACTAAACCTGGAGCCAAAATACTAGCCATAGACCTTTAACTCATATGTAAAAACACTTTAATAAAATGAGCACACAAGCTCTGATACCAATTGAAAGGACTAGTAAGAACACCTAGAGGGGGTGAATAGGCATAAATAAAATTTTCTCACAAGACTGAATAGTAATGAATTGCCTTTTAAAGATAATCGACTAAGAACATAAACAACTTTAAGCAATTATATAAAGCAACAAATAGAAGTAAGGAGTTAGGGAAAGAGAATAAAAATACAAAGTTTATAGTGGTTCAGCTTAGATCAAGCCTACGTCCACTCTCCCGCACTGACAGTCCACTAGCTAGATTTCACTATGAATCAAAAGAGATTTTACAGTCTCATGTACTTGACTTCATAGTGTAGAACCTCTACTACACTCTTGCAAAGTCTCTCAAGTATTTGCTCTATCTTTTGAGTACAAATTTAGCTCGATAATTGAAATAACAAGGAACTAGAAGCTTCAGACTTTGAAATTTTTCTTTCACGCACACCCTTGAACCACTTAAGAGTCTTCCTTATATACTCCTCCATGCCTCTACAACCGTTGGCACTTTCCAAAGGAGTTCTGCCAATCTACCCATTAAACAAAATCAATTAAGGAGATCTCGAGTCGTTTAAGGAATGTGATGATAGTCTATCAATCATGCTCGCCCATACAATCAGGATCTTGGTTTCCATAAGTAGAACCTTCCAAGTTTGCTCGCCCTTCAAAAGATCTTCATATCCGAATGGATTCCAATAATTGATCATAATATGCTATATCCAGCCATAAGATCTTCCATGAACCAAACGAACTGAATCCTTGAAGATAAACCTTCATCTAGATAAGTCTTCATTCTTCGGTCTGGAATCTGTCAGTGAGGTCAGACTTTGAAATTAAAGTCTAGTAGTCTTCAGACTTTGATAGTAGCATCTAGAGTTCTTCAGACTAAACTATAGGAAAGGTTTTGTCAGCTTCAAAACAGTAAGGAGTTTTCTCCAACATCAACTCGTGAGGTCTCAATTGGCGGTACGTGTATGCAACAACCCTACCATGTTGCATCAATACGCAACCCAGTCCTCTAAACGCATCACTGTAGATCTCGTATCCTCTAAGACCAGATGAAATGATCAACATAGGTGCGGTAGTCAGCTTCTACTTAAGCTCTTGAAAATTACTCTCGCACTTGTCTGTCCACACAAATTTCTCTTCCTTCTTTAGTAGTCGAGTCAAAGGCAAAGCTAATGCTGAAAATCCCTCCATGAACCTTCTATAATCCTTAGCTAAACCCAGAAAACTTCTGATCTCCATCACTGTAGTTGATCTTGGTCAGTTGATCACTGCTTCAATCTTGGCGGGGTCCACGGATATTTCTTCTCCTGAAATCACGTGACCTAGGAAAGCCACACAAGTTAACCAAAAGTCGCACTTGTTGAACTTGACATACAGCTCATGATTCCTCAGAGTCTAAAGCACTATCCTTGAGTGCCTTTCGTGTTCCTCAGGACTACTAGAGTACACCATGATGTCATCGATGAACACAATTACAAACTGATCCAGGTATTCATTGAATACTTGGTTCATCAAATACATAAAAGCAGCTGGAGCGTTCGTCAAACCGAATGACATTACAGTGAACTCATAATGGCCGTATCGAGTACAAAACGCTGACTTCGGTATGTGTTCCTTTCTGTTCCTCCGCTGATGATATCCCATCCTTAAGTCGATCTTGGAGAATATCGACACTCCTTGCAACTGATCAAACAAGTCATCGATCCTCGGCAGTGGATACTTGTTCTAGATCGTCACAATGATTGAGTTGTCGAAAGTCGATGCACAGACGCAATGAACCATCTTTCTTCTTCATGAACAAAACCGGTACTCCCCAAGGTGATGCACTGGAACGTATGAATCCCTTATCCAACAATTCTTGCATCTGCACCTTCAGTTCTTTTAGCTCTAACAAAGCCATCCGGTAAGGAGCCTTAGAGATTGGCTCTATCCCAGGGGGCTAACTCAATCACGAATTCAAACTCTTTTTCTAGCGGCAGACCTGGTAATTCCTTTGGAAATACGTCTGAAAATTCTTGAACTACTGTGATGTCCTCGATCTTCAGCTCCTCAACTGTCGTATCTATGACAATCGCCAAGTAACTTTGGCAACCCTCGTCTAACAAACGGATTGCCTCAAGCGAGGAGATTAAAAGGGATCGAGGGTCCTCTTCGACTTCTGATAAATTTGAACTTTTATCCGTCAACAGGTCAAACTATATTATATTACGACAACAAGTCATTACAACAAAAAACTCCTCGAGCCAAATCTTTTTCATATATGATATCAAAGTTATACATATGCAAAATCATCAAGTACAACTCTAGTCAGCGATTCTCCTTTCTACAACTTCATTACAACAACTGAGGTTCTATAAACTTAATCAAAATTCTACTGCGTCACTCTGATAAAATCACCCCAAAAACATTCTTCTTCTGATCAGTGCATGCTTCAGTTCATTCCTGTCCCTTTTTGCCATCCTAGAGATGTCCTATCTGCGATAGCGGTGCTTGTGCTTTCTTGGACTTGCACGAACAGTTCCTCACCTAATGGCCGTGCTGGCCACATCCATAGCACGCTCCCTTTATCCCTAGACACTGGGTTGGTCTATGCTTCCTTCTACAAACTCGGCTCCTATTTGGTGTCATCAGCCTCCTGTCGGGTGACAGCACGTACCCTTTCTTGCACTAGAGGTCAAATCCAAATATCCCACTGTGTGTCCTGCGGCGCATCCTCTCTGTTATGTTCCATCGGTGGTGGCAACGGCAGCTATGGTCCCATCTGCCTGCACAGACAGTTTCTGGCCAGGTGACCCTGCTAGTCACACTCGAAACAAGCACCCGTCCTAAAATGGCGTGGGGCTGATCCATGCCGTCTTCCACAGAAGTGACACACGACATTCTGGCTCCGCGTTGACTTCCCGATTCTACTCCTTTGATTAGGATGAATGGGGTGCTTTCCTTCTGTCATTGACTTTTTCCCAAACCAATCATCATCTTTGTTGGACCTAAACCACGACTTAGATGCAGAGGCTTGTTCCCCAATCACAATTCCAGGTTGGGCCTCAACAGGTGCAGCAACAATGGCGGTTATGGCATTGGCGATAGCTGTGACAGCGACAACAGCGGCGGCTTGATCTTGTGCTTGCTAGCCCAAAATGCTTCCCAAAGTCTCTAGTGATGTAGCTAGTATAAGCACCTAGAGGGGGGTGAATAGGTGTATAAACAATTTCTCGGGATACCACGGAAATACTAAGCAGATGATAGAATGGAAATGCGCTTTTGCTTAATAAAAATGAGTTACGATTAAAGTAAAATAAAAAGAAGGGAAGAGAAGATTAAACACAAGGTTTATAGTGGTTCGGCTTATCCTAAGCCTACGTCCACTCTTCCGACCGGCCAATCGGCTAGATTCCACTATGAACAAAAGAGATGTTACAAGCCATGAGTCCTTCCTTGATTCCACAGTGTAGATATTCTATCACACTTCCTCAAGGTTTCTCACAAGTATAAACTCTCTTTTTAGTACAAGTTTTTCGCTCAAATGAATTGACTAAACAACAAGAGGCTTCAGACTTTGGAATTCTTCTATCGTGCACTCCTTGAACAGCTTAGAACGTCTTCTTTTTATACTCCTTTATGACATCATACCCGTTGGCACTTTCCAAAGGAATTCCTCCAATCTACCCGTTGGACGGAATCAATTAAGAAGATTATTCGAACTATTAAGGGAATATGTCGATAGCCCATCAATCTTGTTCGCCCATACAATCAGGATCTCGGTTTCCATAAGTAGAACCTTCCACGAATATTTCGCCAATCAACGGATCCTTGATCATCGAATCAATCTCGATCAATCTAAAAGAGATTCTGATAAGTCATATCCAACCAAGAGATTTTCTCCAGTCGATAAGGTCATATCCTTAATCAAACATCCAGTTCTAGATACCCTTTCTTCAATGGATTCGAAACTGTCAATGAGGATAGACTTTGAATCTTGAGTCTGGCTGTCCGGAGGTCTTCAGACTTTAAACAGCAGAGTCTGCAAGTCTTCAGACCAGACTAATGGAAACGATTTTGTCAGCTTCAAAACACTTCAAGAAGATTTCTCCAACAATCTCCCCCTTTTTGATGGTGACAAAACTTTCCTGCAGATTTGGACAACTTTGACCTGCAAAATATTTCTCAAGCACATATGCATATCTTATAGAGATAAATGGCTAAATGAATAACACTAGAATCTGCAACCACAGAAAATAGGTTAGTCTTGAATAAGATAAAGCCATAAAGCCAACCATAAGATATCAATATTAATAGCAGTCAAATCCAAATCCAGAAACAAAATTAAAGTCAAACATTAATCCAAATTAAACAACAATCCAAACGATTAAAAAATTCAAATTTTTGATTCAAATCTTGCACTTCTCCCCCTTTTTGTCAGCATCAAAAAGGGTTAAGATGAAAATGGAGTGAAGTCAAGATTGCTTGAGAACGCGGACAAGATGGAAATCTCCCATGGACTGTACGATCCCTTCCAGCCTTTTCAAGTCTTCCTTCAGTTGAGCAATCTTCTCACCCTTGGCATTGGCCTGAATCTGAACAGAGAGGGCTTGGATTTTATCATTCAATGAACATGAGGAAACTTGACCCGCATTTTGCAAATTTTGAACCTCGCATCCCAAGGCATAAATTTGTCCATGCATCTCCATAATAATATCCATGATTCTGCGAAAATCGGCTGAGCTGTCGGTCTGAGTACTTGCTTCAGCACGTTCTGCAGATGATGGCATATCAGAATAATCTTGCATGTTTTGCGATGAAACTTCATGACCTTCTTCTGGAAATTGAGATGCATAAACGTCCTCTAGGTCTGCAGGGGAGCGACTAACTCCTTCACTTGCATCGGGATATGAGGACTTCCCTCCTTTCTCTTTTTCTCCCCCTGTTTCTGTGCCTACAGGTGGAGAAGAGTTTCTTTCAGGTTCTCCTTCTTCTCTTCTTTCTTCTTCAGCTCTTTCTTGCCCTGTTTCTTTTTCGCCACTTGCTCTTTCTTCTTCTTCTTTTTCTTCTTCTTCTCTCGCCTCTTTTTCTTTTTCTTGTTCTTGTCTTTCCTCTCCTTCTGCCTCATGATATTCCTTAGATTCTGGAACAAAGCGACTTAGCTTCTTCAAAGCTATGGCCGAAATGGTAAGGTCGTCATCCTCTTCATCTTCCACGATGAGAGCTCTTCTTTTCTTGGTTGGAGCAACCATGGGCTCCTTCCCTTTCCTTTTTGAATCAGAAGAGATTTGATGAGACTTTACAGGAGTCTTTTCCTTAAATTTCTCCAACTCCTTGCGTAGTTCCTTCAGACGCATCTTGGTCACCATTTTCAGTCCTATCACCATATGATCGCACGGTCGAACACAAAAGATTTGTGGAGGCTGAATATTTAGATGCCTGAATAACTTCGTTACAAGGCTTAGGTAAGGAAGTTGACCTCTGTCCTTCATCACCGCTCTATACATGGGAAACATGATAGTATGAGGAAGAGAAAACCTTTTCCCAGTAAGGATGGCGTACATCAGCAATGCCTCTAAACTTGAGACATCAGTCCTGGAAGTTGATTTCGGTCGAAGGCAATTGATCACAATCTTGTGAAGCAAGATGTTGAACGCACTCATCCTTAAGTAGGTGATCTTTTCATCTGTTCTCCTGTCTTTCGCCAGTTCCATTGTAGCCCAAGCAGTAGAAACTTTGATCGGTTGATATCTTCCTCTTTCAAATTCTAACACATCCGCCAACATATTCATGTCCACAACAAAATCTTGATCTTTGACACTGAAGGAGAATCTATTCGCATCTAAAAAGCTAAGATTTGAATAGAAATATGCGGTCAGTTTAGCATAAGCCTCTGTAGTGTCGGAGCAGAACCTTTCAAGTTGAAGATGACCGAACTTTTCTCTCAAGTTCACATTCACAGCATCTAGAAAGTCAAAATCTACACTCCTAGGGTTTATCACCCCACGCTTCAGCAGATTTGAGTATAGACCCTTCTGGTCTTTTGATCTGAACAATTCTCCTCTTTTTCCTCTAATTTCCGCTGCAATACCCATCCTTGGTTGAAATTGCATAAACAGTTTTTCATCGTCATTCCCCTCTCTCGGATTAAATCCCCAATCACGAGGATCACTCGGAATATTTTCAAGGGATTCTTCAGCCACCCCTTTTCGAGCAATTCCCAAACTTTCCATTTTTCGCAGAAAAATATACTCATTCCCATATCCTTTGTCTTTTAGAAAATCATCGACATAATTCAGAGGAGTACGAGTTCCTTTTAAAGCACGATACGGCTTATAAATAAAGGCGGGTTTTTGAACTCTTATAGGATCTGCATCCTCAACGATTTCTTCCTCTTGATGAACAACGCCTTGAGGACTATGTGGAGGAGAATGACGCGGTTGAGAATGTTGTGGGCTCTGTTGCTGATCTGGAGACACTTCTTCTTCGGTGAGATCGAAGTGCGTAGGCCCCTCATTCATCCATCGTGGTCCCCTGCTCGCGATCCTTGACGACTTTCTTGAAGAAGACATTTTTCTCGTGCTTTGAGAGATTCCTCGCTTGACTTCCCCCAAGAAAAAACGACAACTTTTTCGAAGATTAGGCAGGAGATAAAAACATGAATGGAGGATCGGTGCTTTTTAGGGTTTTTTGGGAGTGAAAAGAGGAGGAAGCAACAGTATACGATCGGTTAAAAGAGATGTATACGAATCGTCACAAATAAAAAGATGCCTTTTCAAAAATAACTGTCCTTTTTTCCGCGAAAATTGTCATTAAAAAAAATTTCTTTTTCGAAAAAAGAAACGATGCAATAATTGCGCCGATTAAAGATAGCAATTACAAAGACATAGATCAACGATCGTAACTTTTCAAGATAACATTCGAGAGAGAGAGACTAACTTACAGTCAAGGTCTTGTTTGTCTGAGTCTGAGAGTCTTTAGACTTTAATTTCTTCAAACATTAATATGTTGAGTCTGGAACGAATAATTTCAAATTGATTTTTCTCCAACGGCTTTGTGAATATATCCACCAGTTGGTTCTTTGAATCAACATACTGAATCGAAATTTCTCCATTCTGAACATGGTCTCTGATGAAGTGATGTCGAATCTCTATATGCTTTGCTCTTGAGTGAAGAATTGAATTTTTGGTGAGATTGATAGCGTTGGTGTTGTCGCAATTAATCTCTGTGCATGAGTCTTCAATTCCAAAGTCTCTTAGCTGCTGCTTTATCCATAGAATTTGTGAACAGCAACTTCCAAGAGCTACATACTCTACTTTTGCTGTAGAGAGAGCTACTGTACTCTGTTTTCTTGAAAACCAAGACACCGTCCTGCCTCCAAGTAGTTGACAGATACCCAAGGTGCTCTTTCAATCAACTCTGCAATCGGTTAGATCTGCGTCTGAGTATCCAAGAAGAGTAAAATCTCCCCTTTTAGGATACCATAGGCCGATGCTTGAAGTTGAAGCAATGTATTTGATAATACGCTTTGCAGCACTTAAATGAGATTCTTTAGGGTCTGCTTGAAATCTAACACAAATGCAAACACTAAATAAAATGTCAGGTCTAGAAGCAGTAAGATAAAGAAGTGAGCCAATGATACTCCTGCATAGCTTCTGATCGACTTTCTTTCCTCCTTCATCTTTGTCTCTCTTCAAGGCACTTGACATTGGAATGTCAGTCTTTTTGCAATTGTTCAGTCCAAACTTTTTGACAAGATCATTAGCATATTTTTCTTGACGAATAAAAGTTCCTTCCTTTAGTTGTTTCACTTGAAGTCCAAGAAAGAAGGTTAACTCACCCATCATGCTCATTTCAAATTCATCCTGCATAGTCTTAGAGAATTTCTTACGAGACTTTCATTAGGAGATCCGAATATGATATCATCGACATATATTTGAACTAGTACAAAACTTTTGCTTTCCTTTTTAATAAATAGAGTAGTGTCTACTTTACCTTTTACGAAACCATTTTGAATTAAAAACTTACTCAGCATGTCATACCAAGCTCGAGGTGCTTGTTTCAAGCCATATAAGGCCTTTTTGAGTTTGAATACTGAGTCTGGTTTCTTTGGGTCTTCAAACCCAGGTGGTTGTTCCACATAGACTTCCTCATGGATGAATCCATTTAGAAAAGCGCTTTTGACGTCCATTTGGAATAGCTTGAAATTTTTGTGACAAGCAAATGCAAGTAATAAACGAATTGCTTCTAACCTTGCTACTGGTGCGTAGGTCTCATCATAGTCGATCCCTTCTTCTTGCGTGTACCCCTTGGCCACGAGTCTTGCTTTGTTTCTTACGACTTTGCCTTTCTCGTCCATCTTGTTTTTGAAAATCCATTTAACTCCAATAACATATTTACCTTTAGGTTTAAGAGACAATTCCCAGACATCATTGATACTGAATTGCCTGAGTTCTTCTTGCATAGCTTCAATCCAACTTTCATCAGATAAAGCTTCTTCTATGCTCTTGGGTTCTATTTCAGAAATAAGAGCCACAGCACTAGATTCTTCGCGCCTTTTGGATCTTGTGCGAATTCCTTCATTGATGTCGCCAATGATAAGATCTTTGGGATGACTGGACTTATGCTTCCAGTTGCTGGTTAATTTGTCAGATTGATGATCACTTTCTTTGCTTGATTCTTCAATAGTCACTTGCTGCTGTTCCTTCTGAGTCTGAGCTGCTTCTTGAGATTTAGACTTTGTAGAGTCTTGAGCAGGTTCAGATTCTTCAAGATGAGTCTAAATAGATTCATTTTGAATGGAATCTTGGAATTTGACATTCATTGATTCTTCCACTATTTTAGTCTTTTTGTTGTAGACTCTATATGCTTTACTAGAGGTTGAATATCCAAGAAAGATGCCTTCATCTGACTTTTCTTCAAACTTACCAACTTGATCATTTGCATTTTTCAGTATAAAACATTTGCATCCGAATACATGAAAATATGAAACGATGGGCTTCTTTTCTTTGAATAATTCATAGGGGGTTTTTTCTAGAATAGGCCTTAGAAAAACTCTATTAATAATGTAACATGCTGTAAAAACTGCTTCAGCCCAAAAACGTGAAGAGATGTTGCTTTCAATTAAGAGAGTTCTTGCCATTTCTTGAAGCAATCTATTCTTTATTTCCACTACTCCATTTTGCTCTGGAGTATATGGAGAGGAGAACATATGCTGAAAACCAAATTTATTACAAAACTTTGCAAAATCTTGATTTTCAAATTCACCTACATGATCTGTTCTAATACTTGAAATAGCATATCCCTTTTTGTTTTGAACATTTTTAGCAAATTTTTCAAAGTAAGAGAAAGTTTCAGACTTACTTGCCAGGAAATATACCCAAGTAAATCGTGAGTAGTCATCCACAATTACTAGGCAATATTTCTTATCTCCAATGCTTTGAGTTCTGGTTGGTCCAAAGAGATCCATATGGAGAAGCTGCAGTACACGGTTAGTGGAAACTTGATTTATTGGTTTGAAGGAATTTCTTACTTGTTTTCCCAATATGCATGGTGTACATAGATCAGACTTTTGGTATGATAAATTGGGTAGACCACGAACAAGTTTCTTGGCTGAAATTTTGGCTATCTGCTTCATATTAATGTGTCCAAGCTTTCTGTGCCATAAGCTTGCTTCATCTTGTATTGAGAATAAACACTGTGATTCATCTGGTTTTACATCCAAGAGGTAAATGTTTCCATGTCTTCGACCCATAAACGACTGAGTAGGGTCTTTACTGGTTCCAGAACATATTCCCTCTTGAAAGTAAATTTTGAAACCAGTATCACAAAGCTGGCTAACACTGAGCAGATTGTAGTTGAGCCCTTCAACTAAAGAAACATTGTTTATTGTGAGGTTTCCAATCTTCACAGTTCCAAGTCCAACTATTCTTCCTTTGCTATTTCCTCCAAAAGAAACTTTTCCACCATTCGTTTGTACAAGCTTTATAGTGACCTGCATTTAAAAAAGAAACTTAAACTTTCTTTGGTACCCATCTTTTCTTGGGTCCATTGGAGTTAGTATAATATGTTGTATTTGCCCATACTTTCTTAACAGGTTTCCAAACCATTGGACACTCTTTTTCAAAATGATCTGTACTATTACACTTTGAACATCTAATAGCATTGCGACCAACTGGTTTTACAAAAGCCCTTTTAAAATGATTTTTGTAAGCATCTCTTGAGGGTCTTTGTTTGATTCATCATCCTCAACAGACTTAGCCTGTTGCTTTTGAAAACCTTGCTTCCTTGGATTGAATCTTCTTCATTTTCTGTTCAACTTTCTGAATCTTCTCATCATGAGAGCAAGCTCCTCATCGTCCATATCGTCTTCAGAATCTGCAACATCAGAATCATCATTGGATTTTAATGCAATGGATTTCTTACCTTTGGGGTCTTCGTCTTCATTGATTCGTTCCTTCATAAGACTAAAGAGTTCCAACCAACTCATCAACAGATAGTGGCATGATTCTTTGAGTCTCTCTAATTGAGGTCTTTATGTGATTCCAATCTTTGGAGAGTCCTCGTAGTAGCTTATTTACTTTCATGGGATCAGAAATTGGTTGATCTTGATTTTCAAGACCATTCACAATATCTGTAAAACGACTAAACATGTCAGTTATAGATTCTCCCAATTTCATCCTGAAGGCTTCGTATTGACCGAGGAGTATATTGACTCTGGTCTCTTTCACTCGATCGGTTCCTTCATAAGTAATGTGTAATCTATCCCAAACTTTTTTGGCTGTATCACAAGAAGATATTATGTTATATTCAGTAGGTGATAAAGCACAATATAAAGAATAAATTGCTTTTGCATCAAGAGCTTGTCTCTTGATTATCTCTTCCTGACTCATTTCGCTGGACTCAACAGTGTCCTTTCCTCTTTCTGAGACAGATGCAGCTTTAGGAATGATTCCTTTTTCTACAACGTCCCATTCCAGAGGATCCTTTGATCTTAAGAACGCCTTCATCTTGTTTTTCCATATGTTGTAGTCCTTTCCATCAAAGTAAGGCGGTCTAGTGTTGCTTTGCCCTTCTACCAGCCCCGGAGCCAACATACTAGCCATGGATCTTTAACTCTGAAGTAAAACACTTCAAATAAAGTGAGTACACAGGCTCTGATACCAATTGATGTAGCTAGTATAAGCACCTAGAGGGGGTGAATAGGTGTATAAACAATTTCTCGGGATACCACAGAAATACTAAGCAGATGATAGAATGGAAATACGCTTTTGCTTAATAAAAATGAGTTACGATTAAAGTAAAATAAAAAGAAGGGAAGAGAAGATTAAACACAAGGTTTATAGTGGTTCGGCTTATCCTTGATATTGCTAGTATGAGTACCTAGAGGGGGGTGAATAGGTATACAACGAATTTTCTTGAAGATTGCACAATACTTTAGACAGTTAAAGAATTTGCAATAATTAAATATCAATCGAGAGACTGAGTAAGGGAAAGAGAGAATTGAACACTCGGTTTATAGTGGTTCGGCTTGATTCAAGCCTACGTCCACTCTTCGCACCGAGCCGATTGGCTGGATTCCACTATAATCAAAGAGCTGTTACGGTGTTGATCTTCCTTGAATTCTAGGTGTAGATGATCTACCACACTCTCTCAAGGTGTCACCAAATATAAACACTCACTGTGTATACAATTTCGCTCGAAACAGTCTCGACTAATAATCAAGGGTCTTCGACTCTGGAATTTTTCTATCAATCACACACTTAAAACAACTAGAACGTCTTCCTTTTATACTCCTTCATGCCATCATAGCCGTTGGCACTTACCAAAGGAATTCCTCCAATCTACCCGTTGGACGGAATCAATCAAGAAGATCATCCGAGCTATTTAAGGAATCGATGATAGCCCATCAATCCGTTCGCCCATACAATCGGGATCTTGGTTTCCAAGAATAGAACATTCCAAGAATACTTCGTCGACCATCGGATCTTCAATCGATCTTAGATAAGAATTAAAGAATCCGAAATGATTATCCAACCAAAGAATCTATTCCGAGAGGATAGGATCGAATCCTCAACCATAAACCTCGGCTTTGGATTTCCTTCACATCGGATTGGAAAGAGCGTCGGTGAGAACAGAGACTTAAGTCTTGAGTCTTGAGTCTTAAGTCTTGAGTCTTAAGTCTTGAGTCTTGGGTCTTGAGTCTTGGATCTTGAGTCTCGAGAATACAAAGTCTTCGACTTTAAACCGTCGGTCTCCGAACATCCAGACTTAGATCGATAGAAACGTTTTGTCGGCTTCAAAATATTCTGGAAAGATTTCTCCAACAATCTCCCCCTTTTTGATGGTGACAAAACTTTCTTGTAGATTTGAACAACTTTGACCCGCAAAAACATTTCTCAAGCAATATGGCTAACTCAAAAAGATTAATAAAGCAACCAGACTCGCATCCACATAAAATTGGTTAGACTTTCATGAGAAACACCATATAACACACTTGAATAAATGCAACCAATCAAGCATCACAATCCACATCAATTCTAGGCCAATTCAATTCAAACACACCCAAGTTCAAGTTCTCAAGTCATACTCAAAAATAAACATAACCACTAAAATTTTTTTAAAAGATGTTGGTTCAAAGATGTTGGTTCAAATTGGTTGGTTCTCCCCCTTTTTGTCAGCATTGAAAAGGGTGAGAAAGGAGTCATGTCTGCTTGGGAATGCGCACGATCTGGAAATCCCCAATGGACTGGACTACTCCTTCGAGCTTCTTCAGGTCTTCTCTCAGATGAGCTACCTCTTCTCCCTTAGCATTGGCTTGAAGTTGCAGAGCGAGGTCTTTGAATTTATCCTCGAGAGATCGAAGATGCTTGTCCAAAGATTCTTCAAAGCTTGGATTTCACGGTCCGTAACATATATCTGGCTACGCATTTCTAGAAGAATATTCATGATGCTACGAAAATCTGCAGAATCATCCGTCTGTGTACTGGCATGAGCTTTCTCTGATTGAGTAAATGCAGACGATGGCGCTTCAGTATAGTCTCGCAGATTTGGAATCGACGTATCACCTTCTTCAGGCAATTGAGAGACCTGAACTTCTTCTGGGTCTTCTGGAGATTGTCTTAGATCTTCACTGACAGCAGCATGAGGTGTAGACCTCTCTTGCTCTCCAACTCCCCCTGTCTCTAGGACATTGACAAGGGAAAAGTGATGATCATGCTCTTTATTTCCCTTCTCTCCGCATTTGTCGCAGACTTTTCTTTTTCTCCTTTTCCTTCTTCTTCAACTTCTTTCTTCTTCTCTCTCTCGTTCTATTCTCTTCTTCTTCTTCTCGTTCCGCTGAAGATACGTCGGATGAGACACGAACGTCTTGTTCTTGTCGGCGCTTGGATAGTGGGATCTTCATCATCTTCATCTTCATCCTCAAGGATGAGAGTTCTTTTCTTCTTCTTCGATGGGGCACCCATGGCCTCCTTTCCTTTCCTTTTTGAAGCACTCGGGATGGAGATTTCACTTTGAATTTCTCCATTGCCTTGGAGAGTTCTTGCGTACGCATCTTCATTAACATTTTCAACCCTACCACCATCTTATCACACGGTCGAACACAAAATGTATGTGGCGAGATCAATGTTCGATGTCAAGATCTTGGTCACCGAGACCAGGATAAGGCAATTGTCCTTTGTCTTTTGACACCGCTTCCGTACATATGGAAGAGAATAGTGTGCGGGAGAGAAAACTTTCGTCCTGAGTTGATCGCATACATCAACTTTGCTTCAGAAAGAGACACAGAAGTCTTTGATGTAGACTTCGGTCTGAGACAGTTGATCACAATCTTATGAAGCACAATGTTGATGGCATTCATCCTGGAATAGGTAATTTTCTTCTCTACGTCCCTATCTTTGACAAGATCCAGAGTAGTACGAGCAGGTGAGACTTTGATTGGAAGATAACGTCCTCGTTCAACTCCAACTATGTCCGCCAACATATTCACATCTACCACGTAGACTTGGTCTCGAACACTGAATGAAATTCTATTCTCATCCAAAAAGCTAAGATTTGAATAGAAATAAGCGGTCAGTTGAACATACCCGTCCGTAGAGTCAGAGCAAAAAGTCTCAAGTTGAAGCAAATTCAACTTTTCTCTTAAGTTCACGTTGATGGTGTCCAGGAAGTCAAAATCAACACTTCTAGGGTTTATCACCCCTTTTCAACAGCACGAAATACGCTTTTTCCGATCCTTGGATTTAAACAAATCCATCCGATTTCCTTTCACCTTTGCTGCCACACCCATTCTAGGTTTAAATTCAAGGAACATTTTGTCATCATCGTTCCCGTCAATCAGATTTTGTCCTGGCATACGAGGATCACTCGGAATGTTCTCAAGAGCCTCCTCTGCCCTTCCTTTAGGAGCAATTCCCAATTCCTCCATTTTCCGCAGAAAAATATACTCATTCCCATAATTTTTGTCCTTAAGGAAGTCATCTATATACTTTAATGAAGTGCCGGTGATTTTCAACGCACGATAAAGCTTATAGATAACGGAGGGTTTTTGGACTCTTACTGGGTCGGCATCCTCGATTATCTCTTCTTCCAGATTTTGACTTGCACCTTGTGGGGCAGGAGACGATGAATGACGTGGAGGAGAGCGAATCGGACTTTGTCGCTGACTTGATAAGTCTTCTTCTTCAGTAAGATCGAAGTGAGTCGGTCCCTTCTCCATTCTTTGTGGTCCCCTGTTTGCGATTCTTGATGATTTCCTCGAAGACGACATCTTTCTTTGTCTATTGGAAGATTCCTTCACTTGCTTTTCCCAAGAAAAATGACCACTTTCTCGACGATGAACAACAAATAGAAACAAGATCGAGGAGAGTGCCTTTTAGGGTTTTGAAAATTGGGCGAAGAAAAACTATATATATATATACCTCGGATTTGAAAAGAGAAGTTTAATCGGTACAAGGAAAGTGTACGAACACTTCTTTTCAAAATCAATAACCGCCAAAATTAATTCCTTGAAAAAAGACAAGTTTTCAAATTTCACACGAATTATATCTCGAATGAAAGAACGTACCTTTTCGAGATAAAATAGCAACTTACAGTCTTTAGCCAAGAATGTTTGAGTCTCAAAGTCTGAGAGATCAAAGTCTTAGAAATGGTGAGTCTCTAGACTTTAACTTCTTCAAGCTTCAAAATGTTGAGTCTTGAGCGAATAAAGTCGAATTGATTTTTCTCCAAAGGCTTTGTGAATATATCTCGCTAGTTGACTCTTCGAATCAACAAATTGAATCGAGATTTCTCCATTTTGAATATGATCTCTAATGAAGTGATGTCGAATCTCAATATGCTTTGCTCTTGAATGAAGAATTGGATTTTTGGTGAGATTGATCGCGCTGGTGTTGTCACATATGATTTCGTGCATGAGTCTTCAATGCCAAAGTCTTGTAGCTGTTGTTTTATCCATAGAATTTGCGAACAGCAGCTTCCAAGAGCTACATACTCGCTTCTGTCGTTGAGAGAGCTACGTTGCTTTGCTTCCTTGAGAACTAAGACACCGTCCCGTTTCCAAGCGATTGACAAGTTCCGAAGTGCTCTTTCTATCGACTCGCAACCGGCCAGATTCGCATCCGAGTATCCTAGAAGATTAAAGTCCCCCTCTTTGGATACCAAAGACCGATGCTTGAAGATGAGGCAACGTATTTGATAATACGTTTCACGGCAATGAGATGTGATTCTCTAGGATCTGATTGAAACCTAGCACGATGCAAACACTCAACAAAATATCGTGTCTAGAAGTTGTAAGATAAAGAAGTGAACCGATCATGCTCCCGTATGCCTTTTGATCTACTTTCTTCCCTTCTTCATCCTTGTCTATCTTCTCGAGAACATGACATTGGTATGTCGGTCTTTTTGCACCTTTCCAATCCAAATCTTTTGACAAGATCATTAGCATATTTTTCTTGGAAGATAAAAGTTCCTTCCTTCAATTGCTTTATTTGAATGCCAAGAAAGAATGTTAATTCTCCCATCATACTCATTTCAAATTCGTCCTGCATAGACTTAGAAAATTTCTTGCAAAGACTTTCATTAGAGGATCCAAAAATAATGTCATCAACATATATTTGAACGAGTAAGAAACTTTTGTTTTCCTTTTTGATGAACAGAGTAGAACTTTTGTTTTCCTTTTTGATGAACAGAGTAGTATCTACTTTACCTTTGACAAATCCGTTCTGTAATAAGAACTTACTTAGTCTGTCGTACCAAGCTCGAGGTGCTTGCTTTAGACCATACAGAGCCTTTTTCGTCCCAAGACCGAGTCGGGCTTCTTTGGGTCTTCAAATCCAGGCGGTTGTTCCACATAAACTTCCTCTTGGATAAATCCATTCAGAAAGCACTTTTGACGTCCATTTGGAATAACCTAAAATTTTTGTAACAAGCAAACGCAAGTAATAGACGAATAGCTTCTAACCTTGCAACCGGTGCGTAAGTCTCGTCATAGTCTATTCCTTCTTCTTGCGTGTATCCCTTGGCCACGAGTCTTGCTTTATTGCGTACGACTTTTCCTTCTTCGTTCATCTTGTTTCGAACACCCATTTGGCTCCAATAACAATTTTACCTTTCGGTTTAGATGTCAATTCCCAGACATCATTAATATTGAACTGTCTCGAGCTCCTCTTGCATAGCTTCGATCCAGCTTTCATCGATAAGCTTCTTCTATGCTTTTTGGTTCAATTTCAGAAATGAGAGCAACAAAGCACTAGACTCTTCACGCCTTTTTGATCTCGGTGCGGATTCCTTCATTGATTTCGCCAATAATGAGATCTTTAGGATGACCGGATTTGTGTTTCCGCATTCTTGGTTGATTTGCTTGGATGATGATCTCTTTCTTTATTTGAATCTTCATGAGCTTCTTGATGTTGGACTTCAGTCCGAGATGCTTCTTGAGTTGAAGACTTTGGAAGGTCTAGAGTGAGTTCGACTCTTCATATTGAGTCGGCTGTATTCATCTTGCGCTCGAGTCTTGGAATTTGACATTCATTGATTCTTCCACGACTGGCTTTTCTTGTTATAGACTCGTAGGCTTTGCTTGATGTAGAATATCCAAGGAAGATGCCTTCATCCGATCTTTCTTCAAACTTACCAACTCGATCGCTTGCATTTTTCAAAATAAAGCATTTGCAACCAAACACATGAAAGTATGAAACAATAGGTTTCTTACCTTTGAATAGTTCATAAGGGGTTTTCTCAAGAATAGGTCTTAGGAAGACTCTATTGATGATATAGCATGCTTTGTTGAAACAAATTTTCACCCAAAACCGTGAAGAAATTTTGCTTTCAATTAAAAGTGTTCTAGCCATTTCTTGAAGCGATCTATTCTTTCTTTCCACAACTCCATTTTGCCGAGGAGTGTATGGAGAGGAGAATACATGTTTAAAACCAGATTCATCACACAATTTTGTGAAATCTTGATTTTCAAATTCACCTCCATGATCTGTTCTTATACTTGAAATAGCACATCCTTTTTCATTTTGAACCTTTTTAGCAAACTTCTCAAAGTACGAAAAGGTTTCGACTTACTTGCAAGAAAATATACCTGTGTAAAGCGAGAGTAATCGTCTACAATTACTAGACAATACTTCTTACCTCCAATGCTCGGGTTCTTGTTGGTCCGAAGAGATCCATATGAAGCAACTGCAGTTCATGATTAGTAGATACATGATTTGTTTGCTTAAATGAATTTCTTACCCGTTTCCCGAGAATGCATGGAGTGCATGAATCGACTTTTGGTATGGCAATTTGGGTAGACCTCGAACAAGCTGCTTTAATGAGATTTTGGCTAATTGCTTCATATTGACATGGCCAAGCTTTCGTGCCATATGCTTGCTTCATCTTGGATTGAAATTAGACATTGAGATTTATTCAATTTCATGTCTAAGAGGTAGATGTTTCCATGTCTTCGACCCATGAAAGACTCAAGAGAATCTTTACTAATTCCATAGCAAATTCCTTCTTGAAAGGAGATCTTGAAACCGGTATCACACAATTGGCTAATGCTGAGAAGGTTATAGTTGAGTCCTTCTACTAGAGAAACATTGCTTATTGTGAGATTTCCAATTCTCACAGTTCCAAATCCCACGATGCTTCCTTTGCCGTTTCCTCCAAATGAAACATTTCCGCCGTTTACTTGAACAAGCTTTACGAAGCACTTTGAGTCTCCCGTCATGTGTCTTGAGCATCCGCTGTCAAGATACCATTTTATCTTTTTCTTGACGAAGACCCGCATTCAAGTGAGAGTCTCAAGCTTTCTTTGGTACCCAAATTTTCTTGGGTCCTTTGGAGTTAGTAGGATAAGCATTATTGGGCCATGCTTTCTTAATGTGTTTCCAAACCATAGGACAGTCTTTTTCAAAATGATCTAGACTGTTACACTTTGAACACCTTAGAGCATTTCGACCAACAGACTTTACGAAAACTTTCTTGAAATGATTTTTGTAAGCTTCTCTTGACGGTCTTTTCTTAATTCTTTCTTTAACTTTAGGAAAATCAATCAAGGGAATTGTTTCCGCTGTCATGCCTAACCCGACTTATTGAAATAGGGTCTTTGAACCGAAAGCACTTTTTCAAGCTTTTCGGATCCTATCGAAAAATTCTTTGAAATATTTGATAAGTCTGTTTTTAAGAAAACATTTTCTTTCAAAAGATCATCTTCTTTTTCTTTAAGAGCAGAAACATTTAGGTCTAGACTTTTAACTCTTTCTTCTAAAATAACTTCCTTTTGTTTCAGAATTGAGTTTTCCTTTTTAAGTTCGGAAATTCTTTTGAGAGAAGTCTTAAGACCGAAACACGCTTCATCAATATATTTAGAGACTTTGACAGGAATTTTAAAATCACTTACCTCAAATTCACCGTCCGAGTCTCGAACCAGAACCGAGTCGAATCTGAATGTGCCATCAAACATATGTTGCCATATTCATTATCACTCTCTTCACATTCTCGTATCACCTGTGTTTCGGCTTTGAGAGCTTTTCGAAACTTCTCAGCTTTTCCTCTTTTCTTTTTCGAAGAGGACAGTTGGGTCCGATGTGTCCCTTCTTTTTACATTCGAAGCAAACTACATCTTTGTTTGGTTCCTCATCATCACCGCACTTAGTCTCGCTGTCTCTGAAAACTTTGTTTCCTTGGGATGAACCTTCGCCTTTTCTATTCAGTTTTCTGAATCTTCTTATCATGAGAGCGAGCTCCTCATCATCCATATCATCTTCAGAATCTGCATCATCGAATCGTCATTTGATTTTAGTGCAATAGATTTCTTACCTCTTGGATCTTCGTCTTCATTAATTCGTTCCACTTCGTAAGATCGAAGAGTTCCAATCAGCTCGTCTACGATAATGGCATGATTCTTTGCGTCTCTCTTATTGAAGTCTTTATATGATTCCAATCCTTGGAGAGTCCACGCAGAAGCTTGTTCACCTTCATGGGATCAAAAATTTTTTGTCCTTGGTTCTCAAGACCATTGACAATATCTGTAAAATGACTAAACATGTCGCTTATAGATTCTCCGGTTTCATTTTGAAGGCTTCATATTGACCAAGGAGAATGTTAATTCTGGTCTCCTTCACTCGCTCGTCCCTTCATAGGTGATGTGTAATCTATCCCATACTTCTTTTGCTGTAACACAAGAAGATATTTTATTATATTCAGTTGGAGATAAAGCACAATATAAAGAGTAAATTGCTTTTGCATCGAGTGCTTGTCTCTTGTTTATCTCTTCCTAAGACATTCCGCTGGTTTCAATAGTGTCTTTCCCTCTTTCAGAGATTGATGCAGCAGCAGGAGTGATTCCTCTTTCCACAACGTCCCATTCCGAGGATCCTTTGATCGAAGGAAAGCTTTCATCTTGTTCTTCCGATGTTGTAATCCTTTCCATCGAAGTAGGGAGGTCTGGTATTGCTTTGCCCTTCCATCAGCCCCGGTGCTAGCATACTAGCCATGGATCTTTTACTCAAGTAAAACACTTCAAACAAAGTAAGAACACGGGCTCGATACCAATTGATATTGCTAGTATGAGTACCTAGAGGGGGTGAATAGGTATACAACGAATTTTCTTGAAGATTGCACAATACTTTAGACAGTTAAAGAATTTGCAATAATTAAATATCAATCGAGAGACCGAGTAAGGGAAAGAGAGAATTGAACACTCGGTTTATAGTGGTTCGGCTTGATTCAAGCCTACGTCCACTCTTTCGCACCGACAGCCGATTGGCTGGATTCCACTATAATCAAAGAGCTGTTACATGTGTTGATCTTCCTTGAATTCTAGGTGTAGATGATCTACCACACTCTCTCAAGGTGTCACCAAATATAAACACTCTCTATGTATACAATTTCGCTCGAAAAGCCTCGACTAATAATCAAGGGTCTTCGACTGGAATTTTTCTATCAATCACACACTTAAAACAACTAGAACGTCTTCCTTTTATACTCCTTCATGCCATCATAGCCGTTGGCACTTACCAAAGGAATTCCTCCAATCTACCCGTTGGACGGAATCAATCAAGAAGATCATCCGAGCTATTTAAGGAATCGATGATAGCCCATCAATCCCGTTCGCCCATACAATCGGGATCTTGGTTTCCAAGAATAGAACATTCCAAGAATACTTCGTCGACCATCGGATCTTCAATCGATCTTAGATAAGAATTAAAGAATCCGAAATGATTATCCAACCAAAGAATCTATTCCAGAGGATAGGATCGAATCCTCAACCATAAACCTCGGCTTTGGATTTCCTTCGTCACGGATTGGAAAGATCGGTGAGAACAGACTTAAGTCTTGAGTCTTGAGTCTTAAGTCTTGAGTCTTAAGTCTTGAGTCTTGGGTCTTGAGTCTTGGATCTTGAGTCTCGAGAATACAAAGTCTTCAGACTTTAAACTGTCGGTCTCCGAACATCCAAACTTAGACTGATAGAAACGTTTTGTCAGCTTCAAAATATTCTGGAAAGATTTCTCCAACAATCCTAAGCCTACGTCCACTCTTCCGCACTGACAGCCAATCGGCTGGATTCCACTATGAACAAAAGAGATGTTACAGCACAGTCCTTCCTTGATTCCACAGTGTAGATATTCTATCACACTTCCTCAAGGTTTCTCACAAGTATAAACTCTCTTTTTAGTACAAGTTTTTCGCTCAAATGAATTGACTAAACAACAAGAGGCTTCAGACTTTGGAATTCTTCTATCGTGCACTCCTTGAACAGCTTAGAACGTCTTCTTTTTATACTCCTTTATGCCATCATACCCGTTGGCATTTTCCAAAGGAATTTCTCCAATCTACCCGTTGGACGGAATCAATTAAGAAGATTATTCGAACTATTAAGGGAATATGTCGATAGCCCATCAATCCTGTTCGCCCATACAATCAGGATCTCGGTTTCCATAAGTAGAACCTTCCACGAATATTTCGCCAATCAACGGATCCTTGATCATCGAATCAATCTCGATCAATCTAAAAGAGATTCCAATAAGTCATATCCAGCCAAGAGATCTTCTCCAGTCGATAAGGTCATATCCTTAATCAAACATCCAGTTCTAGATACCCTTTCTTCAACGGATTCGAAACTGTCAATGAGGATAGACTTTGAATCTTGAGTCTGGCTGTCCGGAGGTCTTCAGACTTTAAACAGCAGAGTCTGCAAGTCTTCAGACCAAACTGATGGAAACGATTTTGTCAGCTTTAAAACACTTCAAGAAGATTTCTCCAACATCTAGCGCCTGAATGATCCTATCAACCTAGGATCGCTTGGTGCTACTACACTCTCAGTACCGGCTTGCGGCGGTACTCTCACACTCGCGCTGGCCTGAGCCTGTGCTCTACCTCGAGTACCAACACTTGTCGACGTCCTACCCCGAGATACAAGTCCTACCGACCTCCTCCAAGGAGTTCTCTACTCCTAGTCACTCATGCTACAGGATCTTTATAGAAACTTGTTTTTCCAATTCCAATACCAGATTAGAATTCGAGTGTCCACACAAACAATCTACCAATAAGCCATCACTCATATGCATCAGCATATTAAAATGGCATTTCCTACTAACTATCCCATGACCCATCGCACTTTATCACTCCAACTACTAACCCGCTTTGATACCACTTAAACGGGGATATCACGCCCCGAACCTCAAGCGTGCGCACATTCCCCTACGGTCAATACAAATGCGATGTTCCTAGGACGCGTCGCCAACCCATTCATTTTAATGCACATGCGGAAGCAAAACAAATACCCCTAACAACAAACAACATGGGATAGGAAAGCAGGGCACATTTCACAAAAGCCAACTTTTATAAACAATGGGGTTTAAGTACAAAACGAGTCTAGTCAAAAGCCTATAAAAAGGTCGGCTCTCAAAAAGGAGTTGTCCTACGACATACTAGTCGGACACATACATCGATCCTTCTAACTCCACCTCCACAGACTCCAAGCTTCGAGTCCTCCACCTAAGGACTTGAAAAGTAAGCCCACGATGGGGTGAGACAATGTCTCGGCAAGTCCATCCCATAAACCCCTATTAAGAAGAAAATACACCTCAGAGCGCTCTAGCCACACAACCACACAATTAGGACAAAGGACTTACCTCGCCTCAGTTCATTCTTGCACGTCAACACAGTTCATATCACAAATGAATATAATTAATGTACATAACAATCAAAACACCTCAACTACTCAATCAATCACAGGGGTCCCGATTATAAGACTAAACCATTATGACACGTCCCATACCATGCCACACAGTTTTGTCTCATAATCAGGCGCATCAAACTCAAACAATCATGCGTTCCAATTGTTAATTAAGCCCATCAAGGGCACCGCCGACTCCCATGTTCGGTGGTCCACTAGTGTAGCTAGGCACCGTCTCTTCCCCATTGAGCACGACTATGTCTATCAAAGACGGCTTTCCCAAAGGAGCGTAGGTCTAGAATCTACTGCGACCCAATACCCTAATGCATGGGTAACCTGAAAAGGAATTTAGTAACGTCCGGCGTAAACGCTCGAGACGGGTTCTTTTTAACCAACACACGACCAATCAATCTTGGCCTAGGACACCGTGCATTGCACACAAATGCCTCAATTAAAATAGTGATCCTGGCTTATTTTCTTCGTATTAAAAACATCCCGGAAAATAGTCATGTGTGGGTACACGGTTTATTCAAACCAGAAAAATTGATACCTTTCATTTTTAAATCCCACTATTTGGTATAGTACTTAAAATCCCTTTTTCGGTGTCAAAACCTGACACCTGGGATTTTCAAAATAAATACCATAATTTTATCAATCATCACTCAATTTGCACAATCCAACAATCAATTGCATAATCTAAACACAAAATTAGTCAAGACGAAATTTCGGTCACCAACTATCCCGATATAATTTTCGAAAAATAATAAATAATTAAATATATTTTGAAATTAATTAAATAATATAAACTAATTAATATAATTTAATTTAATAATAAATTCGAAATAATTAAATAATGAAAATAATTAATTAAGTGCCTAATTAAGCTTACATTAATCTAACTTCCTAATCAACCTTAATTAATTAACCACTAAGCTAATCAAATCTCATAATCTAATTAATTTCTAATTAGACTAATCTAACCACCTAAACATGCTTAACCTAATCTAAACAACCATTAAGCATCATTAACCTCATAAGCAAAGTTTAGTGAGTAAACTCACCGGTTTAGCGTTTTGGTGAGTCTACGGCGACGGTGACGCCAAGGTGGGCGAAAATCAAGCTTGTGGCAACACCAAGCGAGGCCAGGAAGGGCTCGAAAACGGGCCACGAAGTTTCAAGGCCCCTGCTAGTTTGATTTCTGCTCTTGCTAGAAGAAGAAGGGACCAACGGCTGGTTCGGCAAGGATGGGCTGATCAAAGCTCCGGCAAGCAGGTGGCCGGGAACCTGTGGCACCTGAGGGTCAAGGGGGACTTGCCGGTGGTTAATATGGGTGGAGAAATGGTCGAAATGGGAGCAAAAATGAAGAAAACGCGAAACAGGCGAGACCAAGCGGACTCTAGGCGGTCCAACAAGCGACGGCTTCTCGCCGGCCGACCCATCCGCCGGCGACTCCATTCGGCGAGTGGTTGGGCTTGTCCCTACAGTTTAGGCCTCCTAGACATGATGGTGGGTGGAGAGTGGGCTGATTTACATAGGAAGACAACTTTTAACTTGGGTTTTTGGAGAAAAGTCAGCTGGAGCAGAATAAGGCCAGGCGGTCAAACTGCCACTAGCTTCTGGCTGGCTGGCAAGTCATCTGACGGCTCCAACCGACGAACGGCCAAGTCAGGGTGAACAGTCTGGATGTCCTGAGCACGGTGGTAGGTGGCATAGGAGCTGGTTCGTACAGAAAGGCAAGAATCAACTCAGTTTTTCCCACGAAGGTCTACTGGAGCAAAAGCAGGAAGAAAGAGAAAATAGGGGGAAAAAGAGGTCAACGGGCGTGCGACGGTGGAGGGGAAGCTGCTGCTCGGTTTCCTAGTTCTCTCAAGCTTTTCCTAAGCCTCAACAATGGAGAAAGCCATGCTTCAAGCAGGAAGAAGAGCTACTGAAGAGAGGGGACCCCAAATAGCCTCTTAGGCTTCCAACACTTGGCCAAACACTTGAATGGCTGCCCCACCACTTTTTTCAGCCATCCACAGCCACTTTCTCTCTCCCAAAGCTTCCTCAACACACCACCCAAGTGGTCCAAATGTTCCTCCCCCCATGGCATACGAATTTTGCACATTTGTTCATCAAATCCATTCAAATCCCCTTCCATCCTCCCTCAATTGAGTTCAATTTGTTGTCCATAAATCCAACCAAGGTGCCATCATCCTAATCAACCTTTTTCCTCACCAATTAGTCCAACTTGAATCCCAAAAGCGCGACCAAAAACAGGCCTACGAATTTCCCGATCCAAAATACCCTTACTTTGGATTTTTCGCCGAAAATCTCAGTTTGCAGAAAAATCTTCGGAGGATGAGTTAACATTCCTAAAATGATTTGTGACATGACAGAACTTTCAATTTCTGAAATCGGGTTCAATTTTTCGGTTAATTTCAATCTAGTGCAATTTTAGTGCGTTCTAATCTACCTAGTAGCTTTTAGGAACTTTTAACACATTTGACCAGTACTCGATCATTTTCGAGCCACAAAGTACATCTTGGACACATTGGCAACTTTGGGTTGTCATTAAAATCCCAAGGTTTCAAACACGGACACAGGGTACAGAAAAGACAGAAAAATCGGACTAGTGCTGTTTGACGAGAATTTTGCAATTAGATGGAATCACCCACACTTAATCACATACCTCTATCGAATCAACCTATTTCCGGTCTCTAATCGATTTTGACCGTGTCATAATGACCCTCGCAGATTAACACGGTCGAGCAGTCAATTTCTGGTCGAATTCTCAAGTCTATTGCATTAAAATCCCTTAACGGCTTCACTCGATAAACTAGTTATCCCATGAGTTATCAGCTCAGGAAAAAGAACTATAGACGCATCGATGAAAAGCCCAACTTATTCAATCGAAACCAGGACCTGAAATTCAGGATGTCACACTAGTTGGTCCCGCGCTGACATGGTTTATCAAATTGGACTTGGAAAAGATCCATACCTAGGAGGATCTCGCTGACGAATTCCTGCAACAATACAAGTTCAACACTGTAATCACCCGACTTAAGAGGATCTAGTCTGAGTCGGGAAAAGAAAGATCGAAACGTTCAGGGCACATGCTCAAGGGTGGAGATCCACCGCATCTCAAGTAAAACCACCCTTGTCCGCAAAAGAGGCTATGATATTGTTGTTTCAAGCCATGCCTCGAGACTTCTTTGAGAAAATGAATAATCACATCTATATTAACTTTGCCTCATTGATTGAGTTAAGTGAATGCATCGAGGGTATCATGTGAGAAGGAAGGTTGACTGAGACCACCAATCACAAGTATGTCCCAAAAAAAGATAAGGAATCAGCTATAGAGATTGCCTATATACAGAAAATGTACAATCCCCCTACTCATAAACCTACTGTGGAGGTCTAGAGTTCTTCCCAAAAGTTTGATCGCAAAGGAAAAGCCCTTCAAAGGAAATTTACTCCATTGCCCAGACTAATGTCTCAGCTACTTCCAATGCTAATCAAAAGCCACCTAGTGGCAAGAAAAATCCCTAGGGATAATCCACCAAAGTTTTCTAGGTTCGACCCTAATAAGACTTGCAGGTATCACATGGGAGTGAAGGAACACCATGTTAATAACTGTTTCATTCACCGTTCGAAGATCTGGAACCTACTGGACAAGAATTTACTCACCTTCAAGGACTCGATACCAAATGTCCAACAAAATCCCCTCCCGAAACACGCAAAGGACGTCAATGTAATTTTTGGAGATGATGATGAGCGTCCACTCCTAATGGATATGCAAAAGTTAAGGCAAATCATGTCCTTCACTGGTCACCAACTGAAAGATGACATTACTCATGGTGAGCAGATAGCTTACCTGGCTAAGTTGGCTGAGCTTGGAATTCTCCAATATGAAGACAATGGAGCTATCCAAGAACTAATGACTTTAGTTGAAGTTGATCTATCTGGCGAAGACATGATCTCAAAGGTCATAAAGGAAGCTGAGAACCCAAGCTAGGATGACACTCAAGAAGAATATCGTCGAGCCTTGAAAGGGAAAGCCCCTATGTATTAGGACTCTGACACCGACAGTGAGGATGAACATCGAGCTTCTCGCATGGACCATGAGTTCATTAAAGAAGCTCACAAGAGTGGTGAAGTAGTTGATCTCCTTTGCTAAGCAAGCGGTAAATACGATTTCAAGGTGAAGTTCACACTACCGTCAAGCTTTTTCGTGAATGTGAAGGACATTGTCTCGACTAGCTGGGATGATGAAGAAAGTCTCACTCAACCCCTAATGAAGGATGAGGAAATCTCATATGATGATGACGAGTCAAAATACAAGACTTCTCATTGGGACCATAAATTTATAAGGAAAGCCCGTGAGAAGGGTGGAGCAGTGGATACCCTTAGGCAACCGAGCGGGAAGTTTGACTTCCTAGTCAAATATACCCCTCCTCTGAGTTATCTCCAAAACCCCAAGGACATCGTCCCTAGTGGATGGGGAGATGAATTCGACAATAACTTTGTAGCTATGATCCAGCCCGTTGTAATTGATATGACCAAGAAGGATGTCCCTTGCAAGGCTTGTGTGACTGACATTAATCCTTTCGAGTTGGGATTGTTAGTTGACCACTTTGAATCCATGAAGATCTCAAGCGTAGGTTTTGAACCCAATTGTCATCGAATTACCACCATAAGTTGGCGGTGCCTCCCACTTATAGCAATAAGGCGGTTGTCACACCCCAAACCTTAAGCGCTCACACATCCCTCAGTGGTCGATCAAATTGCGACGTTCCCGGGACTCATCACCAACCCATTCATTTTATGCATACACGGAAGTGAACTAAATAATATCCGGACAACAATCAACACAGGGATAGAAAAGTAGGACAACTAATTAACACAAAACATATTTTATAAACAAACCAGGTCTGTGGCACCCCGAACCCCTCTTGGGGTCACCACAGGCACCTGGCGTTACACCTTATTTCATCTCTTAGAAGAAGCGTTGTAAATCTTAGACACATTTTTTTTTTTAAAACGGTCCCAGCACGACTCATTTAGCGGAAGCAAAATATAACATCGCCATCTCTCCCTCCATCATCCATGATACAATTGCACACCACTAATCATCATAATAACAGACAAAGCCATGACACTTTATTTACATATTTTAAAGATGGGTTTCCTTGGGTCGGTACATCAAAAGAAAGGCCAGGACATGAAACCATACTAGGCCTAAACCCAAAAAAGAAACTCTCGACCCACTACAACTAACGTGAAAAACCCCCCATCACTAGTGTCGGCTAACCATCCCAAAAAGTTTCAGCTCCTACTTGTCACGTACGGGTCCTCACACCCATCCTGGTGCATCAGGCGGTGGCGGCGGCAACATCCCACGTATCAGTCCGTCGCAACGAACGTGGACGGATATGAACTCCTGGACAATAGGGCCCCCAGCCAGGCCCACATCGTACATAACTAAATAGCGCACTCGTATATATGTCAGACTAGGAACAGAGGGACAGTCGAACTCCTCACACTCGACCTCTACCTCGTAAGATATGCCGTAAAACACGCCCCGCGTGACAGCAGGAAGCGGCATTCTGCTAATCTGAAATGTTGGTCCCCGAAGGGGTGAGTACAACCACTCAGCAGGTAAAGGAATCCAATAACCACTCAATGCATCATGCATCACACAAACATCACAATCATAGCATCATATGTCATCAAGGCATCCATGCACAATTACCTTGGTATCATGCACATATCACCATACCTTATGTACATACGTCATCACATAGTCACCACCATCATGTCATACACTTACCATCATCATGTATATCATCATGCATAGTTACCATGCATCCATGCACATCTCATCATCATATCATATATATGTCATCATGTCATAGGTGATCGATCATCTTCACATCATATATGCATGTCATCATGCCATAGGCTATCATCTGCACATCACATATGCATGTCATCATGCCATAGGCTATCATCTTCGCATCACACATGCAAGTCCTCATGCCATAGGCTATCATCTTCACATCACACATGCATGTCATCATGCCATAGGTTATCATCTTCACATCATATATGCATGTCTCAATTCTCACTTTTATCTTTCAATTCGATCACCACATCTGGCATCGCAAGATGAACCTCCGGCACAAACCACTGGGCATTCGGCACCCCCACATCCCGGGCATCTCGCATCCCAACTGGCATCACGAGGCATCCCTCGGGCAAAAACCTCCGAGGCTTCCGGCATTTACACTCCCTGGCCGGGCATCTCGCACCCCAACTGGCATCACGAGGCATCCCCCTGGGCACAAACCTCCAGGGCTTCCGGCACCCCCACTTCCCGGGCATCTCGAAACTCCCGAGGACATCCGGCCTTGTATCTCAATACAATCCGGCTTCCGGCACCCCTCATCCCGGGCATCCTGACACTCCCAGGGCATTATCATTCGCCACAGACAGTCTCCTCTTTTCTCATTATTCATGTTTGCCAATTTATGTCTCAACTTAGCATAGCACATGATGCAATGGCTAACAAGATCACTTTCATGCTTTGATTCATACATGCATCATTAGTCATCATTATACATGCCACAAGATGCAAAATAAAATTTATGGAATTCATACAATTTAGAATAATCCATTTATTATGCCTTTTTGAAATTTATTTAAATTCCAGCTTGCACCATTTTTGAAAATATTTAAATTAAATATCCATATGATATCCAAAAATCATGAAATTAAAGCATGTGATAACCAAGACAATAAGGTAATGATTTCATGAAAGACACGTGGCCAATAATATTCCACACAAAATTATAATTCCCACAAATACAGCATGTAATTTCGGATAAAAACAGAATGCACAGTTTCCGAAATGATTTGATTAAAATATCCAAAAGATCTCCGAAAATTACGAAATTTTACCAGGTTATTACCGAGACACTAAAGTATATTTTTCATGAAGACTTCTAAGCCAAATTATTTTTATATTATTTTCTACAGTCACACGAAGCTTCTAGATCTAACACCGAAATGTCCAGTGCATGTTCCTCCGAAATACTGAGTGTTCACCTACCTATTCTTCTTCGTTTCCTCTGAAATTTGGACATATTTTACTCCAAATGGTCCCCTACAACTTTTATTAAGAAACCTAAGTCAAATTTCTAGATAAGAGTCACCATATAGGTCCATGAAGTCTCGGGTGTTCAGTACCGTGTTTCCAGATCTACTGTCTTCAAGAGTAAGTCGATTCACTAGGCTACACTTGTTCATTTTACTTCAAATTTGAGTATGTTAGTCTTTAAGATGTTATCTACAAGTTTCATGAAGAAGTAGAAGAGAGATTCTTGGTAAAAATCGACATGCAACCACAAATCCACCAGAAGGTCAGCGAAATCGTTCCAGATCTAGTGTCTTCGAAGGATGAGGGTTTGACCCATTAAATCTCCATAATTCTGTCCCAAATTTTAGTATGTTATATTTTAAGATATTGGATACAACTTTCATGAAGAAATCAAAGTCAAAATCGAACTCAAAACATGCATGCAAGCTCTCACAAAGTTCTGACTCAGGCGGATTCATGCGAAAACAGCAACATCACTCAAGAACCAGTCATTATAGCTTCGGTTTCTCCCTTCTAATCACTCAAAATTCGACTCTACACCAAACATGCAAGCAAGACACACATGCAAGAGTAGGAAGTGGATTCCCAACTTGCCTCTAAACCAAACGAACAGCAGCAAGCGGTCGGCACACCGGCAACGGACGGACGGCGTGCGGCGGCGACTCCTTCCTCTCCCTCTCGGCTTCTCCTCTCTCGGCCACACTCTCTCCCTCTCTCGCACGGTTCTCTCTCTCACTTGGCCGAATAACCCAACCGGCCACCTCTCTCTCTCTCTCTTTCCCTTTTATTCCCCCATTTCCTCATCATTTGCTATGATTGCTTGCCACTCCAATTGACCAATGCATGAAGACCTCCCTCTTGCCACTTGGCAAGACCCATGCAAGGACCGGCCACTCCTCTTCTTGGGCCTCCTTTGGGCCGGCGACAGCCCCATCCGTGGGCCTCCATTGGGCCAACCAGCTTGGCCCACCAAAATCCCCCCTTTTGGGCCTAAGGCCCAAACCTAAATAAAATTAAATTTTACCCATTTCTTATTCTTTCTTCTATAAATTTCAAATTTTAAATTCCACATGGCCAAAGTCTTGTAACATTTTACATATAGGAATTTAATTTATGAGGTGCATAGCCAAGCATAGATTATTAATTTATCCTATAATCCAAATTTCAAAATTCATGAACACAAGCATCTATCACTTAGCCTTAAAAGAAAACTAATGGCTAAAGCATAAACCATAGGTAATTTCATTACCTAATTATGGGCTTTAATTCCTCTAGGACTATCTTGAATTTTTGGGATGCCATAAGGTCAACCCTACAAACTTATATACAGAAGTCTACAACCAAAAAGCTGCTAAGCCAATCCTACCCCGGACCCTACCTACTTGGGATTCGGGTCTACCACAACACCGTCAGGGATGTCGATGTCTAGAGGGTCAGCTACTTCCTCTACTTCGGGCTCATCAGCCTCGGGCAACTAGTTTGCCTTGATATCAGTTATAATATCGGCATCATGCACGGGGTCAAGATTTATCACATACTCGGCATCAATGGCGAGCCTATCGAAACCATCCAAGGAGCCCTCCCAAACACTGTTGGGCTCGTGACGGAACCACGCTTTGAATTGGTGAGGTACCAACTAAGGTAGGCCCTCATCAACCCAAATGGTAGTCACAACAAGCTCACGGGTCTAGTCGGGGTTCCCGTGGATAGGGAGTATAGTACGCTGGGTCTCCGCCTCCCGTGCCCACCCAAAACGAACTAGTCGAACCTCCATCTAAGGACCTATAAAATTTTAAATCACGATGGGGTGAGACAATGTCTCAGCAAGTCTACACCATAAACCCCGATTAGGAAGAGAATTCACCTAGAGATAGCCTAAACACACATCATATAAGACTTACCTCGCCTCAGCACCTCCCTGCACATCAGTACAACTCATATACAGCAAACACATTTAATAACTGGAACACTATACAACAGTCATCACATATGCACAGGGGTCCCGATTATAAGGCCAAATCGTTATGACACGTCAAATTCCATGCCACACAATTTTGTCCCATAATCAGGCGCAGCTATTTCTGTGGCATCCCAAAAAAAATAACTCGTGGCCATGTGTTTTATAAGTAGGAGTCTATTGATTTATGATTTCAAGATTTATGGCCAAGTGAATAAGAATGATCTGGTATTTATATAAATGGATAATTATTGTTGTTGGAAACGCGTCCTATGTCCATGTGAGACCAAGGATTTTATTTGATGAGGAAATTATGTTTTTGGTCATGAATTTTATTAATTGGATTTCATTAAACTATGTTACAAAGTATTATGACCATTTAAATTTGTAATTTGGTACCTTGTATAAGTGGGATTAAGATGGATAATCAAAAATAAATATGGGTCATTTAATTTTGGACCTTAGGCCCAAGTGAGATGGGCCTAAAGTGGGCCAAGAGGCCCGGCCCATAGAGCCATGAGGTGGTCGACGCATGGAAGGGGGAGGAGGAGCCGCATGGCCTCCTCCAAGTGTCTTCGGCAAGGGAGACACTTGTCTCCTTCTTGGGGACACATGTCCCCCATGCAAAATGAGGATGCATGCAAGTATATAAACAACCAAAAAGAAAGAAAGAGAAGGGAAGTGACCAGTTTCGAGGGGGGGTGAGAGAGAGAGCTGTTGAGAGAGTGAGAGAGGGAAACCGAGAGAGGAAGAGGGAGGCCGCGTGAGGAAGAAGTCCGCCCGTTCATCGCCGTTTTGTCTTTGTTTGTTGCTGATTTGTGCTTGAATCTAAGGCAAGTGAAGTCCTAAAACCTACTCTTTGCATTGCTGTGTGTATGTGTAGTAGATGGTAAGTCTTGGTTGTGGTAGATGGGATGAGGTTTCGGAGCTATGAAGAGAGATTCGTTGGTCATGCATGCTGATTTCGGAAAGACCAGTCCGACCGTCCGCGAGTTTGTGTGTTGCATGTGACTTTTTAGTTGGAATCTTGTTTCTACTTCTTCATAAAAGTTGTAGATAACATCTTGAAGTATAACATACTAAAATTTTAGGCAATATGGATGAGTTTTGAGGGGAAAACCCCTCCTTCTACGAAAATGTTAGATCTGAAGCTGTTTTGTTGACCTCTTGGTGATTTTGTGTGTTGCATGTAACTTTTTACTGAGAATTTCACTTTGACCCCTTAATGAAAGTTGTAGAGAACATCTTGAATACTAACATACTCAAATTTGAGGTAAAACTAACAAGTGTAGCCTAGTGAAACGATTTTTCCTTTGATGACGTTAGATCTGGAAATGTTGTACTGAGCTTCACTGATTTCGTGGTCTATAAAGTAACTTTCTTTTGAAAATCTTACCTTGATCTCTTAATGAAAGTTGTATTATACTTCTTGAAGTAAAACATATCAAAAATTCAGAGGAAAAGAAGAAAGATAAGTCTGTGAAATCGTTTTTCTTTGAGAAAACCGGATCTGGAAAATATTACTTCGACCCAATAAGACTCCGTGATTTTTATAAAATCATTTGGTCAAAATTTGATCATATGTTCTTAATGAAAGTTGTAAGTAATATTCTGAGGAATAAAATACTGAAATAATTAGAAGAAATGAACATATAGAAGTCGAAGAATCGAGTTTCTTTGAATGATGATAGTCTGGAAAAGATAAACCCGAAAACAGGAAAGTAAACTGGTTTTAACTTTTAATCCGAAATGAATTTGACTTCGGTTTTTTCATGAAACTTGTATCTCTAGATCTTAACTACAACATGTCCAAATTTCAGAATTTTCTGAGTACATTTACGGGTTCAATTGAAATTGTGTTCGAAACTGTGCATGGGTCATGTTAAAAACCCTTTTCAATGATGTATACGGATCTGTATGTATTCTGTGAAGCCTTGTTTGATATGGTGTCCTGCACGAAATATGTTTTCTTATATCTTATCTACATGGTGGTAAATTTTCAGAATTTATTTCCATCATTTGCTAATTTTCTGGAATTTTTCGTGAATAGCATGCATTCTGTTTAAGCTGGAAATTGTTTTATTTACTGTTTATTGGATTTATTACGTAAATCATGATATCCTGGATTATCATTCGTGCAATGACATGATGACATTCATACATTTCATATGACATCAAAGGATTGATGGATTTTCATTAACTCAATGAGGTTTTCAAAACCATTGCATCAAATGATACTTTTCCCAAGGCATATTATATGATTTTAAAAAGGGCTGCTGTCAAATCATTGGCATTGTTGCATCAAATGTGAAATTGAAAATGAGATGTATGGGAATATGCATTGTGGTGACGAGAAGACCGTCGGAGGTGTGAGCCAACGATGCCCCTGGAGTGTCGGAATGCCCGGAATGTGGGGGTGCCGGATGCCCGGTGGCCTAGTGGTGTAATTCCGGAGGGTCCTCGGGAGTTTCAAGATGCCCGGTGGTATACGGTACGTAATTCCAAGGAGAGTGCCTAGTGGTATGGCGGTACGTAATTCCGGAAGCCCGGAGGTGTGTGCCGGGGGGATACCTCGTGATGCTAGTTGGGATGCGAGATGCCCGGAGGTGTGTGCCGGATGCCCGGTTGTATTTTGAATACATGCCCGGAGGTTCCTCGCAATGTCAGGTTGGGTGCGAGCGATAAATTGAGGGATGCAAACATTGATCCCTGGAAAGAAAAACTGATGAGATCCTTATGAAAGATAAGAATTGAAAGTGAATCATGTGCATGGGTGTATCATATGGCATGATGCATGGTCTACTTATGAAAATAAATTGATGCTATTTGACATTGAGAATGCGATCATGAAGGCTTGAATGGATCTCATGGTGATGCATGCTTGATAACATGGATGATACGAATCATGGTGATATATGCACGATGGCATGGCAAGATATGCATGACTGCATGGCAATATATGCACGACTGCATGGTGATGTGTGCTTGATAGCATGGATGATATGAGTGCATGGTGGTATATGCACGTTGCATGGTGGTATATGCATGCTTGATGATGAGTGCATGGTGGTATATGCACATATGGTATGGGTATGCATGAATGCTTGATGATGATGTCATGATGATATATGTATGGTTGTGAGGTGAGGTATGCTTAATATGCATGAATGATATGTGCTTTGTTATGATGCATTGATTGTTCTGTTTGACGCAATGAGTAGTTTGGTGGATCTTTACTGCTGAGTGGTTGTACTCACCCTTTTTGGGGAATAACATTTCAGACTAGATAAGATACCTCTGCTGCCACTACTACGAGTAGATGGATCAAGTGGTTGGATATAACCACGGGGAGGAGGATAGCAAATGAAGGAACTTTTGGACGCCGACACTGATCGATGGACCTTAGGTATACGACTAAGGAGGAGATGTCGGTCATCTTTTGAAGTATAGCCAAGTATAGAAGACTATGGCATTTTGATGTACCGATTTAAGGATGTCCATCTGGTTTAAGTAAATAAAAGTGTCCGGCTTTTACCTATAAATGTTTAGTTGGTGTGCATTGTTTTCTGAATATAGGGAAGGGAGTTGTTAGATCTGCTTCCGTACATAAAATGCATAAGGGACCGATCTAAAATATGTAAACCCCCATGGTTGCATGGACCTGCTGCATTTGAAATGGTATCAAAGTGACATGTTATTAGGTCAAGTGAATGGTAATCGAACTGTGGTGACCCTAACGGTTCGGGGGCCGTTCAAGGGGTACCACATTCTTGTTTTGGTATCAGAGCTATGGTCTATTTTGAGTGATAAGGTGCCTCAGATGGAAATGAGGATAGAATGATGCACACCATAGGGTACTAACCAAGAGTAGTTGACTAACTTTGAACAACGGGTGATGGATATTCACTCGTAGATCCCTGGTAACTAGCGTGATGTTACTTTTGTATGTCAATAACATTCTATGTTACTTATGTGACTTTAGTAATAACCTTAATTAATGATCTGACTAGTGACACCAGGTTGCAAATTATTCTTGAGGCAAATGCTTGGAAAACTACAGGAAAATCATGGTGCAAGCTGGAAGTGCTCATCCATCGAGGGCTGAAGCCTCTGCTACAAGGGCTGAACCCCGAATGGAAGATATCCTGCAGGCATTGGCCAATATTGGAAATCTGATGGAAAGGCAAGTGCAGCAACAACCCAGAGTGGAACATCGCCCTCAAGGACTGGTGGAACAATTCCTGAAGTTGACGTGGGGCATCTAAACTTAATAGCGATCAGCCCAGACTGGTGGAAGATATCCTGCAGTCATCCAACATAACCGGGCATCGTCCCGCTTCGTCAGGCACGGCAACGTCTACATCTAGACGGCATTCCCGAAGGAGCATTAGCCCAGCCTACACTTCAACCGGCACCTATTGACGTGGGGCATCTAAACTTAATCAGGCATCGTCCAACGTAAACGCATCGTGATGGTTTCCAATAGCGATCACACGCATATCTAATCTCAGCCAAGAACATCATGCTCTGAACTCAAATGCCTTAATTTCAAATAATGTACTTGGCCTATTTTCTTCATATTAAAAACACTCGGTAAAATAATTGTGCGTGGTCACATAGTCAATTCGAACCATAAAGCGTGATGTTCTCCCATTTTAAAATTCCACGATTTTATATAGTACTTATAATATTTTTGGCGTCAAAACTCAACACCCGGTATTTTTCTTATTAAATACCAAAAATTCATATTTTTGAAATAATAATTAAAAATCATCATCCAGCACTCAGTTGCATAAATTAGCAATCAATTGCACAAACCAATACAACCATGACGATCAACACGAAATTCTGATAACTGGCTATCCCGGTATAATTTACTCTAATTAATAATTAATTAAATAATTTTGCATTTAATTAAATAAACTACAAATTATTTAAATTAAAACACTCAATTAAATTAACATAAGCTAATCTAACCACCTAATTGCACTAATTAAATTAATCTACTAAGCTAACTAATTTAATCTAATTAAACTAACTACATTAACTAATTAAGCTAACTAAATGAACTAACTAACCATCTAACCACCTAATTGGCCTAACTAAATAATCCTAACCAATCTAGTTAAGCTAACTAAATCTCACTAATCATAATTAGCCTAACTAATCCTCTATTAAGTGTAATTAACCCCTAATTAGAGTTTAGGATGTTCACTCACCAATTTAGTGAGCTAACAGGCTCACGGCGACGGCGGCGTGACGACGACCAAGACTCGAGTCTACAGCGACACCAAAAGAGGCCCAGAAAGGGCTAAAAAAGGCTTAGCAAGCTCATAGCTTGAGCTAGCTTTCGGTTCTGAGGTGGCTTAACCGAGAGGCTGCAGAGGGACAAGCGGGCTGGCTAGGGTGGCGAACGCAAAGCGGTGGCGGTGTTGGCGGCCAAGCGGGGGCTAGTGGGTCAAAGGGCTGTCGAAGGCGGCACTAGGGCTAGACCAAACACAACACGCTGGACTTAGGCGAGCGGCAGCTCAAGCGGGCTGGCGCGAGAATGAGCAACGTGGACACGAGCTAGAGTCAAGGCTGGCATGGGTGGTCGAGCGGTGCAACGGCTGGCTCGGGCGATGCTAGCTGGTTCAGGTGGCTTGCAACAAGGAAAATGGAAGAAGAAGGAGTTGCTGTAGCAAGGGAGGGGCTAGTCAAGCAAGAGGGTGGAGAGGGAAGGAGAAGGGGACAAGGGGCTTGGAAGTCTTGCTGCTTGCCAATGAGCATCCATATGCAAATATCTTCCACTCAAGTGTTCTAGCCCGCAAAGTCTTCTACCCTCGCTGTCCAAGCTTCTTCCACAAGCCAATTTCTTCACATTTCCTTCACAAACAAACCCAAATTGAAGGCAAAAAATGCCCATAGCAGCAGCCCTACGAATTTCTTGGATTTCTTCTTCAATTTCACACCAAATCAAACCAAATTGGCCTCCAAAAATACCAACTAAGGTACCCATACGAATTTCCGTAATTTACTTCACGAACCCATCCATTTTGAAGGCCAAAAATGCACATAAAAATAGCCCTCCGAATTTCTTGATTTTAATTTGCCAAATTCCATTTTTCGGCCAAAATTCCGAGCTCGCCAAAAATTCTTCAAAGGATGAGACGATGTCCTAAAAATAAATCGTAACACGCTCGAACTTTCGATTCCTGAAATCGAGTTCAATTCCGTGGTTAAAATCAAACAGATGCAATTTTAGCGTGACCTAACCTACCGGATAGCTTTCAAAGATTTTAGCACGTTTGACCTGTGGTCGATAATTTTCGATCCACGTTGCATATCTCTGACTCATAGCCGACTCTCGGTTGTCATAAAAATCTTAAGGTTTCAATTACGGGCACTGGGTGCAGAATCGACAGAAAAATCGGTTTAGTGCTTTCGACGTGAATTTTGCAATCAGGTGGAATCACCCACAATTTAATTATGTGCTTCTATTGAATCCACCTATCCCCGGTCTTTAATCGATTATAACGGTGCCGTATTGACCCTTGCCGATTAGCACGGTCGAGCAGTCGATTTATGATCGAATTCTCAAGTTTGTTGCGTTTATATCCCTTAACGGCTTCACGCAATAGATTAGTTATCTCATGAGTGATCAGCTCAGAGAAAAAGGACCATAGGCACGTCGATGAAAAGCCCATTTCATGTCACAGCGGTCCCGTGGAATTACGATACAAACAAAATCGATGCCATCACCCGATCGGGTTGAGTCTACCCACTACGTAAGGGTGTTGAAAAGAAGGCCGTAATCGATGAGGAAGCCGAACAACTCCTTAAGACACTCAAGACAAGCGAGGCAAAGGTAATAGAGCAGTTGCACAAGATACCCACTCTGATTCCTTGCTAGAACTTTTCAACTCTTCTGAAAAGCACAAGAATACCCTCATCAAAATCTTGAGTCCATGTGCCTGAAACTATTAGAGAGGTACAGTTAGAGGAGTCTGTGGGTGGCATACTCCTTAGAGGTTAAATATTCTTTTCTGAGAAGGATCTTCTCCCGAAGGCCAAGTGCACATTAAGGCACTATATGTGTCCGGTCAACATTTTGATACCAGGATTTCAAGGGTACTAGTCGATAATGGTTCCATATTGAACATTAGCCCTCTATCCACCCTCCATCAACTGGGAATTAGCATGGAAGACATCTGCCCTCCAAAGATTCCCGTATGAGCTTTTGATGGGATTAGGAAGGAATCATTAGGGAAGATTGACCTACCATTGACAATCGGCCCCATCATTATTACTCAAATATTCTAAGTACTTGATATCCCAAGTAAATTTATATTGTTATTGGGACGTCCTTGGATCCATGCTATAGGGATCATTCCCTATAGCCTTCATTAGATGATGAAACTTGTTGTCAATGGTAAGATGATGACCATTCGATGTGAAAGAGATGTGGAGACTTTCCACAACACAGCCATACCTTATATCGAGCCAGAGGTCCTCATTTGAGCTCATGTCTGTCACCTACCTGTTGGGTTAATCATCAGGATGCCTCAATTCTCGAAAGAATCCTTAATGTCAAGCAAAGAATTACTCAAGAACGGATTCACTATTGGTAAAGGTTTGGGCAAGCTTGCCCAAGGAGTTTTAAGTCCCAATAAAGCTATCCAGAGGAAAAAGCACGAAGACCTAGGTTACTAAGGCGACTAAAATGGTCAAGGTAAAAAACAAGGCCTTTCTTTAAACCTCATTTCCCAAAGTCTCCCCTGCAGAGTCAAGGGAGCATATCTTTTAGAAAACATTCTTCATATCTTAATTCCCTACGGAGAGAAGCTTATCCAATTGGCATTTTAAAAAACTTGAAAATGATTGTTAAATATGCCAAGTGGTAATTCCTAAGATGATGAGAGACAACTCTTTGCCAAATATGTCCTTACACATTTTTTTTAGAGTTGAGTGAAAAGAACCGTGTCTTGGGGCATGGGATTCATTCATAGTAAATACATGGATTGACATGATAAAGGTATTTCCTTCTCAATCCCAAACATAATTGACATCCCTTGCTAGCCACTTTGAGCCAAACAAGGAGCATTATCAAGAACAACCCTACATTAGGGCAAAATAGGGGGTCCTAGTTGAAAATTATGGAGCAAAAGATCAAGAAAGATTTTATTGCTTGCACTTCCATTAATATTCTTGTGTTAGCTCCAAATGAATTCTTATCGAAGCTTGAAGCATCCCAAAGTGACAAGGAGCATCCCATTCACTATCCAAACACAATTACCCTTTGCTTAACCAATTTGAACCTTATGCAATTCTTTTCGAAACCCTAGGTGATATTATCTCCCCACACTAAGGCAAGGCATGTGATTTACCAATATAATTGAGAATGTTGGTTACTTTTGTTAAAACCACTCGAGAGTCCTAGATACTCAAAAGACAGTGAAAATTATGGGGCATAAAAAAGAAGTGTACCTGGTAAAAACAAGACCAATGCTTGTGAAACATTCAAAGGAAAGCAAAATTCAAAGAAAAGCAAAATCAATGGTCATGCCAAAGACCACTCATTGAAAAATAAGAAATGCTTTGCAAAACATATGTTGCAAGCAATGTCATCAGACAAATAGTCAAAAAGACTCTTGAGATAGGTTAAATTTCAAGAATCAGTCTTCCGAAAAGTTGTGTGATGATGATGATGCCAAAATAATCACTCACTTTTAACCCCTTGATATCTGAAAAATTTTGAGCCTTTCTAAGCCTCACCCGGACCAACATCACAACCTTATCCAAAGTCTTTTATGATTGGGATGGTTTGAGTTAAAATAAGATTTTCACATAGGAGCTACCATTATAAGGAGTGGAAGCAATTCTATCTTATCTTATCTTTCAAGATTCTTGACTTGTAAACCTGATGAAGATATTGATTGAATATTTGTTTCTTGGCCTCAAAGCGCATATCCTTTCTATAAGCCTATGACTATGCCATCATTACGGTCCTTTCAAAAGACCTTTTGATCAATGAATTGTCTTCACTGCGGACATTTTCGAAGACCTTTGACATAGGTTATGTGAGACCTCTCTAGTGAGATTTAAACAATTTTTCTCATATCAAAGGATGGGAATAATAACTCTTTTTTAGAGCCAGTGTGGAAGACCTCTTTGATTATGTTATCTCCAGTATTGGCATATTTGATTTGTTGTTAGGTGGTTAATCAAACTTTTTTTTGTTAAAACCCTCTCCAGAGGAATTTAATAATTGGTATTATTTACCAATATATGTTTGGATCATTTCGCAAGATTGGCTCTCAAGCAATCTTGAAATCCTTTTTTCAAAATATATGGTCCCTAACAAATCGGTTTTTGGCCAGCCTAAACCATAACCCTTGCTTAGGTTTTTGGTAATCCTAAACCATACCACTTGCTTTCTTTTTTTGGTAAGCCTAAACCATATCCATTGTTTCTAGTTTTTGGTTATCTTAAAGCATACCCCTTGTCCCTTTGGTTCCTGGTAAACCTTAAACCTCATTCCTTAGGTTCTTGGTAAACATTAAACCTCATCCCTTAGGTTCCTAGGGAACCTTCAGCCTTGTCCTTCAGGTTCTAAGTTATCCTCATTAATCTTGATTTTAGGTTCTACGTTATCCTCATAAACCTTCACTTTAAGTTCTAAGTTATCCTCATAAACCTTGATTTCAAGTTCTAGGTTATCCTCATAAACCTTGACTTTGGGTTCTAGGTTATCCCAATAAACCTTGACTTCAGGTTCTAGGGTATCTTCATAAATCTTGACCTTAGGTTCTAGGTTATCCTCATAAATATTGACTTTGGTTCTAGGTTATCCCTATAAACCTTAACTTTAGGTTCTAGGTTATCCTCATAAACCTTTTCCTTAGATTCTGGGTCATCCTTAAATCTTGTCATTAGGTTAATGGTCATCCTTAAACGATTTCATTTGTCCTTAACTACTTAATTTCCTTCATTCCATTCAACGAGAGAGACGGAGAGAAGAATCCCAAACATGAACCCATAATACCCCAATAAGTGAAGGTAAGTATCCAGGCACATCCCTAACCAAATGTCATTTTCATTTGTTATCCCCAAAGTGAAGTCAACTAATAATTACAAGTATCAATTTTTTCTTTGAGTGGAAACTCTTTGAACTCTCACTCAAAAAAGGGCAGCTGCTGACACCTGGGTTTTAGTCGACGTGTCGAAAAAGGTAAAAATTTCGAGATTTGGGTTTCTAATTGCGATAGAACTCGTTTCTCGGCAAAAAAGTGTCATTCTTCATTTCTTTTTGTTACATTGTAATTTTTATGTAATTTTTAATACATTTTCGAGAAAAATCCCAAAAGTCAAACGATAAACTTTCTGGTTTAACCTTTTGACCGTAAGTCAACTCCAAATCAAAAATTGGCTTTTCGCCCAAAAAGATGTCAAAAGTCTTTAATTTCATTTTTATCAAGTTTTTTTTTTTTGTAAGGTAAGATATGTATTGACTTTTAACCAAAAGAGCTATATAGCAAGTAAGTCTCGGCACCAACAAAACTTGCACTCATAGAGACAACAATGTCAATACGAGTGGAAGGGTGCCGAGAGTAAAAGGAGAGAGGGGAAGCCAAAACAGTGGCAACCCTCAAGCAAACAGTATAGAGAAAACCAAACACCTAGGAAGAGAATATAGAGGGATCAAGTCCCCAACTACGTTGAATCCTCCTATTCCTTGGCGTGTCCGCAACATTGCTGAAAGTTGTAGCCTTGTCCTTGACGACTTTGAGTAGGTGTTTTTTCAAAGCAGGCACAAACAAGACCTAGCTCCGGAAGAGAATGTTATTCCTTGTCTTCCAAATTAGGTGACAAAGGGCTCCAAATGCAAACCGAGCAATGCACTGAGAGAATTCATTGCCAAGGGAGGTTGCATTTCGCAACCCAAAACAAAGCCAGGCTAGTAGTAATATTGCATCTAAAAAACAGATGATCAATAGAACCAGGTCTTAAATTGCAAAAAGCATGAGACCCATCCGCAATCCTACCATAGGATAGTAAAAAAACCTGAGTGAGTAACCGATTTCTGGTGATGAGCCATAGGTGAAACCGGTACCTAAAGGAGTGCGTAGTGTTCCAGACGAAGGAGAACCATGGGACAATGCTTCTCTTCGGTCAAATTGCTTCCCAAGCAGAGGCAATTGAAAATGACCCAGAGGTGTGCTCTAGCCAATAAAAACGGTTCGGGTAATGCGAGAGTACTGGAAGAGTGTGCATCCACGACTCTAGGATGGCCTTGGTGGCTTGGCCCGGAAAGGAGAAAAGGTCTGCAATGGTAGCTTGCCTGGAAAGTCCCGAACAATAGATGTACGCATCCGTGAAAAAACTGTTTAGGGGTCCCAGGGGTGCCAAGGTCGAACCAAAGGGAGACCGAGAGACCGTTGCCCACCCACCAATTAAAGTACTTCTGGAAATCCTTCCTGAGATCAAGAAGTTTCCTCCAAGCCTAGGAACAGAAGGTTGGCTTAGGGACAACCCAGAAAATCTTTTTTTCCAAGTAAGTAGCATGTATCCACTTACACCAAAGGGATTCTTTATCCCTGAAGAGGATCCATATATGTTTGAGCATTGCTGTAGTGTTGCAGTCCCGAAGTCTGCGAATACCAAGTCCTCCTTCTTTTTTAGGGAACAAACATCCCCCCAAGCTACTTTGGCACCCCCACTCCCCAAGGCTAGGGCCTTTCCAGAGGAATTGTCTAAGCACTTGTTCAATACAATCCAACACTACTCTAGGTAACAAGAAGATACTAGCCCAAAAGACTTGTATTGAATGGAGGACTAACCTAATGAGCTGTAGGTGGCCCACAAAAGAGAGGAAGTGTTGTGCCCAAGACTACGCTCTTGTTGTTATAAGGTTCACAAGAGAAATACAGTCTGACTTGCCAAGCCGCAAGGTGATGATAGGGACTCCCAGGTATCGGACCGGCAAGGTGCCTTCTCGCAAGCCAAAAGTGTGAAGAATTTGGGAACGTAAGCTGTCCATTCCACCTAAGAGGAAAACTTCACTCTTATTCATGTTAGGCCTCAGACTGCTCCAAGAGGAGAATGTTTCAATACCATCTTTGAGGAGAGAAACAGAGGCCATGTTAGCCTCACTGAAAGGGAAGACATTGTCTGCGAAGAACGGATGGGATAAACAAGTAGATTTGCACCTCCAATAGAACTTGAAATCCGGTTGTCTGATTTGAAGATGAAGGGTCCCTGAGAATACCTCCATAACCAGGGTGAAGAGGTAGGGAGACATGGGGTCCCCTTGGCGTAACCCACGACCACTTGAGAAAAAACCATGGATCTCCCCATTAATGGAAATAGAGAACTTAGGTGTACGAACACAAGTCATAATCAGCCCAACCAAATGATTTGGAAAACCAAAAGCTTAGAGAGTTAATTCCAAGAAATCCCAATCAATGGTATCATATGCTTTCTGGAAGTCTACTTTAATAGCACACTTCGGTGAATAAGGGTCATGGTGGAAACCACAAAATAGTTCTTGAGCCAACAAGATATTGTCGCTGATATGACAACCTTTAATAAACGCATTCTGGGAAGGGCTGATGATAGTTTGAAGGACAGCCACTAATCTATTAGATATAATCTTGGCGATGCACTTGTAGATTGTATTGCAGCAAGCAATGGGTCTGTAATTAGAGACTACAGACGCATTGGGAATTTTAGGAGCAAGAGCAATAATTGTGTTATTTATCTCGCGCAACAATCTCCCGGAGATAAAGAAGTCTTTAACTGCCACTAAAACCGACGGTCCTACAATATCCCAGTTTCGTTTGAAAAACTCAACATTAAAACCATCAAAACCGGGAGCTTTGCCACAGATAAGGAGAATAAGGTATCATGAACTTCCATCTCAGTCACAGGGCGAGAGAGGAAGTGTACCTATTCAGTACCAAGAGAGTGTTGTAGCACCACCTGTAACGCCTGCAAGGAAGGCCAGGCCGGAAGATCAACATATGCCAAGAGGTCTTGAAAGTGGGATACAAATAGTTGCTACACCATTCCAGGGTCGCTCACAAGATTGCCAGAAGCATCCAAGGCCGAAATGATTATGTTCCTCAGATGTCTTTTGTTGACAAAATGGTAGAAAAACTTGGTGTTTTGGTCACCTTCCTTGAGCCATTGCACCCTAGATTTTTGCCTATAGAAAGATTCCTCCTGTAACTGGAGATCAACAAAAGTACAAAGTTGGTTTCTCTCTAGATTCGCAACCATCAAGCTGGGTGGGTCTTGCTAAAGGGCATCCTAGGTAATTCGAAGTGCATTCCTTGCATTTGTTGTTCTATTGGAGATATCAGAAAAAGAATCCCTGTTAAGCTACTTGAGTTGGCTCTTCAGGGTTCTAAGTTTGCAATATAGTCTGAACATGGGAGTTCCCGTCCCCGGGTCATCCCACACCTGAGCAACAATAGAGTTAAACTCCGAGTGCTTCATCCAAAGGTTGAAGAACTTGAAAGGTTTTCTATAGGTAGGAGGGACAATGATTTTGACGACCATGGGAGAATGATTGGAGATGCTTGGAGCAAGAAAAGAGACTTCTGAGTAAGAGAAGTCATGGCACCATTTCATATTTACAAGAACCCTGTCAATTTTCCTCATTTTCCAGTTAATACCCGAAGAAGAAGACCAAGTAAAGTGATGACCTACGTACCTTAGATCTTCAAGTTCTGTCTGGGCCAAGCATTGCCCAAATTCATCATACGAAGGAAGCCAAGTATTCGAGCTACCTACCTAGTCAGAAGGGTCCCGAATAGCATTGAAATCCCCAGCCACTAGCCAAGGAGAATCCTACAGACTAGCACTTGTAAGAGTAAGTTCCACCCATAATGGCTGACGAGAGACGAAAGTGTGCTCCGCATAAATGGCCGAGAAGCAAAATTTCGAGCCCATACTTAAGAGCTTGAGCCTACCATTAATCACTTGAGCATTGAACGAAGACACATCAAAATTTGCAAGAGATGGATTCCATCCTACCTACCCAAATTCTCCCTCTAGGGGAGTAATCATAGTTAGAACACCAGCTCCAACCCGTCAAAATCTCGAAAAAAATGGACGGGAATAAAGCCGAATGGACTTTAGTTTCCAACAGCCCAATACAATAGAGATTGTTCATGAAGTCGTGGTGTCTAACTTCAGCCTGTCTAATGGGGTCTACAAGACCCCTTATGTTCCATACTCCTATGTACATATATAAATATATACAAAAACAAAACAAAAACAAAACAAAACAAAACAAAACAAAACAAAACAAAGGGTGTTACCACCGCTTGCTCACACACTGCCGATCGGCCACCGACTTTGGGACAGAAGGAGTCGGCTCTGGGCAGGGAACAAACAGGGGCTTAGCCTACTGGGAAGCTAGCTTTAGAGTAGCAAGATTGATCTCCTTTGGGGTTACATCTTGAGGAGCAGGGGATCCATCCAAGGTGTGATCATCCTCTCCCAAGCTGCTCACAATACTTGCATCTTCATCAGATTCTTCACCCGAGTTAGATGAAGGAACTGGTGTAGTAGGGTCCTCTCGACGAGCTAAGCTGGCGAAAGAGGACGAAGCCAAAACATCACATTACTGTGATAGTATTTGGCTCTTCTGTTCCATCCTAGAAGCAAGAGGCTGCATTGCACTAGGAGCAGCTTCACTAATCTTCATTGAGGGAGTAGGAACTGCTTCCTTTGGCCTCAAAGCATGCTTCTTCTTTCTAGGCCGGGCCTATTTCCAGCCTTCCTCAATGGCATCTTGAATCGGGACCGAAACTAGATGAAAGGCAAGATCAGGGCTTTGGGCGGCGGGGGCATCACAGACAAGTGCATGCTGGAAGGCCTCAACAGGACCAGAGGGGCTTACTTGGACCGGACATTTGTGGCCAATGGTGCCACAACTTGGGCATGAAACCAACCTCCATTTGTACTCTACAGCAACAATACGAGTTTCACCATTTAATATGATGTCCACCGAGTCACAGCGAGCTTTCTTAGCAAAAATCTCCACAAATACCCTGGCAAACGAGATGATCTTCATTTGTTCCGTCCTAAGGTCAACATATAACGGTTTACCAACCACACTAGCCACCGCACTTATCCCTTGAGTAGACCAAAGCGCATAAGGGATGTTCTTCAACCTGATCCATACCAAAATGGAGGAACGGTTGTCCTTTTTCAACTCTAGCAGAGGATGCCATTGTTGTAAAACAAGAGGGACCCTGGCTACCGAAAGTGGTCCCTCGTCAAGAATTTTCCTACAGAAATCCTAGTCCGGAACATGAAAGAAAAAAAATCCCCGATCATTAGCCATAACATCAGCGAGATGACGTCCCCAAGCATGCTTTAGAGCTACTTCAGTGAGCTTGAAGGGGAGTCTCTTCCCCACATAGTACTCGACGATGCACTCGTGCCATTTTGGGTCAGTGGCTAGTAAGATTTCATCAGAGAGATTCACCACAGGTTTGTCATCGATGAAAGTCGGGGGTATATAGGTGAGATCATACCCTTTCTCAACCGACTTATCGACATTGGCCCAAGAACGAGTAGGAGGGGGTTTTGACCCCCTTAGTTGCTGAGCACGGGGCTGAGGAGGATTGGTCGCAGGCTTGCTCCGGCTTCGAACTCTTCTACCATCAGCAGCTTGATGGGCCTTGGTAGAGACCGCCTGGCCTTCAATCAAGCCTTCCCTCGCATCAATCGAGGGGACCACGATTTTTCCAGTTGAGAGCTAAGCTCGGGGCTGAGAAGGAATAGTGGAAGGCCTACTTCGGCTTCGACCACGTCCACCATCAGCATCTAGATGGGCTTTGCCAAAGACCATCTGGCCTTCACTTGCACTAGTCGAAGGGGCAGAGTTTTTTGCAGACATATCCATGGAGAATACCCTCAAAACCCTAAACCCAAGTGAACATTGACACACGAGTAGGGCGTACCCGGATAATCGCTTCGGTGAGGAAACGGACAGGGGAAGGACGAGTCTCGCCTCCAAATCTCAGCCCCAACCAATGGTCGGATCGCCTGGAATCAGCAAACTCCCGAACCAGGTGAACAGGGATCACGTGCCACTAGTAGAGAGGAAAGATGAACAATAAAAGTCACATCCGGTTGCCGAAAATCATATTTATCAAGTTAATGTCTAAAAAATTCAAGAATTTAATCAAAAAATTAACATTTTTGAAAAAGTCAACTAGAAGGTTGACTTTTGATCAAACATTTGACCAAAAAATTGAAAAAATAAAAAATTCACAAAAATACTTCTTTTAGTATCAATTTGACTATTGTGTCAAAAATTTCACAAAGTTTGATTGAAAACTTTGTTTTTCGAATTTTTCGATTTTATGTTCTAGATTGGCCAAAAATCAAATTACTTTCATTGTAGTCATAATTAGGCGTAGTTCCTTATTTGACATTTGGTTTAGGGACTCTTCTAAATTCGCTTGTGCATTCAATTTTGCAAGTTGCCCGGTCAAAACACAAATTGGAGTTTTAAGCCCTAATTAGGGGATCAAAATTGATTATTCATGATTTATAAATGGACGATTGTTCTTCACTCATTTCCTTAAAATAAGTCCAAATCTGAAATTGATTTTGAGAAATTCACATTATAACTTGTCGATTTGAGGAATTTTATTCTTTCAAACATAAGAAAAATAAGCAATTATGCTTCAATTGACAATATTCAAATTGACTTATTTAAGGCTATGGTTCAATTTCATAGATCTAGGTCCAATTTTAATGTTAGGCCTAGATTTATTTTTTACCTAAGCTCGAGCACTTCGATTCAAGGCATATTTGAATGTATTAAGTGATATTACATATGATTGATTAATTAGATAGGGCAATTGCAACACTAATTGAACTCAATTTCAATCAATTTGCGATCTTATCCATTGAATTGCAAATTTGATCATTTTAACCCTTTAAGCACGATTTTAAACACCCATGGTTTTAGCTTGTTGTCTTTCCTAATGATTGTTCAATTAAGTCAATAAAAGACCCCTAGATCATCTTTATAAAGTTTAATTGGCATAAATTTTGGACCCACAAGGACCATAAGCGAGTGAACTAGCCAGAACTGGATCAAACCAGTCAAGCATTAGTCAAGAACAGGTAAAACTAGCGTGAACTAGTCTAACTGATTTGATCGGCCGCCAGCAGTGCTGGCTAGTTCAGTCACGTGACGAATAGTTCCGGACCTTTGGTGACCTGTTCCGAGATCCTCTCTATGCCAATTTCAATGCCGCACTTCAATTTCCCATAATTTTGTAAATTAGTCCTCGGATTTAGCAAATTTACATTTTGACCCATATTTAGACATTTTGACACGATTCTGGATTCTGACTCAGGTTTTCACAAATCAATCCTATTAGGTCAATTACCCAACACCTTTAAATCTTAATTGAACCCTTGAAATAAAATTTTAACCATTTGATTAAGATTTCGACCGTCGGGTCGAATTGACGACTAAAATCGCTTGATTTGGAGATGGTATAAATACCATTTTCCCTCCAAATTTTTGACAGGGGCTCATTTTACAGATCAATTTTCTCTCTATAAGCTAGAACCCTCTCTTCTTTCTCTATTTTTTCTGCCAAAACACCTATTTCACTCTCTCCCCCATCGGTTCGACTAGTTCCCTTTGCCGGCGAGCCAATCGCCACCGGTTCAGCCCCCATCGACAACTTGTCGTTCATGGCGACCTCTTTTGGCATCCTCTCTCCACCATCGCATGTTTAAGGCACCTCAAAGGCTCCTCAAGTGGCCCGATCAGACCTCATCTTCGAACAAGATCATCATTGGTAATCTTGTCGATGATTTGATCCAAGCAATCCTTTAGCAAGACCGGGCGACCTGACAGTCCTTAGGAGCTCCGAACTCCTCCGATCTTCTTCATCGTTCCTTCTTTGATATACTTGCAAATGATCTTCGGCTGAACGGCAATCGAAGGACCCCCGATCAAGTCGTTTTTCTATAGACGTTGAAGGCCAATCCGATCCTTGGGTCGGTTCTTTTGCATAGTATAACTGGCGGTTCGGCAACTTTTCTTTTCCCGTTGATCGTTTCAACTAACCCCGTCCAAGTCTCCCTAAGGCACTGGTGATCAGTGCCTCGCCAGACAGCCATCGGAAGAGTTACGATCAGCCTTTCTTTCTTCAAGCGCGAAAGCTGGTCCAATCGGACTGGTCTAATTTTAAAGTTGAACCGATGGCAAACCAGTGGCTCAATTGGCCCTCAAGTGGTCCCTAGGTGGTTCGATTTATTCCTTGAGCCTCCGATCGTGTTCCAATGAGTGTTCATCAGCTCGATTGTGTAAAAATCAATGAGATCGCATAAAAGGTAACTTCTAAAGCTTGAATCCCGTGAAGTGAAACCGAATTGGCCGGTCGGAGCTAGGATTCAAACCTGGGGTTTTATGAGCTGCTTAAATATTGGATTGATAGATTACAATATTGATCTACCATGATTGATTGTTCATCAATGATGAACTCGAGATGATTGAACTTGATTTGCTTTAAATATGCATTTTCGTGTTTCTATAATAGGCTCAATGTTTCGGCCGAAGCAAGGTCTTAAACGACTTTATCTTAGTTTGAGTCCTTCAAGATTTTGAAAATATATGTCACAAGCTTCAAATCGATAGGTTGTATGCCCGATTAAGTGACATTTAACCCTTGAAAAACTCCTCCGAAGTTACTCGATTCTGCAGTATCCTAGGTCCATTTTTGGTCCTGTTATGATTTCAACTTCTGACTTTGTTATTTTCGTGCTGCTTTCTATGATGATTTTTGGACGAACTTGTCTTCATAAAAGTTATTTTTCTTTGTGTTGAGAATGTCCTGTATTTTGGAATTTTTGGACATGTTTAGCTAGGTCAAAACCGCTTAGATGGTTAATTCGAGCATGAAATCAACTTTATTCAACCTTAGGGTATTCATAAAAAATGAATTGCATGTCGTATGCTTTCTATTAGCATGAGATTTGCAAATTTTGGTGTCGTTTAGTGCTTCGATTGCATATATAAAGGTGCAAGGGTGTTGTTGCAATTAAGGAAGTTAAAGGCACACATGCATTTTGCCATTTTTGTAATCTGCAATGTGATCACAATTAGTGTAACATCCTCAACTCCAAGCCCTTTATAAGAAGAGAAGTCTAAACTCAGTTTCACCAGTTAAGCCTAGTTGTGTTCGGATTCATCTGATCATGGCTTAGGCATGAACCTCGGGCCAAATAAGGTAATCGATCATGGTTAGACTCGATTGACTCCCGCCCAATGAGATGATCTTCTAACTTGATATTTCCGTTTGGTGTATTTAATGTGCTTGGAAGGTAGCCTATTAATGCATGATGACTAAGTAGGACACTTGGCACAATTAGTCTTACTCTTGAAAGGTAATCATGAAATTTTGAATGGTTATATGTTAAGGGGGGTGAGTCATAAGCTCATCAATGGTAGGGAGTGATTCATAGCCTAGAAAAAATGATGACAAGGGATCTTGAAGATCAAGTAGGGTGCCACCTCTTCTCCTTAAGCTTGCCACTTTAGGTTCCATAGGTTTTGACTCTTCAGAGTCTTGAAATCCCTAGACCTTTTCCATTTTCCAATTTTACAAAGCTCTTTGTACTTCAAATTTGGAGAAACTTCATTCATGAATGTTTTTCAAAAAATCTTAATCTATAACATACTTAATTTTCATATTTTTCTGAGGTGAAATGATTGGGACGAAGGCCCAATCAATTACCGTATAGAAATTGCCCAACGTAGTAAAAACAGCGACCAGATTTCCTTCTCGATTTTTTATAAAATTTCCTTTTCGAATTTGAATATGCTTCCTTCATAAAAGTTTTAAAGGACATCTATTTCTACAACATATAGAAATTTCAAATATTTTTATGAATATTTGGATTTCTAAATGAGTCTCTCTCTCCGACTGTTGAGTCTGTTTGACGGACGAATTTTTGGGCTATGTTCAGTGATTTACTGCTCTTTCCACATAACAAATTATACTTGGCTTTCTTCATGAAAAATGTCATTTAGAGTCTTATATATAATATATTAAAATTTTTTAATTTTTTGAGCGCATTTGATAAGGTATTGACACTGATTTCAAAAACTGCTCAAAACTGTTTTCACCCCAGGATAAGAAAGCCACACACCCAACTTGGAAGGGGAGGGGCTGCACACCCAACTTAAGGAGCAAGGCTAATCTAGAGTCTTCTTAATTTAGGATGAGGATGCATTCAACACTTTTGAACTCTAGTCCTTCAAAGGCAAGATTGAGGTGTCCCCAATGGCATAGAACTAATCATTCCCTAAAATGAGACTAGAAGACCAAGTTGCCTTATATTTAGTACCCTCAATAAATGATTCTTGACTTAGGAAATGTTAGAGGCCAATAATGGAGCTCTTCAAGAATATCTTGGATAGCAATTATTGGGGGAGATAAGGAGGATCACTTCATTTATTAAGAGCCATCAATATAAATCTAGATGGACCAATTAGGAGCTTGCCACTTGGAACTTAGAAGCCTTTGGAAGAACCTATAGACTTGCCACCATGCTTTTACACTTTCCACCTAAGCTATTGACATTAAATGCCTTATCAAGACCATTAATGAAGGGTGTTCTATAAATAGGGGGAAGGCTCATTCTCCCCCAAGCATGCACACACACAAATTTCCCTTCCTCTCTTCTTCTTCCTTGGATGCCCACACCGACCCCTCCATCTTTCTCTCCTCGACTCTCTCTTTAGGTGTCCTTGCCACCGTTCGCCGCCACTTGAGGCCACCGGTCTAGAAAGTAGTAAGTATAACTTACTAATATTTGGTTGGGGTGTTGTGTTACGCTAATCCAAGTGTGCAGCAAGTCCTTGATTGAAACGTTGTGACTATGTTCTTGCTTGAGGTTCAGTTGTGTTTGCTTGGATTATTTTAGACCTTGTTCCTTGATTGAGTTCAATTTTGTTTGATGAGCTTCGGCTCGTGCTTTGGTTTGAGTTGCATGGAAAAAGCCGATTCATGTGTTTATTGGATATGCTTTGGTTTTTGCTTTGATACAAACCTATTTGAAAAGCGTTTTTGTGAAAGTTTGGTATTTCCTCACAAAACTATTTTCAACCGTTTTCACAAATGCATTTTCTAGTTCTCACCTCAAGATCCGAAAAGGGGTTTTGTCGGTCTTGAACATGCGTGAGATCACATTGGATTAGTCCTTTCATGGTCTCGGTGCAATATCAAGATGTATCATTCCCAAGCCAAGTTAAGTACTAGATCGATGCTCAAACGTGTTGGATCAAGCTGCGACCCTTAATTCGCGCCCAGCATGTTCAATGTCTTGGTTCCAGTAAGTCATCTCACACACTATGCATGGCACATCTTCGGGCCCTTGAACTAAAAGTGAAGATAAGAACCAGATTGTGATGCTTGATGCATGAACACACGATAAATTAATTTATGTCGTCAACCGATGAATTCAGTGACGATGGCCATGGCACCCCTCGACGACCCCCAATCCATTAGGGTCACCACATTGTTTCCTCTACCTGGATATTCCTTTTTATTTATTTTTTTTTTCAATGGACTTTTGAGAAGTCATATGGGGGTTCTTTCATATACTTGATTGGTTCCTACGCAAAAGTATGGCGGAAGCATATCCAACAACTCCCTTCTCTATATTTATTTTTTTTTATAGGTAAAAGTCGAACACTTTTATTTACTTAAACCAGATGGACATCATTCGTTGGTACACCAAAATGCCATAGTCTTCTATACTCGGCTATATTTCAAAAGATGACTGACATCTTTTCCAACAGTCGTATACTTAAAGTCCATCGATTAGTGTCAGCATCCAAAAGTTCCTTTCTCTACTGTCCTCCTCCTCGTGGTCATATTCAATCACTCGGTCCATCTGCTGGTGGCGGTGGCAGCAGAGGTATCTTGTCTAGTCTGAAATGTTAGTCCCCAAACGGGGTGAGTACAACCACTCAGCAGCAAAAGATCCGTTAAACTATACTATGCAAGCCATCACGATCTAGTTTTATGCAAGATAGACAAGACAGTTCATCAAGGAATGAGTATGCATCGGAACCATAAAACTTTTAGTGCAATGACCAATGCAATTCCAACAAACAAGATGCATCATGTCCAGTCACACAGGTCTCGATCATAGGGCCAAACTATTATTACACGTCCCATTCCATGCCATATAATTTAGTCTTATAACCAGATCACACGCACTCTTAGTAGAACCATCACTTTTAACACTCAAAAGGTTTTATCCCCCCAAAGGACCAATGTTTGCGTTCTTCTGGGATTTCGCACCTAACCTGGCGTCACGAAAGCCTCCACACAGGGCCACCGGGCATCCAGAGCGTTGCGTCACATCCCTGGGCATCTCACACCCCACCTGGCGTCACAAGGAATCACTGGGGTCCATAGATATGGTTACCCCTAACCTCCGGATTTACGTACCAACAAGCATACAACCGGGCATCCCGATGCTCCCGGGGAAAACCTCTGGGCATGTATTCAAAATACAACTAGGCATCCAAAGGACATCGACTCATTCGAACGTCTGGGCATCCCGACTCCCGGGGCATCGTTGACCCGAGGGTCCAACAGTAACAATTAACATCTTAATTTCCAAAAACACTTTTCAATGCAATGACAAGATGTCCCATGAGTCTTCATCAAATCTCAATATTTCATGATATGCTGAATTTCAATATCATCATGTCAAATAACAACTCAAGATGCATTCACCTTTGGGACAAATTGAGCAAATTCAGAACAAAACAGCTTAAACATCACAATGCACAGTTTTAGTAACAATTTTGGAATAACCTATAAATAAACTCATAAAATTATGAAATTTTGATATGTTATAAAAAATACCTAAAGGAAAAAGTTTCATGAAGAACACTAAGTCAGATTCATTGTATATCAAGAGCAGTAATTGATATATTCTTTACTAACATTATGTAATAGCTTCCAGATTTAACATTTACAGAGAAAATCATTTTACTGACCAAATATTGTCCATTTATTCTCAAATTTTTATATGTTATTCCTAAGGATGTTCCCTACAACTTTCATTAAGGGTTCAAAGTCCAATTCTAACTAGATAATTACAGAAAATTCACGGAATCATCAAAGGTCATGCTGTTTTCTACGAAACAGTTTACTAATTCTAAGAGAACTATTCATTCAAAATCCAGCATCCAACATCCACAACCCAAACATCTTGAAGTCTATTGCACTCCACTAGACAACAACAGCACAACATGATATAGGTTAATGGACTTTCACTTGCCTTACTCCTAAGATCAATCGACAAACCAAATGGAGAGCTCGTGGGTCTTCGAACGTAGCTCAACAGCGGCGAAGACAAGCGGCGTTGACGGCAGCAGCTCGAGCATGGCAGAAGGCGGTCCTTCCTTCCTTCCTCGCGGCTCACACTTGCGTGCCCGCTTTCTCGCTCGAACTCTCTCTCTGCTCAAGTTTCCGCTCAGTTCTTCTCTCTCTACCCCTCAATTCCGAACCCCTTTTGTTCCTTGGATTAATTAATTAATCAATTTTTTGCATGCAGGATTTTCGGTGGCATCACCAAACGAAGCCAGCTCGAGCCCTTGTGGCTGCTCGTGGAAGTTCTGCTGCCAAGTGGTCCTTGCACTCGGTGGATGGGTGGCGCTCCTTGGTTGGCTGTATGGGTCAACTTCCCCCTTCATTTGTTGACCCGCATGATGGAGAGGCGTGAAACGGAGATGGGCGAGCGTAATTGTGGGAGTGTGGCCGTGCATGGTCCTTATGCATGGCCATGAGATCCATAGTCCTTATTTCTTGATGGAAGAAAATAGATAGATGTGATTGTATGGGCATGAAATGGAGTCGAATGTAGTGTCGACGTTGACGAATTCCAAAACCATTTCGTCAATCCGCGGCATATCCTTATTATTATTTTTCCGAGGTCGGCGACAATACGCATGAGGTTGGTCTCACTGAAACATATGAAAGGTTTCCGAGACTATGGCTTACTCGACGATCGGACCATTACTAATCGTGACATAGTAGTTCGATAATAATAACAAAATAACGTCCATTGTAATGTCAATAATACCGTCCGATGGTACTTCCATCGCTAGTCACGAACCGTCGCATACTCGAGGATCATCAAAATTTCTCGGATGCCACAATGCCCCCCGGCCAATGGGATGCTTCATTAATAAGAACGAGATGCCCCCATACCAACAGGATGCTCCCACGCCAATGGGATGCTTCATTAATAAGAACAAGATGCCCCCATGCCAACAGGATGCTCCCACGCCAATGGGATGCCTCATTAATAAGAACGAGATGCCCCCATGCCAACGGGATGCCTCATCAAAAGGACGAGATGTTGTGATAATTCTAGCCGTCACCCTTTGATTAGGGGATGTTGCCTGATTAAGTTCGGATGCCCCGGTGGATTCCAGAAGAGTCGATGGATTTTGTGGCATCCCAAAATTCATGACGACCTCTAGTTACATTAAAGTCTATGAATAGGTGATGGAAGTACCATTAAATTATTTTATAACCATTTAATCCATAATTTGCAATAAGATTTATGGCCAAGCTTTTAATGGATAATTATGTGATAGGAAAGAAAATGCTATCATTGGCCATGTGTATTATAAATTGGAATTTATGGATTTGTGACTACAAGTTTTATGGCCTTATTATTTTTGCAAGTTAGGTATTTATTTAAGTGGAAAATGTTAATGGATGATCAAGGCTGGTGCTATAGGACAATTTGATAAAGAAGACTCTGTTCTTGACTATGCACTTTATAGATTTGATTTTTATGGATTAATGTCACAAAGTCTTTTGGCCATTTTATTATGCAATTAGGTATTTATTTAAATGAGGATTAAGATGTATTATTAAAAATAAACTTGGGCCATTTAAGTTTGGACTTTAGGCCCAAGTGAGATAGGCCTAAAGTGGGCCAAGGAGGCCCATCAACTTGCATGAAAAGTGACAAGTGGCATGAAGGGTTATCCAAGTGTCTTCGGGAAGGGAGACACTTGTCTCCTTCTTGGGGACAAGTGTCCCCCATGCAAAGTGAGGATGCATGCAAGTATATAAACAACCAAAAAAGAAAGAGAGAGAGGGAGTGGCCGGTTTTGAGAGAGTGAGAGAGAGAGAGGGAGTTGCCGAGAGAGTGAGGAACCGAGAGAAAGGAAGAAGAGATCGTGTGAGGAAGAGCTGCCCATCCGCTCGTCCGTCGACCGTCCGTCCGTGTGTCCGTCGCCGTCCGTGTGCCGTTGTTTGCTCGGTACAAAGGCAAGTTGGGATCTATATTCTACTCTTGCATGTATCGTGCTTGTGCGTTTGAATGGTGGTGAATCTCGGATGTTTAGGTTGTGGGAAACCGAAGCTTGAGTGTGTTGTTCTTGAAAATGTGTTCTGTTTTGAGTGTGCCGCCTGACCCAGAATTTTGTAGAGGCTTGCATGTGGATTTTGAGTTGGATTTCGACTTTGACTTCTTCATGAAAGTTGTAGAAAAAATCTCAAAGTATAACATACTAAAATTTGAGGTAAAATAGTTGAGTTTTAAGGGGTGAAACCCTTCTTCTACGAAAAAGCTAGATCTGGAACTGTTTTTTCGACCTCTTGGTGGTTTTGTGTGTTGCATGTCACTTTTTACCGAGAATCTCACTTTGACTTCTTCATGAAAGTTGTAGAGAACATACTAAAGACTAACATACTCAAATTTTAGTAAAACGAGCAAGTTTAGCCTAGTGAAACGGTTTTCTTTTGAAGACGGCAGATCTGGGAGTACGGTACTGGACTCCCGAGACTTCGTAGACTATATGGTGACTATTCTTTGAGAATATCACTTAGATCCCTTAATGAAAGTTGTAGGGGACCTCTTGAGGCAAAACATATCAAAATTTCAGAGGAAACGAAGAAAGATAAGCAGGCGAAACCTCGATTTTTCGGAGACAGCTAAACTGGACTGTTCGGTACTAGAATCAGGAGCTTCGACCGTCTATAGTAAATTATTTAGAGCTAATATCGCCTAGATGTCTTCATGAAAAATCTACCTTAGGGTCTTGATTATAACCTGGTAAAATTTCAGAATTTTTGGAGGTCATTCGGGTATTTTAATCGAAATATTTCAAGAACTGCGCAATCTGATTTTATCCGAATTTTGCATGCTGTATAGTGTGAGCTATATCTTCTTGTGTGAAGCTCTTTTGGGCATGTGTTCTTCATGAAATTGTTACCTTTATGTCTTTTCTATTACATGCCCTGATTGTATGACTTTTGAAGATCATATGGATATTTAATTTATATGTTTTCCAAAATTATGCAAGCTGGAATTTGGTAAATTTCAAAAAGACATGATATATGGATTATTCTAAGTTATATGGACCCCATGGATTGTATTGTCATTAGTGGTTGCATCTTGCTGCATGTATGATGATGATTGGAAATGCATATAAGAATCAAAATGATGAAAATGATCTTGTTTGCCATTGCATCATGTGTCATGCTGATTTTGAGACATAAATTGGTGAACATGAATTATGATAAATGAGGAAGCTGTTGGAGGCGGCCGATAATCCCCTGGGAGTGTCAAGATGCCTGGAATGTGGGGTTGCCGGATGCCCGGTGGCCTAGTGGCGTAATTCCGGAGGGTCCTCGAGAGTTTTGAGATGCCCAGTGGTATACAGTACGTAATTCCAGAGGGGGGGATATCCTGGTGGTATGTTGGTACGTAATTCCGGAAGCCCTAGAGGTTTGTGCCCAGGGGGATGCCTCGTGATGCTAGTTGGGATACGAGATGCCCGGAGATATGTGCCGGATGCCCGGTGGCCTTAAATGGTTGAATGCCGGAGGTTCCTCACGATGCCAGGATTGGGTGCGAGCGATAAATTGTGGGATGCAAACATTGGTCCCTGGAAAGAAAAACTGATAAAATCCTTGTGAAAGATAAGAATTGAAAATGAATCATGTGCATGGGTATATGCATATGGCATGATGCATGATCGGCTTATGAAAATAAATTGATGCTATTTGACATTGAAAATGAGATCATGAAGGCGTGAATAAATCTCATGGTGATGTATGCTTGATAGCATGGATGATATGAATCATGGTGGTATGTGCACATATGGCATGATATGCATGAATGCTTGATGATGAGTGCATGGTGATATATGCACCTATGGCATGATGGTAAGTGCATGGATGTATGTGCACCTATGGCACGATGGCATATGTGACACGATGATGATGAGTGCATGGATGTATGTGCACCTATGGCATGATGGTATATGTGACACGATGATGATGAGTGCATGGATGTATGTGCACCTATGTCATGATGGTACATGTATGATATGATGGTGATGATTACATGAGGATGTGTGTACATGTGGTATGATGACATATGCATGGCTCCAAGGTAAATTATGCATGGATGCTTGAATGATATGTCTTATGTTATAATTGTTATGATTGTATTGTGTGATGCATTGAGTGGTTTATTGGGTCATTTACCTGCTGAGTGGCTGTACTCACCCCTTATGGGGAATAACATTTCATACTAGATAAGATACCTCTGCTGCCACTGCCACCGGTAGATGGATCAAGTGGTTGGATATGACCGCGAGGAGAAGGATAGCAAAGGAAGGAACTTTTGGACGCCGACACTGATCGACGGACTTTAAGTATACGACTGTTGGAGGAGATGTCGGTCATCTTTTGAAGTATAGCCAAGTATAGAAAACCATGGCATTTCGATGTACCGACTAAAGATGTCCATCTGCTTTATGTAAATAAAAGTGTTCGGCTTTAACTTATATAAGATGTTTAATTGATGTGCATCGTTTCTTGAATATAGGGAAGGGAGTTGTTGGATATGCTTCCGTTACATGAATTGCGCAAGGGACTGATCTAAAAAATATAAACCTCTAGGTTGTATGGACCCGCTGCAATTAAAATGGTATCAGAGTGTCATGTTATTAGGGAAAGTGAAAGGTAAGCGAACTGTGGCGACCCCAATCGGATCGGGGGCCGTCGAGGGGTGTCACAGATTTCGACTATTAATAAATGAATATCGTGTACATGAGTTCCTCACATTATGAAATGGACTTTGGTTATGCCTGCATATGAGTAAGGCGTGAATTCCTTGTATTATGGAATGGATTTTGTTTATACTAGTATAATATTGAGTGAGGCGTGAGTTCCTCATGTTGTGGGTTAATATCAAGTTATGCTTGCATATTGTTGACTGAGGATTTCTCATGTTTTATCCGAGACAAAGCTTTTTATTTTGCTATTGATCTGACATCGACTAATGTCTTGGATGAGTTATATGCTTGTTGATAGGCGAGAAATCCTCCTACCCAGAAATTAGTGGGTTTTACTTACTGAGTCCACGACTCACCCTGTTGTTTTTCAAAATTGTAGGCATTGAGGTCTCCCACTAGTGCTGGAGTTGCAGTCTTGCTAAAGGAGCTAAGGTTTACCGGATCCTTGGAGTGTAGAAGATGTAGTGGTTGTAAATATGATAGCCCATGACAATGGGGCTTGTAAATGTAACTGATGAAGTTGTATATATGTAAATAGTTGTTTTTCCGGCTGCATATTGTTGTCCGGGTGTTGTATGTATGCTTCTGCATGTGCTTAATGAAAAGATAAAAAGAAATGGGACGGTGACACGCTTGGGACATCGCAAAAATAACCCTTGCTGCTCGAGACCCTGGAAATGGAGTTGGGGTCGTGACAATGCTAATAACACAAGCACGGGTATCTTCGCTCTCCATTCTTGCTTGGTGGCGAGTACATATGGTAGACCATTTTTCAGCCGTCTTGCAGTACCTTCATGAAAGAAGATGACTCAAATTAGTACAAGTCAAAAGAAATCATGAAAATAGAAAACCTAGTTAATTTTATATTTTCTTGAGATGAAATAATGATAAGAAGTGTATATGATCCCAGTATCATATAACATCCTCTCATCAAAATTTCTTCAAAAGAAATTATACAATTAAAAAAGAATGACGACAAATATTTAATCAGAATGCCCCTTTTCTAAAAATTACATGAAAATGTTCCTGAATTTTGTTTATTTCATCAAACAATTACAAGGGAAATAGAGGCTTGCATTCTTGAAGCTTACAAAGTAGTTCGATTTTTACATGTGATATGAAAATTAATACAGGGAAACCTCGATAGAAAGGAGAGAAACACAAAGGAAGTCCCTTTACAAAAAAAGAATATAAGATGGAAACCTAAGGACTAGGTGGGGTTGTGCGGAGACACTTGTTTTCATGGGCCAAGCATTCCTCATCGATCAAGGCATCGTCTTCTTGCTCCTTAATATGAGCTCGTCAAAAACCTTGAGGCTCAGGTATATCCGACAACTGAACCTTGAGCTCAAGTTCTACTTGACGATATATGTAATCAATAGTAGCGTGATGAGTCCTCATCTCTCCTTCCAAGTCGGCTTCATCGACGGTAACCACGTAATGCAAGGAACGGGAGTACCAAATTCTGGTAGCGGCTTGAATCGCGGCCTTGATATGGTCAATTTGGTTTTCCTCGATAACTTTATCATGATAATCAATACGATATAACCCCAGCTTGAGGATTAATGGGATCGTTTAAAGCACGCAACATTGGCAGAGCACCCTTAAAAGGTAATATGATGTTAAACCCGTCAATCCCATGAGGGGGAATGGGTCGTCAACTCCACTGAAAAGGCACACCTCGGGATTCCCAAGCCACCAAACATTCCATTGAATTAACCTAGGGTTGAGGCTTTTAAGGAAATGAAACCACATAGAGAAAGACCATGACGGAAAGAATTCATTTCTTTGACAAAATCTAAGAATGGGATGATGATATTTTGTGACATCGACAATCTTCATGTGAGGGGCAAATTCTTTGATATTGAAAAGAGCCAAATTTGGAGAAGTCATAACGGGGCTCTAAGACTTCCTTGGCCATTTGCTTTGAAAGGATTAAAAGACATGAAAGTTTTAGCAAGGATCATGTATGTAAAACAATTAAAGGCGCACACTTGATTGACAATGTGAGTGACCAAAGGATCCATTGTTTTCGTGTATATAGGAATACCACAAAGCCAAAGAACATGAGTAGGAAGACACAAGGAATTTGATTCCCAGATTTAGACTTGAGGCTGAGGAAATGTTGTTCAAGGAAATTATAAGGCATGGAATAAGAATTTCCTTTAAGAATAGCCCTAAATTTATCAGTAGGGATATTGAGGAATTGACTTAAAAGAGAAATTGGATCTTGACCAATAGAAGGAGTGACGAAACCTAAAGAAGCTTTACTTAACCCGATGGCTTTCCAAAACTCCTCAATTGTAGGAGTCAATTCATATCGATTAAACACGAAAGTAGAAGTCAAGGAATTCTAAAAATGAGCCAATGCTTTCACCATCGCAATATGCGGTTTGACTTTTAATAAATTCAGGAGGAAGCCTTTGCATTTTTCCACGTAATCTTGATGTCTTGGGTCGAGATTCTCCCATAGAGTCTTGAGATTCCTCGACACGGGGACAACGTCCAATTCGGGTTTACCCATCTTAACCTAAACCTAACGGGGCATTCGTGATTAAAACGTATCGTCATTGAAATATAAAACACATAATTGAAATATGAAGAGTAAGAAGATAAGAATGATAACAAAGGAACGATGTCTTACCCACCAAACACATGGCAAGCACAAATCACATGTTGCATGAAACTGTAACGTTTCAACGCCTAGGGTGAGGGTGCTAAAGGCTCAAGGTCCCCATCTTCACAAAGGATAAAAATAATTTACCCCCGCTACTATCATCAGTCAATGCTATTTTTTATTGGTTGGGACAAGCGGGTTTATGTAAGTAATGAATTACCACAGCATTGGGGTTTTAGACTGCGGTTGTGGGTGCAATGTTGTGCTAAAGCTTGTAAACACGCATTTAAATTTAAACATCCAGCACTTCAATATAAACCCTTATACATTCATACATCCTTACACACCTGCAAAACAAAGGGTTTACAAACATGCCTCCCCTTATAACTCCCACCTATAAGACCATTTAACACGAGTTTAGTGACTAACCTGATTTTCCACGCGACTTTGACATACAAGCAATCCTACACAAGACATGTTAATTAAAACACAACAACCATTTTAAACAGCTTCAAGTCATCTTCATCTAGTAACCAGTCCCCAATGGAGTCGCAAAACTTGTCACGACCCGATCTCGCCGCTCTCGATCCCTCACCATCATGAGGAGAGAAAAAGGGGAAAGGTCGGGTTTAGGGGTACTTGATCACGAAAGTTCCCTCACAACTCGCATTCCAAAAGACATAATCACCTCGCCTTTTGGATCAAGCCTCTCGTGAGTTCCCTCCACGAGATCATGAGTTGTCCCAAGCTCGTATCCCACGTGACAGTGGAATGTTGCGATCCATACCTACACGAGCGACAAACTTTAGAAGAAGGGGTCTGTGGCATCCCAGAAATTCAAGGCCGAGCCTTAAGGTGTGTTAAAAATCTTTGATTAGGTGATAGAATTTCTTTTGGCTTATGCCTTAGTTAATTTATCTTTTAATTTGATGATTTGTGTATTTAAATTCATAGATTAATAATTTATGCTTGGCCATGTACTTTATAAATTAAATTTCAATGAACAAAATGTCCCAAGACTTTGGCCAAGATGAAAATGGAAATTTAAAAATATTTATAGAAGGAATTCAAAAAAAAAAAAAAAAAAGAGAAAAAGGGGATTAATTTTCGAATGGGCCTTAAGCCCATTTGGCCTAAGCTTGATGGGCCAAGCTAGTCGGCCCAAGGGGGGATTCGACCGGCCCATTAAGGCCCAAAGGAAGAGGTGGCCGGCCCATCTTGCATGAAGGAGGCCAAGTGTTTCCTCCGAGTTGCCAAGTGGCGTGGAGGCTGTGCAAGGTGTGGCTGCCCCCATTGGCCATCTTGGGCGGCCACATGCAATATAAAAGCCACTAAAAAGAAAGAGAGAGAGAAAGAGAGGGAGAGGAAGTGGCTGTCGTCCAAAGAGAGAGGTGTGCGAGAGAGAGAGTTTGAGAGAAAGGGAGAGAAACCGAGAGGGAAGGAGGCGGAGCCGGAGGGGTGTGCCGTTCGTTCGCCGTCCGATCGTCGCCGTTCTTCGTCGTTTGTTCACCTTTAAGGCAAGTGGGGTCCTTTACTTCTCTTGCATGTCTGTTTTGGTTGGTTGCATGTTCGGTTTTAGGTGTGATTTGGGCGAAAAACCGAGGTAAGGGTTGGATGTGTTCAAGCTATGTGACTGTTTTCGTTCGGTTTGTGGTAGTCAGTATCTTAGTCGAGCTTGCATGTGTATTTGGAGTGCGATTTTGGCTTTGGTGTCTTCATGAAAGTTGAAGCTAACATCTTTTAGTATTACATACTCGAATTTCATGGAAAACAATGGTGATATGTGGGGTCAAAGGCTCTGTTATACGGAGACTTAGATCTACGAAATTTTCACTGACCTCTTGTCGATTTCTGGTTTGCATGTTGATTTCTGTTGGAGATCTCACTTTGTTGTCTTCTTGAAAGTTGTAGGAAACACCTTAAGCTACAACATACTCAAATTTGAAGCAAAAATAACAAGTATAACTTAGTAAATCGGCTAGATCTTGGAGATGGTTGATTCTGGTGAGGTGTACCGAGACACCCGAGACTTCATGGACTAAAATGGTGACCATAATCTGGTTATTTGACCTAGATCTCTTCATTAAACTTGTAAAGGACACATTTTTACATAACATACTCAAATTTCAGAAGAAACGAAAGAGATTTGATGGGTGAAATCTAAGAAATACGGAGAAGTGTGTTCTGGACGTCGCGGTAGTGATTCCAGAAGCTTCGTAGGGCTATGGAAATTAATCTAAAAATAATTTGGCTTAAAGTTCTTAATGAAAAATGTACGAAAATGTGTTGGCTATCATCCTTTAAAATTTCGTAATTTTTGGAGACCGAATGGATATTTTAATTGAATTTATTCGGAAACTGTGCAGTGGGTTTAAATCCGAGAATTTTAGGATGTTTTTGGAGGAAATTGTGAAATTATGAGAAATACAATTTGGCCACGAATTTCGTGTGAATTTGTGATTCTATTTGTTTAATTATTTTTGAGTATCATGATCTTGGGAAAATCATAGATATTAAATTTAATATTTATTTATGAAAATAAATAAATATAATAAAATAATAAAATAATAATAAAATAATAATAAAATAAAAATAGATTTTTATTTGGCCATGGATTCAATTCCATTTGTGTGGCACTTGTGTGATGAGGTCTTTGTACATGCATTAAATTGAAATGCTTATGTGATTAAGCTATGACATGTGCATGACATGTGAATTGAAATGCTTATGTGATTAAGCTATGACATGTGCTTGACACGTGAATTGAAATGCTTATGTGATTAAGCTATGACATGTGCATGACATGAGAATTGAGATGCAAGTGTGATGTGTTTGATGCCATGCCAAATTGCCATGTTAAATTGAGATAAAAGATAAATGTGGATGAGAATAAGGTTGTGGTGGAGGATGTTGTCTGGTGGCCTAGTGGCGTAATTCCAGAGATTCCCTGGGAGTTTCAGGATGCCCGGAATGTGGGGGGCCGGAAGTCCGGTTGTATCTTGGATACATGCCCGGAGATACCTCGCGACACCAGGATTGGGGTGCGGGATGCTCGGCTAGAAGGGTAAAGGCCGAAAGTCCGGTTGTATCTTGGATACATGCCCGGAGGTTCCTCGTGATGCTAGATGAGATGCGAGATGCCCGGAATGTGGGGGGCCGGATGCCCGGTTGTATCTTGGATACATGCCCGGAGGTTTTTCTCGCATGAGATGCGAGTGTAAAATATGAGATACAATTGATGAATCGAGGAAGGGTGATGTGGTGATCAAATTTAAAGATAAAGATGAAAATTAACTCATGGCATGATATGATATGATATGCATGATGATATGCATGATGATATGCATGATGATGGTGATGATATGTGATGTGATATGATGATCACCCATGGTATGATATGCATGATGATATGCATGATGATGGAGACGATGATGTGATATGATGTGATGATCACCCATGGTATGATATGCATGATGATGGAGATGATGATGTGATATGATATGATGATCACCCATGGTATGATATGCATGATGATATGCATGATGATGGAGACGATGATGTGATATGATGTGATGATCACCCATGGTATGATATGCATGATGATGGAGATGATGATGTGATATGATATGATGATCACCCATGGTATGATATGCATGATGATATACATGATGATGGAGATGATGATGTGATATGATATGATGATCACCCATGGTATGATATGCATGATGATGATGATATGTGATGTGATATGATGATCACCTATGATAATATATGCATGATGATGCATGATGATGATGTGTGATGTGACATGATGATTATCCATGGTATGATATGCATGATGAAATGCATGATGATGACAATGATATATGATATGCCATGATGATGGTGATATGTGATGTGATGATGCATGATACGCATGATTACAAGGTAAGTGATGCTTGCAACGTGTGATGATATGCATGATGCATTGGAATGTTATTGGATTTCCTATCTCATTTTGAGTGGTTGTCTTTTCACCCCTTTTGGGGGCCAACATTTCAGATTAGTAGATGGTTTGAGCGGTTGGATATGACCGCGGGGAGAAGGATAGCAAAGGAGGGAACCTTTGGACGCCGACACTGGTTGATGGACCTTAAGCATACGATTGTGGGAGGAGATGTCGGTTATCTTTTAAAGTGAAGCCGAGTATAGAAACATTGGCATTTCGATGTACTGATGTCCATATGCTTTATGTAATAAACGTGTCCGGCTTTAACTTATATAAGACGTTTAGTAGGTGTGCATCGATTTCTGAATGTAGGGAAGGGAATTGTTGGATATGCTTCCGTTATATAAATCGCGCAAGGGACCGTTAATAAAAGATGTAAACCCCTATGGTTGTATGGACCCGCTGCAACTAAAAATGGTAATCAGAGTGACTTGTTATTTGGGAAAGAAAAAGGAAAAGCGAACTGTGGTGACTCTAGCGGATCGGGGGCCGTCGAGGGGTGCCACAAGGTCGGATGTGGATATTGGATTTAAGGGTACCTTAACCATGGTAGCCCTCTCGACAGTATGCTTCGCCCATAAGGATAGCATCACTTCATCGAAACTCATACCCCGCGTGACGAGTTTATTTATACGATCTAGTTGTTTATGATAACCTAAAAATAAGACAGGAGTCGCCACTAGCCTTGTTTTGGGGGTCAGCTAGAAAACCTAATGAAGGGTCAAGAGTATTCCCTCGATTCCTACGCAACCAAATATCTAGGTTTAGGGACTCGAGTTACGCTAATATTTCTATTAGCGTCATTTTGATAGCTAAACAGTATGTTGTGTTTTCCCTAACATGTTCATGCATTTCTTCTTACATTTTTAGGATCATTAGTCTTAAACTAAGTGATCATATGTGGTTGGTCATTTTCATACTATTATATTTCTAGAAAACAAGAAAAGAAAGCAATCAATGGAATTGAAATTATGAAACAGTAGGTAAACAGTCAAGGAAAGCAGTAAATCTACTAAGCAATCCTAGAAAATATAAAAGAGGAACACAATTGAAAAAGATGAGAGGAAGAGAGAAAACCCGCAACTCGTCAGGCTTCATACAACAAATGAAACCCGAGACATATGTCAAGGGAATGAATAGTACATGATAATGTCCGAAGTACATCGACCTCCACCGTCTTTGTGCTTTATCCATCTTCGGGGTCTTAATCTTAACTTAATCTAAAAACCTATAACTAAGTATATATAATAGAAATAAACAAACATACACATCAAAACAATCAAAAACACAAAATCATGTCAAGATCAATCATTTAAAGAAAGTTCAATATGATAATCAAACTTTGAGGCCTCAAAGTCGGCCTTTGTCTTTCATATGAGGGCCCCACTAAAACGCTTACCCAATCCATTTTTTATGACTTATAGCAATTGTCGACCAATTATGTTCTCGCGTGGCCAATAACACTTATAAGTCTCCTAATCAAGCGATCTATGTAATCCCAAGGTTTTCCCTCGATATCATGTATCGACCCTACCATTCATCTAAAAGTCACATGCATTGCAAGAATTTAAACATGCATGCAGGTCTTTTGAACCTTATTTTTCAACCAATCAAGCAAGAAAGTGAACCATCGGTGGGTCACTTATTACCAAGGGCATGCGTTTATCACAAAATACAGGCAATTTCTAATGCATGACGAGATTATATGTATGAAGAGTACATGTGATATTTCAAAAACATATTTTGAAATCATTCATGAAAATTTTTGAGATAAAGTGATGTCTTAGCTATGAAAGGCATTCAATTGCCAAGGCTAGCCCGGGGCTCACATATTGCACTCACAAGCATCGCAGGCATTTTGAATACAATTCAAACCATGACTTTCACAATGTCAAATCAAGATTTAAAAAAAAAATGTTTGAAAATATTTAGGATTAAGGAATATCTAAGGTATGGAGCACATTTAATTGCCAAGGCTAGCCCGAGGTTCGTATAGATGCACTCACAAGCATCGCAAGCATTTTGAATATGGTCCAAACCATGATTTTTACTTAAGTCAAATCAAGCTTTGGAAAAGATTTTCTTAGAAATTGTTTTTAGGAAATATCACATATACCAAAGTATTTTTTTAAAAGATATCATTTGAAAAGGCCAATTATTTAACAATAAAGATCAAAGCATTTAGAACAATTTCCATGAAGGTGGCATGGCCTAATTTCATGCACAAACTAGCCTAAAAAGCATAACTAAACAATCACAATTATGTTTATATCAGGAATTTTAGAACAAGCATGTAAGGGTAGCAAATTTGGCAATACCTAACAACAATTTAGCAATGAAAAATTTCTTGAACAATCTATACATGATTTTACAAAAATCAAACGACAAGCAACAACACATCAAAAATTTGTCAAAACAACAGGACATTCAGCTAATGTCATGAGAATTTTTCCTATCAGAACTTGTCTAAAAATCATCAAATTTACACACAACATAGCCAATATGATGACAAGCAAGTTTCATTAAGAGGCCGAGTGCAGATTCCAAATAGAAAAAATGGAACGAAAATACCAAAGATCTGTCCAAACATGGGTTAGAACAGAGGTCCGAATTTGATCCCTTGTCCAGATTCTAATCTAGTTTTGAAAAAATGGAAAAGTGATCTAAGCGATGAGCGATTGGCATGAAATCAGTGGCATTAGAAACTTCTAAGTGTGTCTTATGTCTTCCTAAGATCGAGATCTCTAAAAGTGTGTGCATCAGTAACTAAGGAAACAAAACTCAAGCATTCATTATATAACCTCAAAATCATTTAAAGAATACGCAAACAGCATGAAGAAATCGCATGGGACTTGGGATTGGATTCGAAGAAAAGTTTGGATAATCATATAATCCTACGTCGGCATGCAAAACGTCATACAATTCAAATGACATTATAAAATGATTCATGATTCCTAATAGTATGCTTGGGAATCCTAAGTGTGATGAACACTTTTGTGAGACAAATTTAATGTGCAAGATGATACTCAAAAGACATGACCTAAACTTGTATGCAAACCTTGCAACATATGGTTCAATCATCAAGAAGGTATGATCGTAAGATTTGATCCTTAGATGACTCAAAGAAGCATGGAAAGGTGTACAAATGACTAGGTTTCATTTCAACATTAAGTTTATAGAATAAGCATGATTTCAGCCATCCTTAAGACATGCACAAATCCTACCAAAAATCTCACATATAGATCATGCGGTGATGAAGATTTCTCGTTAAGAGTTCAAAGCTCAATTAGTCGTGGAAAAAATAGCAAAACTGACAAACTATATGTCCAGCATATGTTACTACAATACATTTTACTCTAATGCATGCAATTGACTCACTTTGCCAATGTAAAAACCTTGCAAAGCATGCATCAATTGAACATATATATCATTTATTTCAACTCTCATGAAGGATTTGAGACCAAATAAGTGCATTTATGGACTTAATTTCATCAAAACAAATTTCGGACCATTGCAGGACAAGCTGTCCTATGTTCAAATCTAAGCAATTTTGACCTAGATAAACATGTCTAAAAATTTTGAAAAAATATAGGACATGCACAACACTTATGCGAGCAACTTTTCTAGGGGAAATTTGTTCCAGAATTCAACATAAAAATTAGTACAAAAATGGCAAAATCAGAAATCAATACGGAACAGATTGACCTAGGCTTAGGTCTGAGTAGATCTGACTGAGTTGAACAAATCCATAAATCATGAAAAAATTATAGAAGATGCACGAGACAATTTGGAACAAAACTCATCAAGAAAATTTTGTCGAAAAATGATCATAAAAGTCGGCACAGAAATAACAAAGTCAGAAGGTGGAACAAAATCAGAATCGAAAAAGACCTCAACTACCGCAAAATCGTTTAGGGTGCATATGACAAAATTTCTGGAACAGAAATTAATTTCTGGCCAAAAATTGAGAAGTTAAAAATTTTAGCTTCTAATTTCTTCTTTAAATCTATTTCTGGAATAGAAATCTATTCTAGAAATAGAAAAATCAAATTGCGTTACCAAACAAATTTTGTTCCAAACTGCATTAGGGGGAATAGAGAAATAGAGAAATAGAGAAGTAGAAATTTTATCATGCACGCCCTTATCTTCTCAGGTGTTTTTTGAGGGGCCAAAGAAGCTCGATTAGGGCATGCGACCTACCGTTTCGCAGCTTAGGATGTCTATTATCTAATCCTAAGAGGACTCCAGCTGAAACAAGGTCATCAACAAATCATCACAACATTCATAATCATTGATCAAGCCGCCGAATCGACTAACTTGATCTCGCTTCATCGAATTCGAGTTTTGAATCGTTACCTTCGTCGCGATTTTCGTTGGTTTCTATCGCGATCAATCGGATCAAGCCGCCGGATCACAATCAAGACTCCAAGAATACATATCAAACCACTACGACTTGGATCGGGATCAATCAAACCACCGACTCAAGGAAAAAAGGAAGAACCGGTCCAAAATGGACCAGCCTTGACTCGCCGATGAAGATCGGGCTGCCGATGAAGATCCAGCAACTAATCTGGTCTCCTCTATCCATAGCAAGGTCAAAGACCTCTGGAACTACAGATCACTAGTAGCTTGGAAGCTTAGGGGCTCCAACAACCGCCAGTTTGAGCCTAGAACAAAACCGATCCAAGAGATGGACCGAAACTAGAAAGGGAGAGAGTGATCTGTTTTGGGCGGGAGTTTAGAGGGAGAAAAGAGAGAGAGAGAGAGAGAGAGACTAAGGAGAGAGAGAATATTCATGCCAAATGAAGCCCCTTCTGAAAATGGTAGACATTTCATCTATATACTTCTCACATTAAGCAATTTCGACCGTCGATTCGACCCAACCGTCAAAATTTCGATCTAACGATCAAAAATCCATTTCGAAAGCTCCATCATGATCTCGAGGTGTCGAGTAATTGATCTAGTGGGCTTGATTTGCGAAAAACCAAGCCAAAATCAAGAATTGCGTCAAAATGTCCAATTAGAAGTTAATTTGCAATTTGACGAAATTCGAGGATCAATTTGTAAAATTTTGGGAAATTGGAGGTGTAGAAGTGAAATTTGCATTGAGAGGATTCCAAATTCAGTGGCCAGAGGCCAAGAACCAGCTAGCAAGGGCCTGAACTGGCTAGTCCCGCCAACGGCCGGTTAGATCGGTCAAAATGGTTTGGTCCGGTTCGACCTGATTTTGATTGGTTCTTGATCGGTTTAGTCCGATTCTGGCTACTTTGTTCACTTGGGACCCTTGTGGTTCTAAAATTTTATGCAATTTGGTCCCTAAATGACCAAATTGAAAATTAATTTTATCCTTTTAAGAAGAAATTGGCCAATTAAGATGCAATTAAGCTAATCAGACCTTATGAACATGATATAGGGGTCTTTTATTGACCTAGTTGAATGATTATTGTGAAAAAAAAATGAGTCGAAACCATGGGTACTTTGAATTGGGCCTAAAAGGCTAAAATGGTAAATTTTGCAATTCAATGGGCAAAATTGCAAAGTAAAATTGAACTCAATTGGTGTCACAATTTCCCTATCTAATGAACTACCCATATGTAAGATCACTTATCATATTCAAATTGACCTTGAATTGAAGCGCTTGAGCTTAGATCAAAAATGGATCTAAACTTAATATTAAAATTAGACCTAGATTCACGAAATTAAACCATAGCCATGAACTGGTCAATTTGAATTTTGTCGATTGAAACTTAGGGGGTGAATAATAACCATTATAGCTAGAAATTGATTTCTGGAAGAGAAATAGATTTTTCTATTTTTATTTCTAGAAGAGTTTCTAAGCAAAAATAACCGTTTTGATAACGACACAAAATTTCTACTCTAAAAATATAAATTTGTTTGATAATGACACAATTTTTTTTCCTTTCAGACGGCGGTGGATCGGCCGCCGCCAACCGCCGATGGTCGACGGCAACGGATGAAAGACCAATTGACGAACGATGGGAAGGATTTTTATTTCTCATTTCTATTCCAAAAATAAAGAAGTAGAAAATTTCTACTTCTGATTTCTATTCCAAACCTATTTCTGAAATAAGAATCTATTTCAGAATTTGAAAAATGGAATAGGTTTATCAAACGAACTTCTATTCCAGAAACAAGTCTAGAATAAAGAAATTGTTTCTGGAACAAAAATAGGTAGTTGTCATGCACCCCCTTGATTGCTTGATTTTCTAATGCTTGGGAGGATAAAATTCTTCAAATTGATAAGTTATGGTGTGAATTTCACAAAATTGATTTCGAACAAAAATTGAATGATGTCCTTTACAACTTTGTTACAAGGTTCATAGGGAGCCTTAAATTTTGGTGGCAATCTCTTGCAAAACAAGACCAGATTTTGTTTCTAATGTCACCCAATTTTAGCCATGCCCTTACTTACTTATATCATGTTTTTATGGGAACACCCGGAGATCTCATAGAGATAAAAAGAAGAGAATTTTTCGAGAGAAGATGCTGCTCCTTCAGGAAAAGCATCTTGATAAGCATTATCGATTAATGCTTCAGCTCTTTTACCAAATTGGCGCAGATCCAAATCTAAAGCATGTCTTCCTCACTTCTATTCCTAAAGAGCTATCCCAGATGGTTGAAAGATCTTTCTTTGGAAAGCAAAGAAGAGTACAAGATATTCCCCTGGGAGAAATACAGCAAGAAATCCATCTATGCCTTGAAGAATTATGCTTAAAGCGCCAGATGGTCCGTACATACATCACAGATGACAAGCGTCTTGAATCAGTTTGTTCCCGCAAGAAGTTAAAAATCAAATGCTCCAAGCGAGATTGTGATGGTACTTGTGGCCAGTATTCCCGGAAGAAAAAACACTACAAGAAGTATTCGATAAAGAAATCCAAACATGGCTCCAAGCATTTTCGGAAAAAGAAGAAATGGCGATATCTACGCAAGAGGAAGGATCGCACAGGCCATAAGAAATCAAGCCGTTGCTACATTTGCAACAAGAAATGACATTTTGCCAAAAATTGTCCTCAGGCGAAAAAAGGTCAGAATCAGCTAATAGAGAATGAAACAGGTATTTCCCTTGAAAATGATGATATTGAATCCTTATTCTCTGCTAATGAAGAGCCAACTGAACAAACTCTTTGTGTTATTCCCTTTTATCAAACTTCCAGTGACACTGAGTCTGACTCAGAATCTGAAGACATTTTTCACATATCTCCCACATCTTCAGAACCTAATCCTGACATATTTTCAAGTCATACTCACTGTCCCCATTTCCCTGTAAAAATCCTCACCTCGAAGTTTGTCAAACCTATCAATGTTATTGCTCTCATTGATACTTGAGCAAGTTGTTCCATTCTAGATACCAAAGTTCTGCCTGAAGAATTCTGGACTCCTTACATCCGATACTTCAATTCTACTTCAGGAGATACTTTCTCCACGAATGTAAGAACCACTCCAGTCACTGTCCAGTTTTTTCCTCAGTGTTCCATAACCACAAAGATTTTTGCATCAAGCCTTCCCAATAAAGATCTGATAATTGGGTGGGATATCATGACTCAAATCTCTCAACTTCGAATCATTCCTGGAAAAGGTTTTAGATATAAAGACCAATTCTTTGAGTTCGTCAATATTCAGAGACTCTTTTCCAGGAATGATGAGTTTATTAGATCCAATCATGCAAAAGTTGCTAGAATCTTGCTCAGAATCCCATTCAGAATTCGCTCAAAAATGTTCTCATCCTTTATGGGGAAAATCCTGAGTTCTTTGTTCGCCTTCCCTTCAAAAAAAATGAAGACATAAATCCGACCAGGGCTAGTCATATGGGAATGAAGCCAGAACACTTGGCTTTAGCTCAAAGGGAATGCTCAGAACTATTACAGCAAGGCCTTATTGAAATCTCCAATTCTCAATGGGCTTGTGAAGCTTTTTATATCAATAAGCAGGCTGAGCAAAACAGAGGAAAAATGAGATTGGTAATCAATTATCAACCTCTCAATCTTTTTCTCCAAGATGATAAGTTCCCTTTACCATCCAGAGATTCTCTCTTTACTGGTTTAACCAAGGCCCATATTTATTCCAAATTCGACCTCAAAGCCGGATTTTGGCAATTAGGCATCCATCCTGAAGACATATCCAAAACAGGATTCTGTATCCCGAACCAGCACTTCCAGTGGAAAGTTCTTCCTTTTGAGTTAAATGTAGCACCATCCCTTTTCCAAAAGGCCATGTGTCGTATTTTCCAACCAATTTTGTCAAGGGCAGCAGTGTATATCGATGATATTCTGCTCTACAGTCCTGATGAACAGTCACATTGTCAACTCCTTGAGCAATTTGCAGAAATCGTGAAAAAGCATGGTATTATGCTTTCTCAAAGGAAAATGAATATTGCCCAGACAGAAATCAAATTTCTTGGTATGCACCTCAACAAGGGTACATATTATCCAGGGCCACATATCGCTCAAGAATTATTGAAGTTTCCTGAAGATAACTTCACAACAAAACAAGTTCAGCAATTTCTTGGGATAATCAATTATCTCAAAGATTTTGTCCCAAATATTGCAAAGCACATGATTCCTTTGCAATCTATGCTGAAGAAGAATCCCATACCTTGGGGAAAAACTCAGACCAAAGCAGTCGCTGAGCTTAAGGAGATTATTCAGAATCTCCCACCATTGCAAATACTATCAACAGGTAAAAGAATTCTTCAAACTAACGCCAGTGACGAATACTGGGCAACCATCCTCTTTGAAGAAATTGATGGTAAGAAGCACCTTTGTGCTCACAAAAGTGGAAAGTTTTCTCAAGCTGAAATGCATTACCATTCCACTTTCAAAGAAATCCTAGCAGTAAAAAATGGAATCAAAAAATTTGAGTTTCATCTCATCGGCCATCATTTTCTGGTAGAATTAGACATGGCATCTTTCCCCCAGATGACCAAGTTTAAACAAAAACAGATTCCAAACTCCCAACTACTTCGATGGGCTGAATGGTTCTCAAAATACTCTTTTGAAACCAAACATATTCCTGGAAAAAAGAATGTGCTTGCTAACTTTTTGTCAAGACCCAAAGCACCAGCCGAAATCAACATGTACATCACAAGACCTGCTTTCCATATGCTCAATCATGGTATGAAATACAAGATTGAGAAAATCAAAGACTTGCCAAGCTGGAAATTTACCCAAGAGATTATTCAGCAAATTCATAACGATGGTCTTACGAAAACCTGGAGAACCTCATATGGCAATGCCACACAGATCTGTTCAGATTCAATGGAGGTTCGATTCTTTATCCTTTCGGGTTAAATTTGAATTATCCTTTCATTCATCCTATTATCTGGAAGGAAGATGATTTCCCTGACCAGCTCAAAACGTTGTTATGGTACTTAACCAACAAGTACTTAATAGCCATTGAAATTCCTACCAGAAGATTCATTGCCAATCTCACAAGGATATTCATGCTCGGGAGAAACATCAAAAAAGAAAGTGATAAGAATCTCTTAGACTTTCTTAATTGGTTCTATCATCCTACATGTTGGAAACAAGACTTAGAAAAAGAACTGAGAACCATGACACCAGATCCTGAAGTTCACACCATCCTGTTTTTCCGACGTCCATGGAATTTTTGCAGAAAAAATGGTAGTATTCTTGATGCACCACTCGAAATAGGAACCACATCCTATAAACCTCATTTGAACAGCCGAGAAGCCCGGATTCACAAATCTTATCCAAGATCTGTTAGATTTTGTGAAAACGAGTACCGAGAACTCCAGAGAATCCTATGCCAAGAAAACAAAACCATTCCGAAGATATTTGGAATAATGTACCCACCATGTGGGATCATTATGACCTAGCACCAGAAGCTAAGGAAGCACTCAGGCAATACAGACAAGCTGCATCATCTCAAGAGCATGAAATGACAAGCGAAGATGATATTGTCCAGTCCACTCAAGACCCCTATGCACGTTTTGGAGGTCCTCTGTCCCAGAATCCCTACGAACAAGGATCTTCGTCCTCATTCCAGAACATGGACACATCGTATTATGCACAGCCATCAAATTGACCCCAACCAAACATACCGACCAACACTACAAGTGAAAATACAAACTGGGCAAAAGAAGAAGCATCCCATTGGGCTCATGTACAAGCATCCTCATCAAGAAGGTTGAATCAAATCCTCTCACCTAAAGATCTTGAAGCCCTTCAACAAAAATACGAGGCTCATCTCTTTGAAGACAGCTCAGATGACTCTGACTCAGTCTGTAGCTACAATGCCCATGACGGACGAGACCATTGAGTCCGTACAATTTCACTATAGCAAGTCACTGTTCACTTTTACTGTAGCACTAGGCTAGGGAATGTACTGTTCACAGTACAATTACTATTCATAGTGTGTAAATAATTCCCTCCCGAAAGTTTCGGGTGCCTCTGTTTGTGTCCAGACCCATGAGCTTAGTCCTTGTTTATTTTCCTATCTCCTCTTGTCTATTTAAGGAGAGGTTTGTGTAATGTTCCGGGCAGAGTCCCCTAAATCAAAGAGTGTGCTTTGTGAAAATCCTCTCCATGGCTTTCTAAATTCCTCCTCTTCTCTAGCCTGGTATGATCCTTCGAGAAATGCAGCTTGGGTAGGTTAGAAACATTTCCATCCTGGCATCTTTGAGTGTTTCTAGGCTCTGAACTAAAGGGCTAAGTGGTTTTCTGCTAAGAGGCTGTCCCTGAAGGGCTTGAACGGGAGTTGTTCGCCCAATGTGGGATGCATACCTGCAGGAAATTTACTCTCCTTCCCTAGTTCTAAGTCTAGGTCCATTCATGGTTGGGATAATCAATTATCTCAGAGATTTTATCCCAAATATTGCAAAGCACCTGATTCCTTTTCATAATCTGGAGGAGAATCAGCCATGAATATTTGTGAAGTTAATGGCTCTATGGGGGGGGAATCAACTGTAGGAGTTGAGAAGGATGAAAAGGAAGAAAGAGATGCCGAATCCGATGGAGAAGTTTGTTCGGCTGGAAATAGAATCTGTTTTTCTGGGATGGTAGGATCAGGCTCAGGTTGTTGGATAACAGGATCAGGTTCCTGAGTACCCAAATCCTTTAGAAAGAATTCTAATGGATTTGATAACATCATCTGTTCTGGCCTGTCTCTTATAACAATTGTACTTGATTCTGTAGGTGAGCTTTTTTCTTTTCCTTTTTCCTTCTGCAGGGCCTTGAGGCGATTTCGTATTTCTGCCATATCTGGTTCTCTTCTGTAGGGATTTTCTGGAATAGTGGCAAAAATAGACGGCTGTGGATGTGGGGGTAAATACCCAGTTCTAACAGGAGGTGCCAATAGATCGAAAGGTCTAAACCTTCCTTCTTCAAGAAGTTGAATCTGTTTTTTGAGCTTTTCTATTTCTGGCTTTGGACTTTCGAGATAATGGTACCCAAGATGTTGTCTTGATTCCAAAGCAAATAAGTGAGAAACGATCGTTCGTTCACAAGTTATAAAGGATCAATTTTGATCCCCTAATTAGGGCTCAAAACGGCAATTCATATCATGACCAAATAAATAACGAAATTGAATGCTCAAGCAAATTTTAAATAGTCCATAAACTTAATGTCAAAGAAGGAACTACACCTAATTATGATTAGAATAAAAGTAATTTTATTTTTGGTCGATTTAGAACCTAAAACTGAAAAATTCAGAAATTAAGGTTCTTAATCAAATTATGTGAAATTTTTGACACAAAAGTCAAATTGGCATTAGAAGAAGTATCTTTGTGCATTTTTTATTTTATTTTTTGGATTTTTTGGATTAAAGGTTTGATCAAAAGTTAACAATTTAATTGACTTTTCCTAAAAGGTTGATTTTTTGGTCATATTTTTGAATTTTCAAGAAATTGATTTGACAATAGTGAAATTAAAGTTAAATGGAATTTTTTGGGTAAAAAGTCAATTTTTTAACCTAGGGTTGACCAAAAAGTCAATCCGAAAGTCAACCATTTGACTTCTCGAGTTTTTCTTTAAAATGAGCTAGAAATTGTTAAAAAACGACAATGCAAAAGAAAGAAATGAATAACAACACTTTTTGGTCGAGAGATGGGGCTCTATCGCGATCAAAAATCCAAATCTCGATTTTTTTACCTTTTAATTATGCGTCAACTAAAAATCAGGTGTTAGATTATTTTGTAATTTTTCGACTATATATATACTTATATGTGTATTTATAGCTATTGGATATTATTAACTAATTTTGTCTCTTGGGTGTGCAATAGGATTAACCCCCTACTTTTTTTATTATACTAATCTATTTACTTGCTTTCTCAACCAAAACAAAATAAACAAATGAAGAAAGTGAAAGAAGAGGACCAATTGGAGATGTTCGTAAATGTGGCTCATTTTAAGAGTATAAATAGAAAATAGGTGCACCATGATATTAATATATGAATGCAATTTGTAAGGATTGGGGACCAGTTCCATGAACCCACTCAAGAACCAAACCAGACCGGTGTTCAATTCTCGAGTGGATCCATGGAATTAACGAGCGATTCCTAATTCTAATTTTTAGGATCCGTTCCTTAGTGGGCTATTCCCAATTCCAATGTGGGAACCGTCCACCTGGACCATGCTCGCCCCTAGTGTCAACACTCCCTTTCTCTCCCCGAAATTGTTATGCTATGATATAGAAATTATTCTAAAAGCTTAAGCTATTAGATAAAAGCATTGTTTATTATTTCAATATTCTAATACTTCCCTTCACTCTTAGTTTAGTCTCTCCAATAGGGCCTGGAAAGATTCAAGCTCAAGATCTCTAGTTTTGATACCATGTGAAGATTTTTCGAACCACTATCAACTATTCTAAAAGTTTAAACTGTTAAATGAATGTGTGGTTTATTATTTAAATATTCTAATATCGTTAATGAGTTGCAGTGGAAAATCCATTACTTGGACCATCTTTGGGTTTTATTGACAAGATTGACAATGAATATTAATAATGTCATAATTTTCATACAACGCTTATTCAATTTCATATCTTTTGAAGCATTCATTTAAGTGCCTCAATTTCTAAAAATCTATCAATCAACTGATGCAGTCACTTGCTTCGTCTAAATATTACATGTGTCTTTATTTTACAACAAATGATTTGATATAACTCGATGAAGATGTTAACACTAAAAATTTAGATTAAACACATTGTTGGGCAACACAAATTTGTTTGAAATTGGAAATTTATGTTCAATTTACTCCATAAGCCAAACCGTAAACCCAAAATCTTCCCCTAAAGTGACACGTTAGGTTTAATTTTCTTATGAAAAAACCTAGTGTCCCGAATTCCAGTTTCAATTTGAACAGATTGTTTAGCAAGGAGGTGGCCAACTTGTCCAAACAGTAACTGAGGTGTTGGTGAAACCAAACATGAGCCTTGTTGGGAGGTTCAATGTCGAAGGTAGTTGTGGAGGGAGAAATGGTGGGCACCGAAGATTTAGAGAGAGAGAGAGAGAGAGAGAGAGAGAGAGAGAGAGAGAGATGCCAATCCAATTATAAGTTTTTCAATTTTACTAATTTAGTCATAAACCTATCAATAGTTTACTAATATAGTGCATTGGCTGAAAAATATTGACGTGGATATTGGCTATACTACATGACACAGTCGTTACTAACAATAATAATCTTTGCAATTTAAAAAAAAAAAATCTGAATTTTTTTTACTTTTTAAATTTTTATTTTCTTTTTTTCCTATGCTTTTTTGTTCCATTAAGTCTAGAGAAAAGAAAGAAAAGAAAAAAATTTATAAAAAATTTAGAAAAAAATGCAAAAATTGTCCACATTAGTTGTCGGCCGAAATTGGTTGGAATTACTAATTGAAAAATTGCCAAAAGGTTTAGAATTAAATTGACCAAATTAAAAAGTTAATGAATGAATTGGCGTCCGTACAATAAAGTTGTGATTTTTTTTTTGGTAATTTTCCCAATTATCAATCATCCTATCAATAAATCCAAAAAAACTTTTCATAAAGATCAAATAGAAGAAGAAAGGACTTTGCCTAATCACATCTACTTCAAGTAAGCAAAAGGGACTTTGATTATACAAATCATACCCTGATTGTCTATGCTAACGATGATTACTTCTGGGCATGAAAAGCTAAATGTAACCCCCTAAATCATACTACATTTGCACTGTTCTTTCGATCAACAGGTTTTCCTCTCCCTAACCATATCTCATCTGTGTTCATTAATTAATTTTTAGTATAAATTAATCAGAATTCCACAAAAATCACTAATTACACAGAGAAAGCTCCATGCATGCATGGTCCAAAGTATCTTCCTAGCTGGACGAACTGTAAAGAAAGAGAGGCCGAAGCTTCAATTTAACGCTCGAAACATTAAATTACAATTGAAGCAAGGAAGTTGATTCATCCCAAGGCTTTACTCCATCTAACACTTTTATTAATAGAGTTTAGTCTGAGGGCTATATCAATCACCCAAAACCGAGATAAGAATATCTCTCCCCCTCTTCCATAAACCATAGTCTTGTATTTTCTCTAGAGTTTACATATCGCGTTATGGCCATGATGACCACGACCAGCAAGATGATGCCGCTCTCCATACAGAGGCGGATCAAGGGCGAGGATCGGAGCATGATCACGATGTCCGATGACGGTGCGTTGATGAAGCAGATCACGGACACTCATGCCCCTGATGGCCGCGAGGTTGATGTGAAGCCACTCCTCCTCCTCGTCGAGGACATCCTCAACCGCGCTACCTTGACTGCTGGCACCGGCCCCACCATGGTAATGGAGTAGGAATGATCTTTTTTATCTTCCTTCTTGCGGTGTACTGGATCAAATGCTTTGATGACATTTTACAGATATACTTTATTTAGCTAGGATAGACTTGCCCAGTTTCGTATCACTCGACAGATCTCTGACAAAATGAGTCATATCACGACAATAATCAATCTCAATTATCTGTATTTCTTATGAGTATTATAATCGCTCGTTTCTCATTCTAAATCCTGCGTGCATGGCTCTTGCTGTGTATAGGGATCCCTATACGCGGAAAACATGGAGGACAAGGGTTACCAGGCAAGCTTCAACGCCGTGCTCGACTTGCTGTCCTATACCATCGAGCGGATTTCCTACGAGGTGATTTATGAAAAATGTCATTTTTTGCGCTTCATCTATTTCGAATTTCGCAATGAAATTAAATGAAGAGCAATCAATTCTTTGTTAGAGAAACAAGTTTTTCTACTGACATCTGCCAGCTGGCAACCGTTCCTCAGCTATCCGCGAAAGCGCTGACTGGAGGCGAGGCGCATTCGACCACGCTCGCCATATGCAACATGCTCGCGCCCTTCTCGTGGGACGCCAAGCTGGTGCTGACACTGGCGGCCTTCGCCAAAGACTACGGTAATTCCTGGCTCTTGGCCCAAACCAGCCAGCTCAGCGAGTCAACAAAAATCTTGAAGCAGCTGCCCAAGATGGAGCAGCCGGGCGCCCTCGAGTCCCGCTTCGACGCACTCAATAGCCTCATCCAGGCCATGCTTCGAGTCACGAGGTGCGTGGTGGACCTCAAGGACCTTCCCCCAGCTTACATCTCCAGCGAGGCCCCCGCATGGTTAGCAGCCATGGCCCAAGTCCCAACTGCCGTTTATTGGACCATAAGGAGCGCTGTGGCTTGTTCTAGCGAGATCACCAGCCTCACTAGCTATGGCCTTGAGTATGCGCTCTCAAACTGTTTCGATTTCTCTACTCTCGTTCAATTATAAGGCATTACAATAGCAGAGTTAATCATATTACTGAAAGTATATCTCTAAATTAATATTTATGTAGATGCCTCCCACATGAAATCATAACATGGAAGTGAGAATCTGCAGGGTGGTATCAATCTTGGCTCGCAAACTGACGAACATATGTGAACATATGCAGAAGCAAATTGGCACATGTCGCCAACACATTGGTAATAAATGAGCCACTGATTTATATGAACCCTCTGTTATTTCCTATGTAGTAATTGAAGAGAAAGAAACCTTTTCAGAGAAGACTTAACCGAGTTAACGGTGACGCAGAGGAAAAGCAGCATCTCGAAGCCTGTCAGACTCTCCTGCATCCCTCTGAAACCATCCACGAGGACAATGTGAAGATCCTGAAAAATCTGATTTATCCCAAGGACGATATTCTGCCACTTGTTGAGGGGTCTACAAAACAAAGGGTTCGATCTCTATAGCCAGTCTGACCATTATGCAACAATCATAACCCTTCAGATCGAAAATGATTTGACTATGAGTTTCTGTTCTATCTTGCGACATACAGGTTGATATCGAAATCCTGAGGAGGAAAAACGTGTTGCTGCTGATCTCAGGGCTGGACATCTCACAGGACGAGCTGGCCATCCTGGAGCAAATCCACAGCGAGTCCACGTTGTACTCGAAGCAGCGTGAGATCAACCAGTATGAGGTGGTGTGGATCCCCGTGGTGGACCACCGGGTCAAGTGGACCGATCTAATGCAGGAGAAGTTCGAGGCCCTGCAGTCCACAATGCCGTGGTACACCGTATGCCACCCAAACCTGATCAACGAGGTGATGATCCAGTTCATCCAGGAGAAGTGGCACTTCAGGAACAAGCCCATTATGGTGGTGCTTGACCCACAAGGCAAGGTCGTGTGCCCCAATGCCATTCACATGATGTGGATTTGGGGAAGCAATGCCTTCCCTTTCACTACACTGAGAGAGGAGTCTCTATGGAAGGACGAGGCATGGCGGCTTGAGCTCCTTGTCGATGGCATTGATCAAACAATTCTGGATTGGGTAACGCACAGTCATGTCAAGTTAGCATTTTTATCATATTAATTTAAAGGTTTGTGACATTGAGATCTTCAATTTTGTCCCTCATCAGATTATAAAAGACAAGTACATATTCCTGTATGGTGGCGATGACATTGAGTGGATCCGCGACTTCACCGCAAAGGCACGCCAGGTTGCACTGGCCGCGAAGATCCCCCTCAAGATGGTCTATGTAGGCAAGAGAAGCAAGCGAGAGCAGGTGCAGCGCGTGATCGAAACCATCAACTTTGAGAAGCTGAGCGACGCCTGGCAGGACCTGGCCATGGTGTGGTTCTTCTGGACCCGACTCGAGTCAATGCTCTCCTCGAAGATTCAGCATTGGAAGGCGGACGAGTACGACCTCTTGATGCAGCAGATTAAGAAGCTGCTCATCTTTGACAAGGCCGGGGGGTGGGCAGTGCTGAGCAAGGGGTCGAGCATCACGGTGAACGGGCATGGGACCACGGTCCTGCAGGCGCTGCTCGAGTATGACCTGTGGAAGGAGCACGTGCCGACCAAGGGCTACGGCCAGGCGTTCAAGGATCACCACGACATGATATGCCCGAGCTGCCAGTTCCGGTTCGCGTTCCAGTCCCAGAGCACGGCGGGAAGGATCCCAGAGAGCATTCAGTGCCCGGAGTGCCAGGTACTCATGGAGAGGCTCACCACCTTCGTCTGCTGCCGTGATGATTTTGTTCCCAGCATCTACGAGTGATCAATCAATCGATCAAAAGCCTTTATATGGAGAAGAGTAATATGAATTGTCTTGTGGGACATAATAAAAACATAATAAAAAGCCCTCTGTGTGCTTGAATTTCCCTGTTTCGATTTGCGCTTGGAGCGTGAAGGATGATATCCAATAATCAACATATGATGTTGGAGATTAAATAAGAAATAGAGAGTGTGAACCCCTTACAAATTTTTTGTCTACTCAAGATTTTTGCGGTCCCTCTTCTCCAAACACCCCCCCCCCCCCCAAAAAAAAAAATTATGCTTTTGGTCTTCTTCGGCGAAATTGTCATTATCATTGAGTGATTAATCAGTCAATCACATGCCACATGCTCTACAGCAGTTATTATTTCGCCAGTCTCGATATCTTAAATCAAAGTCTGGAAAGCCAATACTGAAGTACACCAAGAAGAATTCTTCATCGAAGTAGATTGAGAAACACTATTGGCACCGAGCATTTCTTCTTTGAGCCTATTCTTGGCATATGCGTTTGAGAACACTAATCAATATTATTGAAAAGAAGAGAACTCTCGTTAAAACATATTGACCAATTTTGACAATTCTAAAATTATATTACCAGGAAACATCTCAAAACTTATTTAAGAAAACTTAACAACTTTTAACATAGTATTAAGGAAAAGATTCCGTTGTGATATCAGCAAAAATCTGGTGTGGATGGATGACTAAGATTCTAGGAGGACAACGTGGTCAACCCAGAGAATACATGAACGACCTAAACGACGCGCGGCTCATCAACCGACAAAAAGCCAGTTCTCTTCGCCGTTTTTGGCATCCCATTTCACTAGAATTTAATCAATGATGAAATGTCTTCCAATATATCCAAAAAGATGTTTCACCAAAATTGAATCGCAATAAAATACCCTCTGAATATATATGAACCAACAAGCGAATCAACAAAGGTTGTGAAGGATCCATGAGGGAATCAGCAAAGATTGTAAAGGATCCTTTCATGATTTTGGACAAGAAAGTAAATGACAAGAAATTAAAAGGTATGAAAACTAGAAGCAATCGTAGCTAGCCATCTAAATTGCAGAAAAGTAATGATAAAGATAAATTTGCAAAAAATGTTAGGTTGCGTGACTAATTCGGGGGTTACAAAAGTACACTTGGGGTATTATAATTCGTGATTAACAATTACACAAGTGGTTTCTACGACTCCATACTCAATGGTCATTGAGCTTTCACTATGCGATGGCTATTGAGACTTCATAACTTAATGGTTACATTGACTTCACTATCTTCACGGTTTTATTGACTCTACTATTTGTTGATTCCTTCAAGTTATCAATTCATTAAATTGTTGACTGTTTTGACCAAACTATTTTTATCACTTAGTTTGTGACTTGTCAATAATCACCATAAATCGGGCATTTTTGGGTGTCAACGCCCCTTCTCTCTCTCACCCCTCTCTCTCCTCTCTCTCTCTCTCAACGAAATTGTCGTGCTGCGAGACAAAGGACCCGACAAATCACTATTTCAATGACTTCTTCTTCTTCTTTACAGAGACTCCTCAGAAGATCACTCTCTCTAGGGTCGCCTTCCTTTTACGTCAACTTCAAATGCCACCACCGTCGCATTTCCCCCTCCTTCACTCCCACGTCGTCGACGAGTTGGAGTGGAAAATCCAGGTCTTGGAATATCTTTGCATTTTATCAACATGATGGAAAATGGATATTAATGCTGTCACAATTTTTATACAGCACTTGTTTAATGACTTTCAAGCGCTCATTTAATAGTCACAGCTTTTAAAAATTTAGAACTCAAGCGATATCAATCACTTGTGTCATTGGAAAATTACATGCGCCTTTATTTTAGAACAAATAATTCGATGTAACTCGCCAAAGATGTACTTCTGGACCCGGCGCGCAATCACGACCATCAATGTTGAGAAGTTGAGCTACACCTGGCAGGACCTAACCTTGGTGCGGTACCTCTGGACCCGGCTCGAGTCGATGCTCTTCTCGAAGATCCACCTTGGGAAGGCGGACAAGGATGACTCCATGATGCAGCAGATCAAGAGGCTACGAAGCTTCAGCAAGGCCCGGGGTGCGCAGTACCGAGCCGGGGGTCCAGCATCACGGTGAACGGGCACTGGACCACGGTCCTGCCGTTGCTGCTGGAGTACGACCTGTGGAAGGAGCACGTGGTGACCAAGGGGTACGACATGGCGTTCAAGGATCACCACGACAAGATCCGCGACGTGACACTCCCGTGCTGCCGGTTCGAGTTCCAGAGCGCAGGGGGAAGGATCCCGGAGAGCATGCGGTGCCCCGAGTGCTAGAGGCGCATGGAGAAGCTCAACACCTTCGCCTGCTGCCATGATGAGGTTGTTCCCACCATCTGAGTGATCAATCAATTGAAAGCCTTCTTATGGAGGGGCCATATATGAATTGTCTTGCGGGTCATAATAAAAAAGCCATGCGTCTGCTTGAATTCGCTTGTTTTGATTGGTGTTTGGAAGGTGAAGGATGATGTCCATGAAAGTGCTAGTACGAACACCTAGAGGAGATGAATAGGTTTTCGAAATAAACTTTGACAAATAAATGCGGAATAAAATAAATTTCGAGCAAAATAAAGGAGTTAAGGAAGAGAATAAGAACACAAGATTTATAGTGGTTCGGCTTAGATCAAACCTACGTCCACTCTCCAATGCTAACAGCCTTCTGCTGGATTCCACTATACAATCAATAAGAGATTACAACTTTGAACGCAAACACTTAGATGTAGATCACACTATCTCACTAAGTCACTCTTTTGATATTTCTCTCACAATTACAGATGTTTAAGTTCACCAAAGACAAGTATATGATCGAAGGTCGCTCAGACTTTGGAATTATAAATTCTACGCTCCGTCTCTTACTTACTCATCGGTCCTTCATCTCCTTAAATACTCCTCAACTTCCAGACTAGCCGTTGGACACTATCTTGAGGATCGTCTTCCAATCTACCCATTGGACAAATCCGTATCTAAAAGATTTGGTAACCGTTGAGTGATAGAAGTAGAATCCCAAATTGATTCTGATACCCCATACAAACAGAATCTTGGTTTCCATAAGTAGAGCTTCTCCGTATAGAAAGTTCTTGTCTTCAAGATCCAATTGTCAATCAATTAGATTGAGTCAATCAAATCTATCTTGATGTAGAATCCAAACAAGATCACTAGCCGTTATATGTTTAGGGCTTGTGTTATGTTCTGTCGAATTTTGATGTAAAGTCTGAGAGTAATAGACTTTACAATCTGAGTCTGAGTGCAATAGACTTTACAATCTGAACGTAAGTCTGAACAAATTTAGCTTTAGCATAAAGTCCGTCTTCTGGTTCTTCCAAGTATAGATTTTGATAATATCCTTTACACGTTCTATCATCTGTATAGTCTATTACTCAACAATTAAACACGTTAGTAGCCTTTGATTTATTTTGTCATATTCAAAATATTATAAGGGATTTCCCTAACAGTCCAGTAATCAACTTCTGATGTCTGAGATTAAATAAGAACAGGGAGCATGAACCTCTTTTGAGTTATTTGTCCTCTCAAAATTTTGCACTCCCTCTTCTCTTCTCCTCTATTATATCTTTAGGAATAAGTGTTTTTGAAATCCTATGACTTATCAACTAATTTGTGAATGCTAGTATGAGCACCTAGAGGGGGTGAATAGGTGCGAAAACAAACTTTTGCGAAGGACAGAGTAAAACTTTGCTTTTAACCTAAGTCTGTTTAACAATAGACTTTAAAATAGAAATGAGACTCTAACAATTGAATAAAGTTACGAGTAAAGTAAAAGGGTTTATGGAAGAGAATAAGAACACAAGGTTTATAGTGGTTCGGCTTAATCCAATTATACATCCACTCTCCCACACTGACAGCCCACTGACTGGATTCCACTAAGATTCAAAAGAGTTGTTACAGTAACACATCCTTGATTCCACAATGTAGAGACTCTGCTACACTTCATCAAGGTCTCACAAATGGATAAACTCTCTTTTGAGTACAAGTTTATGCTCAACAAATGAATTGACAAAGAACAAGGAGTTTCAGACTTTGGAATTTATCTATCGCGCACTACTTCAAATAATCAGAGCATCTTCCTTATATACTCCTCCATGCCTTAATAACCGTTGGCACCTTCCAAAAGAGTTCTTCCAATCTACCCATTGGATAGAATCAATTAGGGAGATCTTGAGTTACTTAAGGAATGTAACGATAGCCCGCCAATCGTGCTCGCCCATACAATCAAGATCTAGATTTCCATAAGTAGAACCTTCCAAGTATGCTTCGCCAATCAACAGATCCAAATTATCCGAATTAATTTCAAAACGAATAATAGATTCCGATATGCTATATCCAGCCGAGAGATCTTCTTTAGTCGATAAAATCAAATCCTTAAGGAAATACTCAAATCTAGATAAGTCTTCTTCGACGGTCTAGAAACTGTCAATTAGGGTAGACTTTGAATCTTGAGTCTGGTGGTCTGGCGGTCTTCAGACTTTGACGAAAGATTCTGCAATTCTTCAGACTAGATTGATGGAAACGTTTTGTCAGCTTCAAAACACACAGGGAAGTTTTCTCCAACAATCTCCCCATTTTTTATGGTGACAAAACTTTCCTGCAGATTTGGATATTTTTGACATGCAAGGCAATACTCAAGCAAACATGGATATCTCACAAAAGATAATTGGCTTAGTAAATATAGTAATAATTCTACATCCACAGGAAATAAATTAGTCCTGTTAAAAACAACTATCTTCGCCAAGAATACCAACAACGCTTAAGATATTGCAAACATTAAATGATCAAACAATCCAAATCCAAACCAATCACAACCACAACCAAACAAAAGTAAGGTCAATCAAAAATCAAACAAGAGTCAAATCTCAAACAAATCTAAGCAAATCTGCACCATCTCCCCCTTTGAGTCAGCATTAAAAAGGTAGAGACGAAAAGAGAATAAAATTAGGATTGTTTTGGAACGCAAATAAGCTGGAAATCTCCCATCGACTGGACAATTCCTTCCAGCTTTTTCAAATCCTCCTTCAGTTGAGCCACTTCTTCACCCTTGGCATTTGCTTAAACTTGAAGAGCAATGGCATGAATTTGATCATGCAAGGAAACTGAAGAGGCTTAACCTGCATTCTGCAAGTTCTGAACTTCGCATCCCAAGGCATAAATCTGGCCTCACATCTCCATAAGAATATCAAGTAGTCTTCGAAAGTCTGCTGAGTTATCAGTCTGAGTGCTTGCTTCTGTATGTTCAGTTTGAGGAGAATTTGCAAATGATGGCATTTCAGCATGGACACCCAGATTTGGAGATGAAGCCTCATGACCTTCCTCAGGGAATTGAGAAGCATATACATCTTCTGGATCTGCAGGTGAACGGCTAACATCTTCACTAGTAAAAGCAATTGAAGATGTACCTCTTTTCTTAGCAACTCCCCCTATTTCATTGCCTTCAGGCGGTGAGAAGTACTCTTCATGCTCTGTTTCTTCTTGTTCACCTCTGCCCTCTTCTTCTTCTTCTGCAGTCCTTTCTTCCTCTGCTCTTTTTCTCATCGATTCTCTCTCTCCACTTCTTCGTTCAGACTCTTCTTTGTCTTGCTCCTCTCTCTCCTCTATCTTTGGAACAGAACGATGTAAGCTTTTCAATGCAAGAGCGGAAATGGTGACATCTTCCTCATCTTCTTCATCCTGCAAGATGAGTGCTCTTCTTTTCTTGGATGGAGCTGTCATGGGCTCCTTCCCTTTCCGTTTTTTGCAGCCATAAAGACTTGGGGAGTCTTGATAGGGGTTTTCTCCTTAAATCGCTCTAAAGCCTTGTTCAACTCTTTCAGGCGCATTTTAGAAACCATCTTCAGTCTCATCACCATTTGATCACAGGTATGAACACACAGAATCTTGGGAGGCTGAATATTCAAATATCTTAATAGCTTTGCAACAAGTCCTGAGTAAGGAAGTTGTCCCTTGTCTTTCACCATCGTTCTATACATGTGAAACATGATAGTATGAGGCAAAAAGAACTTTTTGCCAGCGTTGATAGCATACATCGACTTTGCTTATGAGTTGGAGACGTCGGTCTTCGAAGTTGACTTTGGTCTAAGGCAATTGATCACAATCTTGTGAAGCAAAATATTTGAGGCATTCATCCTTGAGTACGAAATTCTTCCTTCTACCATTCCATCTCGAACAAGCTCTACCGTCGCATGACCAACAGACACACTAATTGATCGGAATGCCCATCTTTCTACTCCAATCACATCCGCCAATGTGTCCATATCAATGACATAGTCCTAGTCTCGAATACTAAAAGAAAATCTATTAGTATCCAAGAAACTTAGATTAGAATAGAAATAAGCAGTAAGTTCTGGATGAGCCACCATTGATTCAAAACAAAATTGTTCAAGTTGAAGAAGAGTGAATTTCTCTCGCAGCTTCACATTCAGAGAATCAAGGAAATCAAAGTCCACACTTCTTGGGTTGATCACCCCTCGCTTTAGCAACTTAGAGTAAAGTCGCTTGTGTTCCTCCGAGCGAAACAAATCTGTCATGTTGTTTCGAATATTCGCCGCAACACCCATTCTAGACTTAAAATGAGTGTACATTTTGTCATCATCATTCCCATCAAGCTGACTAAGACCTCCAACACGTGGATCACTTGAAATATTCGCAAATGCTCGTTCTGCCAACCCCGCAAGAGCAACTCACAATTGTTCCATTGTTTGCAAAAAGTGGGTTTCATTTCGATACCCTTTCTCTTTCAAAAATTCATCAATATAGTTTAAGGGAGTGCCTCCCTTCTTCAAGGCAGAGTAAAGCTTAAATGTAAAAGCGGACTTTTGAGTTCTTACAGGTTCTACATCTTCAATGATTTCTTCCTCCGCTTGTTATTATACATCATGTAGTTTGGCCCGAGGAGAATGACGCGGTTGAGAATGTTGTGGGCTCTGCTGCTGTCTTGGAGATTTTTCTTCCTCGGTGAGGTCAAAATGTGTAGGACCCTCACGCATATGTTGTGGTCCCTTGTTTGCTATCCTTAAAGACTTTCTTTGGGAAGCCATTCTCATAGTCTTTGAGAGATTGCAAACTGGATTCGCGAGAAAGGTGAGAGCTTTGAAGATTAAACTAAAGAGTAAAAGTAAGAAAGTGATGTTCTATGCTTTTGGGGTTTGTGAGGAAGACAATCAGTATATAAGGCAATCGAAACGAGGCATACGGAACGACGTAAAAGGAAAAATAGAAAATGCCTTTTAAAAAATAACTGTCTTTTTGAAAAAAATAGATAACCGTCATTTCAAAAGATAACTTCTTTTTCGAAAAGGAATGATTGCAATAATCACGAAAACTGGGGAAGATAACATCAATCAATTACAGATTAATAGATTAACGTACCTTTTCAAGATTTTATCCGTGAGATAAATTTCTAAAACCGAAATAACTTACAGTTGTGATTCTCGATCTTCTAAGTCTGAGTATCTTTAGACTTTTATCCCTGAGTCTAAGCTTCTTCAGACTTTAAGACATTGAGTCTGGAACGAATAAGCTCGAATTGACTTTTCTCTAGAGGTTTTGTAAAAATATCCGCTAGTTGATTCTTTGAGTCAATGAATTGAATCAAAACTTCTCCATCTTGAACATGGTCTCTAATAAAATGATGTTGAATCTCTATATGATTTGCTCTTGAATGAAGAATTGGATTCTTGGTGAGATTAATCGCGCTGGTATTGTCACATTTGATCTCAGTGCATGAGTCTTCGATTCTAAAGTCTCTTAGCTGTTGTTTTATCCACATTTGAGAACAACAACTTCTAAGAGCCACATATTCTGTTTCTGCTGTTAAAAGAGCTACAGTGCTTTGCTTCCTCAAAAACTAGGATACTGTCATGTTACCAAGTAATTGACAGATGTCTGAAGTGCTCTTTCTATCAACTCTGCATCCTACTAAGTCTGCCTCTGAATATTCAAGGAGAGTAAAGTCTCCTTCTTTAGGATACCAGAGACCCAAATTAGAGGTTGGTGCAACGTATTTGATGATGTGTTTCGCAGTACTTAGATGAGATTCTTTGGGATCTGATTGAAATCTAGCACAAATACAAACACTAAACAAAATGTCAGGTCTAAATGCAGTAAGATAAAGAAGTGAACCAATGATACTCCTGTATAGTTTATGGTCAACTTTCTTTCCTCATTCATCTTTGTCCAGCTTTGACGAACTTGACATTGGTATATCAGTCTTTTTGCAATTCTCCAAACCGAACTTTTTGACAAGTTCTTTAGCATATTTTTCTTGGTGAATGAAAGTCCCTTCCTTCAATTGTTTTACTTGAAGCCCGAGAAAGAATGATAATTCACCCATCATGCTCATTTCAAACTCTTCCTGCATAGTCTTAGAGAATTTCTTGCATAGATTTTCGTTAGGTGATCCAAAAATAATATCATCAACATAAATTTGAACAAGTAAAAAGTTTTTACTTTCTCTTTTGATAAACAGTGTAGTATCTACTTTACCTTTAACAAAGCCATTTTAGATTAAAAACTTACTTAGTCTATCGTACCAAGCTCGAGGTGCTTGCTTTAAATCATATAGCGCATTTTTCAGTCTGAATACAGAGTCTGGTTTCATTGGGCCTTCAAAACCGAGAGGTTGTTCCACATAGACTTCCTCTTGGATAAATCTATTTAGGAAAGCGCTTTTGACGTCCATTTGGAATAACCTGAAATTCTTATAATAAGCAAAAGCAAGTAATAATCTAATTGCTTCTAACCTCGCTGCTGGTGCATAAGTCTCATCATAATCTATCCGTTATTCTTGCATATATCATTTTGCCACGAGTCTTGCTTTGTTCCTTATGACTTTTCCTTTCTCATTCATCTTGCTCCTGAAAACCCATTTAGCTCCAATAATAGATTTACCTTTTGGTTTAGGAGTCAATTCCCAAACATCATTGATACTGAATTGCCTAAGTTCTTCTTGCATAGCTTCTATCCAGCTTTCATCAGTTAAAGCTTCTTCTATACTCTTGGGTTCTATTTTAGAAATAAGAGCCACAGCACTAGACTCTTCACGCCTTTTGGATCTTGTACGAATCCCTTCATCAATATCACCAATAATGAGTTCTTTGGGATGACTAGACTTGTGCTTCCAGTTGTTGGTTGGTTTGACAGACTGATCTTTTTCTTCATTTGATTCCTCAACAATTGTTTGTTGCTGATTTTCTGAAGTCTGAGCTGCTTCTGATGATTTAGACTTTGTAGAGTCTAGAGCTGATTCAGATTATTCAGGTTGAGTCTGAATCAATTGATTTTGTATAAAGTCTTGAAATTTGACATTCATCGATTCCTCCATAGATTGAGTCTTTTTGTTGTAAACTCTGTAAGCTTTGCTGGTAGTTGAATATCCAAGGAAAATGCCTTCATCTGATTTTTCTTCAAACTTACCAATTCGATCATTTGCCTTTTTCAATATAAAATATTTGCATCCAAACACATGAAAATAGGAAACAATTGGCTTCTTTCCTTTGAATAACTCATATGGAGTTTTCTCCAGAATAGGCCTTACGAAGACTCTATTAATAATATAACACGCTATAGAAACTGCTTCAGCCCAAAAACGAGAGGAAATGTTACTTTTAATTAAAAGGGTTCTAGCCATTTCTTGCAACGATCTATTCGTCCTTTCCACAACTCCATTCTGCTTTGGAGTGTATGGTGAGGAGAACACATGCTAAAAGCCAAATTCATCACAAAATTTAGCAAAGTCTTGATTTTCAAACTTATCTCCATGATCTGTCCGTATACTTGAAATAACATACCCTTTCTCATTTTGAACTTTCTTAGTAAATTTTATAAAATAAGAAAAGGTTTCAGACTTACTTGCTAGGAAATATACTCAAATAAATCGTGAATAATCATCCACTATTACTAGACAATATTTCTTACCTCCAATACTCTGGGTTCTGGTTAGTCCAAAGAGATCCATATGCAAGAGCTACAGCACACGATTAGTGGAAACTTGGTTTATTGGTTTGAAAGAATTTCTAACATGTTTTCCCAATACACACGGTGTGCATAATTCAAATTTTTGGTATGTCAGGTTGGGTAGTCCACGAACAAGCTTCTTTGCAGAGATCTTAGCTATTTGCTTCATATTGATGTGGCCAAGTTTTCTATGCCAGAGATTAGCTTCCTCTTGAATTGAAATTAAACATTAGGATTTTTCTGGTTTGATATCCAAGAGATATATATTCCCATGTCTTCGCCCCGTGAATGTCTGAGAGGAGTCTTTACCGGTTCCTAAACATATTCCTTCTCGAAAGTTGATTTTGTAACCTGTGTCGCACAGTTGACTAATACTCAGCAAGTTATAGTTGAGTCATTCCACTAAGGAAACGTTACTGATTGTGAGACTTACAATTTTTACGGTTCCGTATCCCACAATTCTGCCTTTACTATTTCCTCCAAAAGAAACTTTTCCATCATTAACTTGCATAAGCTTTATGAAACAACTTGAGTCTCCTATCATATGTCTTGAGCATCCACTATCCAAGTACCATTTAACATTTTTCTTGATAGTGACCTACATTTAAAAAATGAACCCAAGCTTTCTTTGGTACCCATACTTTCTTAGGTCCAATGGAGTTAGTGCAATATACGGTCTTTGCCCAAACCTTCTTAACAAGTTTCCAAATCATAGGATATTCTTTCTCAAAATGTTCTGAGTTATTGCACTTAGAACATTTGAGAGCACTGCGGCCTATAGGTTTTACAAAGACTTTATGGAAATGATTTCTATAAAAATCTTTTGTAGGTCTTTGTTTAATTCTTTTCTTTAATTTAGGAAAATCAATTAGAGGAATGGTTCCAGCGGTCATTCCCAACCTGATCTGTTAAAGTAAGGTCTTTGTCTTTGAAAGAATATTTTCTAATTTCTCAGATCCTATAGAAAACATTTTTGAAACACTTGAGATATCATTTTTCAAAAGCACATTTTCTTTTGAAAGAGAGTCTGCATTTTTGCATTTTCTTTCAAAGTAATAACACTTTTATCTAAATTTTCGACATTTTCTTTCCAAACAATCTCATGTTGCTTTAGTATAGAATTTTCTCTTTTTTAGTTCGGAAATCCTCTTGAAAGAGATTTTGAGACTAAGACACAATTCATCAATATATTTAGAGACTTTAGTAGGAATTTTTAAATTACTTACCTCGATCTCACTGTCTGAGTTTGAGTCTGAATCTAAGTCTGATTGTGCCATTAGACAGATATTAAAATAATCATCATCACTCTTTTCGCATTCGGTATCACTCCAAGTTTCTGCTTTAAGAGATTTTCTGTATTTCTCAGCTTTTCCTTTCTTTTTCTTCAGTAAGGGACAGTTGGGTTTAATGTGTCCATTTTTCTTGCATTCAAAACAAATTACATCTTTATTGGAATCATCATCATCAGCTGATTTATTTTGAAACTTTTGAGAACTTTGTTTCTTCGAATTGAATCCTCTTCCATTTTTGTTCAGTTTTCTGAACCTTCTTATCATGAGAGCAAGCTCTTCATCGTCCATATCGTCTTCAAAATCTATAACATCAAAATCATCATTAGATTTTAATGCAATTGATTTTTTACTTTTAGGATCTTTATCTTCATTGATTTGCTCCACTTCATAAGACTGAAGGGTGCCAACCAATTCGTCAACAGAGAGTGGCATGATCCTTTGTGTCTCCCTTATTGAGGTCTTTATGTGATTCCAATTTTTGGAAAGTCCACGCAGCAACTTGTTAACCTTTATGGGTCCAGATATTGGTTGACCTTGATACTCAAGACCATTCACGATTTTTGTAAAACGACTAAACATGTCAGTGATAGATTCTCCTGGTTTCATCTTGAATGCTTCATATTGTCCAAGCAGAATATTGATTATGGTTTCTTTCACTCGATCGGTTTCTTCATAGGTGATGTGTAATCTATCCCAGACTTCTTTAGCTGTTTCACAAGAAGATATTATGTTATATTCAATAGGAGATAATGCACAATATAAGGAATAAATTGCTTTTGCATCGAGAGCTTGTCTCTTCGTTATCTCTTCTTAAGTCATTTCACTGGACTCAACAACTCATTTTCCTCTTTCTGAGACTATTGCAGCTTTAGGATTGATTCCTTTGTCTACCACGTTCCATTCCAAAGGGTCTTTTGATCTTAGGAATGTCTTCATTTTGTTTTTCCAAATGCTATATTCATTTCCATCAAAATAAAGCGGTCTGGTATTGCTTTGCCCTTCAACCAGACCTGGAGCCAACATACTAGCCATGGATCGTTAACTCCGAAGTAAGAACACTTCAATTTAAATAAGTACACAGGCTCTAATACCAATTGTGAATGTTAGTATGAGCACCTAGATGGGGTGAATTGGTGCGAAAACAAACTTTTGTGAAGGACAAAGTAAAACTTCACTTTTAACCTAAGTCTGTATAATAGTAGACTTTAAAATAGAAATGAGACTAACAATTGAATAAAGTTACGAGTAAAGTAAAAGGGTTTAGGGAAGAGAATAAGAACACAAGGTTTATAGTAGTTCGGCTTAATCCAAGCCTACGTCCACTCTCCCGCACTGATAGCCCACCAGCTGGATTCCACTAAGATTCAAAAGAGTTGTTACAGTAACGCCTCCTTAATTCCACAGTGTAGAGACTCTGCTACACTTCATCAAGGTATGACAAATGCATAAACTCTCTTTTGAGTACAAGTTTATGCTCAACAAATGAATTAACAAAGAACAATGAGTTTCAGACTTTGGAATTTATCTATTGCGCACTACTTCAAATAACCAGAGCATCTTCCTTATACACTCCTCCATGCCTTCATAACCGTTGGCACCTTCCAAAGGAGTTTTTCCAATCTACCCATTGAACAGAATCAATTAGGGAGATCTTGAGTTACTTAAGGAATGTGACGACAGCCCACCAATCGTGCTCGCCCATACAATCAAGATCTAGGTTTTCATAAGTAGAACCTTCCAAGTATGCTTCGCCAATCAACGGATCCAAATTATCCGAATTAATTTCAAAACAAATAATAGATTCCGAGATGCTATATCCAGTCGAGAGATCTTCTTTAGTCGATAGAATCAAATCCTTAAGGAAATACTCAAATCTGGATAAGTCTTCTTCGACGGTCTAGAAAGCATCGATGAGGGTAAGGCTTTAAATCTTGAGTCACGGTGGTCGGCGATCTTCGACTTTGACAAAAAAGTCTGCAAATCTTGATTAGATGATGGAAACGTTTTGTCGAACTTCAAAACACACAAGGAAGTTTTCTCCAACATAATTTAGTTCTAAAGTTTTCAAAAAATATAATTAAGTATTAAAACTTTTACAAAAGTCTGATCAGTCTTAAAACTTGTCAAGTTGGTCAAATCAAGCCATTACATTGATCACTTTTGGAAAGTTTTAGAACTCGATTGTATTATCATGACAAATTTTAAAATTTAATTGTATTTTTTGAAAGTTTAAGTATTGATTATACGTTCTTGATAAGTTTTAAGACTTGTAGAATAATTATCCCTATCTGTAGTCTTCTCGAAATTGTCATTGTCATTATTGTTATCGTCCTATGAATCGTGTGACATGTGCTCTATCGCGGCTACATTAAAAAGAACTCTTCAACAAATTGGGTCGAGAAACAGAATCGCTAGGCTGAACGCCTCTTCTTCGAGCAAAATTTTCAACACACATCTTTGAGACCGCAATTCCATGCAATTAAACATTGGGAAAACTCTTATCAAATCATATCAACAATTCTAAAGCCATACTTAATTAGAAGAGTATTCAGGTTGGCCTCCAAAAGCCTGCATTCTCGAAGCAAATTTAAGGAAGCTCAAATAAGTGGTTTTAACATGGTATTAGGGGACAAAAAATTGGATATAATGTTACCAAAAGTTTGGTGTGGACCGATGACTGACTATGGTCCGAGGAGGACGACGTGCTCAGCCCAGAGACAATACACGGACGACCGAAACGACGTGCGGCTTATCGACCGACTGCCGTTTTTGGCATCCCCGCTCTCCCTCACGCGTCTCAAAATCGCCGTGCATCGGGACAGAGAGAACCCCAGGATTTGCTTCAATGGCGGCTTCTTCTTCTTCTTCTTCTCTGCAGAGACTCCTCAGAAGATCGCTCTCCGCAAGGGCCGCCGCCACCTTGCGCCAACTCCCGCCGCCGGCGGTGATCGACGGATCGCCGCCGAAAACCCCTCTCCTGGGCCCGCTCTGGGGTTTATCCGGTCGGACGGAGAATGCGGCGGGACCTCAGGTCCTCCCCCCGCCGGTCTTCCCGTCCTATCCCTTCGGGCTCTATCTAGGACCGATTCCCTCGGGCTCTTCCGTCGAGAGCGAAGAGGAGGATCCCGCGGGCTCGAGCGACGCGAACGCCGTGTGGGCCGACAGCGTGAAGAAGAAGAGGAAGAGGAAGATGAACAAGCACAAGTATAAGAAGCTCCGGAAGCGGCTTAGGAGGCAGACCTAGGTATTCTCCGGGGGAATTGTACTTGGATCATTAGGCCATTACGATTCACATGACTCGATTAGATTTTGTTTATCCTTTGTTTTGAATCCTGCTGAGAGGTGGAATAGATCGTTCGATGTTGAAATTGGGTGGCTCTGAGCTGATTTTTGCTCTAAAGGTTTTTCTGAGACATTATGTTTTGTATGACGGACGGATTTTGGGCGGAGAAAATAAGTTTTTCGTTCTTAATTTTGCGCCTGCCTTCACCATTGGGTATGCTGTATCTTTATCTGCACCCATTGCCTAATCTTTCGTGCGCGGTTTGTAAGGTTATTGTGCTTTGTTTCATGTGCTGCCGTTGGGAATGTTGCCTTACCTCAGGTGCATCAGCTTTTCCACTCTTTCTTCTGCATTATCCTGTTGCCAAGGCAAGAAATTTGTGTATCTTTCTTCTGAATGTGCATCGTGCATCTGTTGTCGTGGGTTCTTGGTGTCTCTATTAAATGAAGCATTGTGGCTACTTGGTCTGGCCGTGGTCAGTTTGCCTAAGTGGTATGGCAAATCTTATGGGCCTGAAGGTGTGCTCCTTCAGATGGTAATGTAGGTGGTGCTTGGCTGAGTAATTGTTACACGATTGTTCACGTCCTTGCTTTGTATTGGCGGGAATAGAGTTCCCTAGTTAAGGTTGGATAGTTTAAGGATTAGAATTAATGAACTCCAAGTTTTATGCCGATGGGTTGACCATGCCATGCTCATGTATGTAACATGTTCATTCATAAATAGTGCACTGCACTCTACCCAAGAGTACATATCGTTTGTAATACTGGCGGAATGGACATCTATACTGCATCTTAATTTGGTGCATACTAACATATGAGTGGCTGTTGGGCAGTTCTGTATCAGCATGGTCAGTTCAAATGGGAGTTTGACAACATGAGATAGCCACTGTAAAAGACTCAGTATTACAAACAATTGGAAGGTTCATTACCTTATAATGCATGACACCATGAGAGTGCATACACATAGTGGATTAAAAGGTGCTGAAGTTCGGAATGAGTTTAATCATCAAACCTCAGTTGAATGCTAAGAAGACAATGATGAGCACATTCATTTACCTTTGAAGGATCCAAGATGTGTTTCCTGGATCTTTGAAGTTCAGCTTGTCAGTCGCTCAGTATGTTGAATAGATGTTTGGCTGTACTTTGCCTGCAAGAGCACAAATATACTTGTATCATAAATGTGAATAGTGGCTTTTGACAGCGCTCTTTGTGGCAGTATGGAGACCAAGGCAGGTGCTAGGACTTAGACTGATTGCTTGAAAATTTCTTTAGTAGATCAGTGCATCAGACTATTAGTAGAAGATATGATTGGGAAAATCATGGAAATACCAGTGGAGTTGCGGAATGATGCAGATATTCAGAAGATTAAAAGATTATATAACATAAGGCATAAGAGTTAGACTGAGGGAAGATGAAATAGTTGTCAGCTAAATTGGTGGAGAGATGGTGGTTGCCTGAGTGCCCTTTACCTAAGGATTATACTGTAGACTCTGTCCTTTTCTCTTATAGCTGTATTGTTTACGTGGATCGCCTGCAAAAGTGTAGAGAAAGAGCCATAGATAGGGTATTATTAGATGAAGTGGACAAATGCTTTTGCATTGACAATGATTGCTTCTTTGATAAACTTCTCGCCATATAAGCTTGAAAGAGTGTTGGAATTCGGGTTGTGCAACCGGTATTCCAAAAATCTGATGTTGAACCCACGCGCCCATCCAGGAACGATTAGAACCTTTTTTTTAATGATGCTGGAAGAAGATGAATTACCTTTCTTGAATGAACATGACTTGTCTATTGCTTTATATTTCTATTTGTTTTGTATCGATAATTTAATTTGAGCCGTTTTGTTGCTCATACCATTTTGTTGTAACTACTGCTTGTCTCAGTTTTTAGAGAAACTGAAGTAAAAAAATATTAGAAACCGATTTCTGGGTAGACCCTAGAACTGGATCAGGAAAAAAAGGATAGATTATAGGACAAATAGTATAGGTTCCAGGTTTCAAAAATTGAGAATTGGTTCTAACGGGATAAATTTTAGGTTTCAAGTCCGGAACCGATCAACTCTAGTTGGAACACTTCGATAAGGTTTAGGTAATTAAACACCATTGACCCCAGTGCATACCTTCATTGATTTAGCTGAGCTGAGCTGTATGGTTGCAAAAGGTCTTTGATCGCTGGATGAACAACAACCTGCTGATACCATGCTTCCATACCCGCAAGAGTATTATGAACTTTTATCAGTTCCTTCTGATGCTCCTACTTATCGGCCCTGTGACTTTACTATGGGGGATTTGTGTGGAAGAATTAGTTAAAAAAATTGCATGAGTATCCGTTGGTCCACTGCCAGCCATGTTATTGCATCTGTCAGTAGTTATTCATATCTGAGCTCAATAAGCAATTCAAGGAAATAACTTTTACCTGAGAATGCTTAACCGTTTGGCTGATTCTCTGGCTTTTTGATGGATCGTTGGTTGCGAGTACTTGAAAGGAGCTGAATCTACATATCTATACTACGATGGTAACAATATGAACCACTCAGATCCGCATTTATGTTTCTGCTGAGAGACATGTCCTGTCATCCCATCAGTGGAAGAACGAGAAGATGGATTAAGGTGGCAGTGAGCCCCGTTCCTTTCTCTCTACCTGCCTCAATTTTCTGGGACCCGTGATGATATGAACATGCTTTCCTCCTGTTCCTGCTCTCATTCCTCGTTATTCATTAATTACGTTGGTTGTTGTTTAGTCGCATTCTCTATGGGAATAATTGGTGCTCTTGCCAATGACCCGGGTTCCGGCCTTAGTCCAGGAATTTGGGTCCCCTAAGTTGTGGGGGATCATGCATTGCTTTTCACTGTGGAGACAGGGCCTACCACCAGAAAGGTTCAAGTAGAATATGTTTTCATATCATGAGGTCCACCAGGTTAGTTTGACTGACTAAACATGTAGCACATGCGATCCGGTTACTTTCTCGCAATCCCCTTTCTGTTTGTCTTGATACGTCTTTAATAAATGAAATCTCCCTTATCATGTTCTTGATTAGATGTCGAGGTAAATTTGCTGTGTCTTCTTCCCATGCATAGTAGTCCTGCACTGATCAAAAGCGAAAGGTAAATTGTCTGTGAGCTAGCTTAGAACTGGTGGAGATCACATGGGTACATCGGTTATTTGTTCAATGAGATAGACAGCTATTCAGTTGCTGCATTGATAAGGCAAATGCGGGATTCGCGTGTCCTCTTATCTCGTGATTGAAATTGAGCCTATGGGACGATCTTTGGTGATTGACGATGACGATTGATAATCTCAATGCCTTTGATGATGAATTGGACAATTGGTTGGGTGCATGTGCTATACACATATGGAGCAGTAACTATATATGTAGATACATGAGGTGAATCGGTCTAAGACTTGGCAGTTTTACTGCCATCAGATCTTCTTTTCGAGGACCAGACCAGACAAAAGAACATGATGATTTACCCATGCTTTGGTCCAGCACAGGGATTTTCACCTCTTGGAAAATGCTGTTTGTTACTGGTGTGTGCTGTCTCTTTGGCATCTCTTTTGGGATGGTAAAAGTTGAAAAGTGTGAAAAGGGGATGAGAATCCTTTAACGTCGTTTGACGACCTTTGGGATGGCAACTGTTGAGCTTCCCGGTCAATGGGTTTTTCTGCCAAACCGTCTTCATCAAGCCTTGGTGTTTTCCTCCCTATTCTTGTCATTTCTTTAATGCAGTGTTGCTTTTCGGTGTTCAAGAATTCGCTCGTTAGGAAAAAGGAAAGGATGAATTAGATTCTTTTTCTCCAAAAGTAATTGACTTGATTCGCGCCCTAGAGAATCGGGGAGACAAAATAGAGGCGGAGAAGTATATGGAATTCAGTTCGCCAGTAAAGAAAAGTATTCGATGCTTGGAGCCGTGGAACCGAGTTATATTCTAACTGCGGATCAGCACATTCGGACGATGCGAGAGTTCATCTCTGTCTAGAGGCGGCCCTTTTTGTTTTTCAAAGTTGATTAATTAGGTATAAAGTCGAGAGGGACAGCAAAACCTTAAATACGTTAAAAGCTATGGTCTTTCCTTGAAGTGCCGTTATCTAGAGGTGAACATATGTTACAAACTCTTTGTTAATGAGCGCTTTTGAAATTCTTGTTAAACATATTTAATTAGGACATATTCGATCTTTAAACCATCAATTGTGATGCGCTTTTGAAATTCTTGTTAGACATATTTAATGAGGACATATTCGATCTTCAAATCATCAATTGTGCATAGCACGATGATAAGAGACATTAAAAATTGCAAATAAATCTTCGTTTTGGTCATTTAATAATCGGCAAATCAAATTTATAAATTAGGTGGCTATACCTTATAATACATAAACGAGGGAATACCTTTGAGAAGTGAAAAAATGAGGAGAGGCATGGGTCGGATCGGAGTGGAATACGAGGTCCAATTTTGCTCCAGCTGGACCTGTAAGACTTAGCTATCCCTTTCGGTCGGTAAATATAATCCACGTAATTGACAAAGGGAGGGTCCATCGCAATCATAGTATAAAATTAATCATTTATCTTTGCGCAGATCCCCACTTCAATTTGAATTTTCTTTTGCCCTCAACTGTTAATTTCTCTTGCACACGCCACTCCCCTCCCCTTTGATAACTCAGCCCAAAAAGTCACTTGCATGCTGTATCACAACTAAGGACACAACATCACAAATTAAGTACAGTCTAATGGCCAGCCATCTAATCTGTCTTAAGATAGAGCTTAGGAATCCTTGTTTTTCTCCTCTTTATCTCTTTTGGCCGGATCCACTGAAAAGGGTTTGATCCGAATTTTGTTTTTCGCTATGAAATCCCGGTCCAGCTCAAGTTGAAATTTTGCACATGTCAAAATGGGTTGGTGACGGTTTCAAGCATATATATACTTTGCTTGTTCGGTTTAACAATCCGGATCCTTGCGAATTTCGTCTACGCATCTCGATAATTTAACATCGAAGTCATGATCCGACGACTCGCTTGTTCTTCGATCGACCTTACTTTATTGTGTCGCTGTCCGTGCCTGAATCCGAAAGACGTTCCGGAGCTGGTACCGTGCATCATTTCGGTGCATAAGGATTAGGAGTGGGAGACTCATTTATTTCCTTTTACAAGCCTAAAGGCATGAAGGAGTGCAGTTAATCAAAACATCTTGCAAAATGGACCCCACAAAAAGGGAGAAAAGATAAATTATTAAAACAAAACGCCCGCGTTGAATAATGGTCCGTCCCCTTTCCTTTTCCCTTTCCGACCTACATTTTTAATTAAAAAATATAAAAAAATGGAAGGCAGCTTAGAAAATAAGAATATTAAAATATTAAAAAATATTAAAAAATAAAAATTTTCTTTCTTTTAACAACCCAACAGCACCGAACGCTCGTCCCTACTAAGTAAGAGCGAAGAAACGAACTCATCCTCTCTCTCTCTACTCTCTCTCTTCTCTGTCTCGCAAGTTCAGCTCAAAAGCAAAGAATGGAAAAGGCAAAAGGGGACGGAGGGCTGTCGATCTGAATTTCGCCAGAAAAGAAAAGCCCGTTTTTTTATGAGTCGTTGCGCAGCCGGGAAAGGCGGAAAGTTTGCTTTTTTTTCTCTCATCCTCCTCCTTCTTGGTGTGGAAGGAGCAGAGCATAGCGAGTGGGGGGAGTGAGGGAGTGAGGGAGTTATCGGTGGGCGATCATCATCGTCGTCGTCATCGTCATGGGGGGCGTGACGTCATCGATGGCGGCCAAGTTCGCCTTCTTCCCGCCGAGCCCGCCGACGTACAAGCTGGTGACGGACGACCTGACGGGGCTGCTGCTGCTGAGCCCGTTCCCGCACCGGGAGAACGTGGAGGTGCTGCGGCTGCCGACGCGGCGGGGGACGGAGATTGTGGCGGTGTACGTGCGGCACCCCATGGCCACCTCCACCCTCCTCTACTCCCACGGCAACGCCGCCGATCTGGGCCAGATGTACGAGCTCTTCATCGAATTGAGCATCCACCTGCGCGTCAATCTCATGGGGTATAATATTCGTAGCTCGCTGGCCTCTTTTTTGACGGTTCTCGCTCTTGGTGTGTGATCTTTTGAGCTGGGTGGTTGCTGCTTTTGGACTTCTTGGGCTATTCGTGAATCTGGGTTTCGCTTCTTCTTTTTTCATTTCTTTCCGTTTTTGGGCGGCTCCCCTTTTTCTGGTTCTTGTTGTTGTGTGGAATTGCGTAGCTGGTGGTTTTCTTTGTAAGCAGGGAGAATTTGCGGGGGATTATGTTGAGCTTTGAGCTGGTAATTATGGGAGATTCAGTTGATCTGGTATCTAGCTCTTGTTAGAGCCCCTTTTGTGGCCTCGATAGTTGAGGAGTTGAGCCGATTGAAGTATTTGGAGAAACGATAAGCTAGACTCGTTGTCCACTGGTGGATTCAAATTTCGAAGATGATGTTGCTTGGATAATTGGGTTCCTATCCATTGTTTTCTTCTTCTGCTTACCTGATTTAGAAGTATAGCTACGTTTGATCTTTTACTTTATCATCAGCTTACAGTGAATGGTGAGACCATTTTAGTGTTTCGGCAATGGACTAGTCTTCACTGTAATCAGGAGGGGCTCACTCAAAGCTCAGTTTTTCTTCTGTCCAGTTGGAAACACCTCTTTCCCGTGTCTTACATTAACAATTGACTCTCTTAGAGGTTAGGTAAAAAAAAAAATTTGTGAAAATATTCTAGAGGTTAGTTTAGTTTTTAAATCACAGAAAGTCAGTCAATGTCTTTTCTCTGCAGCCTGCAATGTCTACATGTGCAAGCAGTCCATAGAAGTGTCATTCAAGTCAGTCGTTTGTTTAATTTATGAGATATGTATATAGCCAGACGATTTAGTTAAAGTCATCAATTGTGCAGTCGAAGTAATATAAAGGTCTGACATACTTTTTTTGAACTTTAACGGCATTCATAATTGCGAAAATTTATATTTTGGAAATAATTTAAAGTTAGAAGTAGCTAAACTAATTTCAGTAAATTTAGAATACACCTGCCTCTTGGAATCTGACTTTGATAAGCTCTATTCAACTGATTTTTTATGTAAACTCTGTATGAAGAATGCATATGAACAGCAAAAGTCATGTGAGATTTGCCAGTTTGCACCGTTGTAGCTTTGAAGTAATCTTTTCTATTTCAACTTGAAGTCTTACTCTTTGCACTGAACATCTAAACTTGAGTCCTTCAGAGGTTTCAAATTTGTTCATGAACCTCTCTAGGATATGAAATAATTGATCTCCATGTCCATGTTCAAAAGCATGTATCGCAGAATACATAATTTAATTTCCAATGAATGATACTAGTTCTAATGAAAAAACATTACTTCCGCAGGTATGATTATTCAGGGTATGGACAATCATCTGGAAAGGTGTGTTAGAATCTGAAGAAAATTTTATCAAGTAAATAAGTATGATGTACATTTAATATGCTTTCTGTGGAAGCTAAAAGCTTTATTTTGAAGAGAGAAGCTTTTCTGAAGCCAATCCCTTTCATTGTCGCAGCCAAGTGAGCAGAATACTTATGCAGATATAGAAGCTGCTTACAAGTGTCTTGAAGAGAGTTATGGTGTTAAGCAGGAAGATATTATCCTTTATGGACAATCTGTTGGTAGTGGCCCCACTGTGGATCTTGCTGCAAGACTGCCTCAGCTAAGAGCTGTTGTTTTGCATAGCCCTATACTTTCTGGCGTGAGAGTCATGTATCCTGTAAAGCGTACATACTGGTTTGATATATACAAGGTAGTGATACTCTTGATTAATATTTCTGTTTCTTCTCCTGCTCAAGGATTAATTCTTTTGCTCACTTGAAGTGACAATTTTGTTGCTTGGCAGAATGTTGACAAAATTCCACTGGTTAATTGTCCAGTCCTCATCATTCATGTGAGTATATATTTCTTCATATGGCTATATTGTGCTTGACTGGCAAACCACCATATGCATGAATTGATCTAATGCAAATTCTTCTCTTTATGTTCCATGGAATCAGGATGACAACGATTTGGTTTTTATAAATTATGCAAAAATTCTTTGTGTGAAGACAACTAACCAAGTGCCATAATTTCTTTAATCTTTTCTCACATTCTAATACCACCCTTTCGCTGCTTCTCTTTGTTCTTTGAAGCTTGAGTTCTCAAACATGTAATCATGTTTCTTCTTCATCGGGAATTTGCTACCCTTTCTTTAGTATTCCAGGAATGTAAGATCCACAGCATGCCTCTGGAGACATCATGTTTGGATACTGTCCTGTCAGCTGACCTTCAGTGCTGACATCATAAGCAAGTAATAGCAATACTTTTCTACATGACATGTCATTCAGAAATTGTTAAGGGAGTTTGGTAGAGGCGCTAATGTGCATATGGACCATTGAGTATGGTGGGTTCCACTGGATCCCACGGTATAGATGTATTACCCATAACATGCTGACCCAAAGCTTTCTCCATGTCATCATGTGCAGGGGAGCCATATTCGAGTGGAAGAATGGCTCTCGTATTGGCTGTTATTGCTTTGGTGTGGACAGTCGGATGATAATATTATGGCCTGTAACGAAAAACTGCTGCATGCAGCCCCCCCTCCATTTCTTTTGGAGGTTCACAAAAATGTGAATGCTTTGTTTGGAGAAGTTTCATTGGTACCGTAATGTCAATGAAATTTCCTTCTCGAGGATAAAATATTCTACATACGTTATGTAGAACTACGGTCCATTAGAGTGGAGGGGATGAGGGGACATTTTTCGTGTCATCTCTGATCTGACACAGTTGAAAATTTAGCTAATAATGCGGTGAAAACAAACCAGAGAATTGAAGAGTAGATGCACTGTCAGAACACGCTTTGTGGTCCATCTAATTCCTGCAGATGATCTAGACATGACTTCTGTGCAGTTTTCATTTATTTAAGAGAAGTGGCTGTACCTTCTGTAAACAGTACTCTGGAAGCAAGTACCCATGCAAATTAGCAGGTCTAGTCTGGTCTTCTGGCAGTGGAAAATTATACAACACCAGCTGAAAGTTGCATTCGGTTGGTTGTTTCCTCTTATATCATTTGCTTGGAACAGAAAGCATACTCCAGACCCTTCTATTTTTATGAAGAAATTCCCAGAAAGTCATTGTTTCAGTAATAGAAGGATAAAAACATTGCAGCGAGAGAATGTTAAGTTAAAGCAATAGTTATAGGAGTAGGCATATCATAGCGAAGAAAGTGATGGGACCTCTATATGAAATTGGAGATACCATTAATATGCTTATCCTGCTCTTGACTTGCGTGCTTCCTTTTTCTGTTCTTTTGCAGTTGAAGACCTAGTTTACTTTCATGTTTGTACAGAAGAATGCTTAGAGTAATTTATACCATTTACAGGGAACTGCAGATGAAGTTGTTGATTGCTCCCACGGGAAGCAACTGTGGGAACTGTGTAAGGAGAAGTATGAACCCTTATGGATTAAAGGTGGAAATCACTGTGATCTAGAGCAATTTCCTGAATTTATAAGGCATCTTAAAAAGTTCATAAGTACTGTCGAGAAGTCTCCTTCCCAAAGATACAGCTCCAGGCAAAGCACAGATCAGTTCGAGCAGCCCCGCAAGAGCACTGATGTGTACGAAGTGTCTAGAAAGAGCACCGACAGGAGAGAGAAGCCGAGGAAGAGCACAGACAGGCCCGAGAAGCTGAAAATCAGGGTCTCAGCGCTGATAAGCTAGAGAAATTACGGATCTCTTTTGACCACATGCAAAGGTCCCGGAGAAGTGTGGATTGCCACGAGAAATCCAGAAAGAGCATTGATCACCAGTTGGAAAAGGGACGGAAGAGCGTCGACCGGCTGGATCGGATACGGAATGGATAAAGATTTTAAAAGCGAGATGTCAGAAGCGAAACACGATGACACGATCATCCCATCTTGCCATATAATACCATTGTATAATTTTATGCATGACCTTGGTTGTGTGGGGATTATTGATTTATCTCTTGGATTATGTTTTCTCTGGTTGTGTAGTTGGCTCTGGCTGTGGAATCTTTATATCACTATGACAAAAAGAGAAGAGGCTTTGGCGTTAATTAAACACCCAATGACCCCAATGCTGGTTTTCCTTGTTCATTTCCCAAGACTCCACAAAGTCTTCCCTATCTGAATTGCGTCAAGCTCAAGTATATTCCTTAGCATGAATTCTAATTTTACCATTGAGTTTGGTAAATGATATAGACCTCGGCAAAAGTCTTTTTGAGTGATGTCTGTGTTCTCAAACCAAAACATGATTTAAACTTCATAATCTCTGATAATGCAACAAAACTGAGGCAAGCAAGCGCAGAATTTGTGAAGTTAGTTTGCTTCTATGAACCCCTCAACCAGCACAGATCCAGTTTTCAGAATATAATTAACGCCATAAAGATAATATAAGCTCAGAATGAGCAAGAGCATCAATTTCTTCAAAGAGTAAAAACTTTTCTCAGTACAATAAACAAAATTCGATATGTTCTACTCCAGCACACTCATGGACAAAAGACTCGTCATCCTTTGACCTAAAAAATTGGCACCAATGATGCTGGGTTAAAGCAGTAAACAATAGACAATTGTGGGATGCTCATCTTGCAACAATTTGATTGGGAAAAGGAAAAAGAGTAAAGACAATGGAAACCATGGAGACTTTATTTTGGTGGTTCTACTCTTCAATGACTCGAGATTCAATCCGCCTTCCGATATGCACCAGTGTCCATTGAAAGATTCTAAGAATGGTAATTCCACTTGATGGGCATCAACAAGCGCCAGAAACCACAAAATCACGGAGCTCTGTCAAATGGCTTTGTATCATTGTAACAGACATCCCACACAGCTTCCATCGCATCCTTTGCAGCAGCTTCTGAGCAGTGAGGGTTCGCAGTAACCGACTTCATTACTCTTCTCCTCACACATTCCTTAGAAATATCAAGACAAGATGAGCATGACCAAACATAATTAATCAAACGCTCAAAAAGTACAAAGCATTGCTCATGTAGTCAATATGTAAAGGGAAGATCATATCTGAAAGAGCACTGTGCAAAGTGCTGAAAAACTAAACTGCAAAGCATAGTTTGCTAACCATTCAGTAGCTGTCTAAGAAGACAGTAACTAACGAGAAAATAATGGTCACAACCTGACCCAAGTCAAATGGATTTCTAGATTTCAATGAAGTAAATAGGCTAGGAAAATTTACTGCACAAGTTTCAGTATGAGGATTTGCTTTGCTTTTTCCTTTTGGGTTTGAACATGAGAGCTGGACTCAGATTATGAACAGCATTTTTGTTGGTCCATAGGCAACTAATTGAAAGATCCCCACTGCTTATATTTTTCATGTGATCTGATTCTCTACAGACTTTCCTGACTGCTAGTCCCAAATTGAACTAAGAAAATGCAAGCCTCCTTGATCATCTAAATTCCTTCTTTGCTGCCTCTGCTTAAATATTTGATAGCATCATCGTTGTCATGGCCTGGACCATAACGTTTCCTAATTGCAAAAAATTCTGAAGTAAAGCTCCATAAGAAGTTCTCCAATCAGAGAAACAAACGAGAAAGAATGTTTCGTTACACAACCGTCAAATAAAACCACACAAGTATACTGTAAACGGATATGGCACACTTAGATACTGTAAAACTTGACAGACAGCAGTCCTTCAATGATAGAGTGTGGAGATGTATAGGCCTAGGTAAGTTGCCCAGATGCCTGAGATTCGCTGCAACTAGTAGAGAATCCAAGGGCCTTCACTTCACTAGAATGAAAGGCAATTAGGCCCTATACAGCAATTTGCATCCAGGTACACATACACATTCCAAATGCTTAAAAACTGACAAAGAGCACATTGTACTCCCTATTTCAGGCTTTTTTATGTCAGGAAATGGAGGGAAAGACAAGTAAATTTCAATTTACCTGCTCATGACCACGTATCTTCATGTAACCCCGCAATAGTTCCCGTTTGTAGTGACAATCACCACTTAAATGGCCGGCACGTATCTAATCATTGGACATATTCGCCAAAGATATAAACAGTCCTGTTTAAAGACTGCATCTCCCAAAATCAAATGGCAGTTACAAGAATTGATTATCGTACCTCGCTACAGGCATGATGGGCACAATTACTCCAGTCCAAATTTGCAGCTCGGCACTCATCATATGCATGAATGAGTTCGTGTATGACTACTTGATTTACATCATCTTGGAGTTCCATGTGGTTACTACACACGACTATCTAGAAAGCAGTGTGGCACTCATGAATGACAGCTCCACATCAAACAAAGGAATACAAAAAATTGAAAAAGGAAAAAGAGACTCTGACGAACAGGATCAAGGAAATGCGAGAGGATATAAACTGAAAAACAAATTTCACCCAACAAGCTCATCAGACTTCAAAAGCTTGAATACGGTACAAGCTATAAGCTTGACCAACTCAAACAACAACCTCTTTACTCCTCTGCTCTGACCACCAAGGCGATTATCTAACAGATCCACCAAATTATATGCGAACGAAACTTTTGAGAGCTTAGCATTAGACCCATCAAATGTAAGTCTCAAGAAAACAGCAAAGGCGTACACACACGGATCAAATTCATTTCCAAATGATGTATGCAGGTAATTCAAATTCATACCCCTAGGCCCGGCATGTAGCCGCCGCTGACTTTCCCGTCGCAGTTAACAGCCTTGATGAAGTTGTCCCCCAACGCACACCCCGCCTTCTCCAGTTGCTCCTTCAGGAATCTCACCATTGGAGCTGCACAACGACAAGGAGAGAAATTCAAACGGTAGATCCAAAGACGACAAGGCAATTCCATAGACCTCAAGCTCTCTACTTCGAAACGGACAAGGATCGATAAAAGGGAAATGGAACAGACAAAACATGGCAATAGAACGCTGTCTTCCCCATTTCACAATGGGTCAAATCTCGAGCAATCAAGGTGGGATTTTTATCCCGACGCGCGAAAATGAAGAGATGCAAACGAGGCAGGGGAGATGGCAAATTTGCATGGGGATGGATCGTTACTTCGAAGGCTCCTCTGGATCATCTTCTCGCACTCCTTCACCGCTCGGCCGCCGTCCGCCGCAGCGGCGGGAGAGGAGGAGGAACCTGCCGGCGGAGGCTCCTCAGCCATCCTCTCGCCTCTTGTGTTCGGGTCAACTTGCGGGTCCGAAATTTGCTATGTGCTATTTGACGGGTTTTTTTTTTTTTTTTTTTCAGATAAAAAAGGAGAAAACGAGACATCAATTGTTGTCCGGCAGAACATTGGCCCCAATTTTCAAGTGTCGCATAATAAAATATCAACGGTCATCCGGTAGTTAATTTTGACCCAAAGTATTTTTTTTTTTTATCAGTCCAATTCTAACTCCCAATACACTTTTAAATTCATACATGTCTCTCCATAAAGTATAAGAGTTGAACCCCAAACTTGAAAACTAAGGATGTGAATAATAACATTCTGACCAAAAAAAAAAAAAAAAATTTAGTGACTTAGGAAACCCACGCATTGTACCAACACGGATAGCCCAAAAGGCCGGGATAACGAGGGGTAAACCTTGAGAATAACACGTGCTAGCCACCACACACGTGCCATCGAGTAAGTTACCCTGCAACACCCAGGAATTGAACTCCTTCCCTTGTGTTAGGGGGAGAAGCTCGCCACCAGCAGCGCTACCTAAGTGGGTCATTCTAACCAAAAAATTGATTTTTAAGAAAGAAATATATTTTTCTATTTCTATTAGTGGATGTGTTTTGAAGAAAATATGCATTCAATAATGATACAAAATTTTTATTTCGAAAATAGAAATTCGTTTGATGGTGATATAAAATTTCTCCCTCTTGGATAATCGCTGATGGTGGCAATGGATGATGGCGAGCAATGATGGCGGTGGACGACAGCAAATGAGCAGCCATATAGTAACGAGAACGAATGATAAAAAAAAATAAATTATTTCTTATTTCTATTCTAAAACTAGAGAATTTTTACTCCTCATTTTAATTCCAAATTTATTTCAGAAGTAAAATTTTATACCAAATATAAAAAAATGAAATAATCTTACCAAATTGATATATTTTCTAAAAACAATTTCGGCATAAAAAAATAATTTTGAAATAGAAATAAAATGGTTAAACGTCTCTATCCCACCTCAAACCCTTTGAGAATGTGAAAAATCAAACTGTCCACCTTTCCACGTGATAAGTATAGCTTATCTAAAATAATTTTATACGCTTGCTAAAATATGCGTCAGTGGGACTTTGACCATGTTGAGGATAACTTCAGGACACAAGACATAGAAGGGCCCAGCAAACGGCAAATTCTATGTCAGTGGATGTGACTTTATTAATCAATCAAAATAATGCATTATGCCATATTTAATGAAAATGACGTCATTTCTCATTGAATGGAAATACCTTGAAGTTATTGAAATGACATTATTACCACTAAATAAGTGGAACGGCGTCAATGTTTGAGCTAGATAAAAGGGTTTGAATTGTCATGGAGAGAATGAGAGAGCTTTGCAAATTGGCGTGGTTTGGGTATAACGACGAGGATTATAGCGAAGACTAAAATTTGTCGGATTTTGATTGAATTTGTCCCCCCAAAAATGAGAAGACATTCCCCAAATTCTCTTGCTAGCAGTTTACTAAAAGTGTAGGAAAGAGAACCACCGGCCGTGGTGGCTTTACTGGGTAGGCTCCTGCCTTTGAAAGGAAATGCTGGGTATTCGAAGCCCCTGCAACGCAAGTTGCAGGGAGGCTGGCAGACCATTAGGTGTATCATGTGTGGCGCCCTGACGGTGGGTCCTGAGTTAGCGTCACCTAGGAGTTTACATGGCAACTGTCAACCAAAGCCGTTCCTCTGGCACAAAAAAAAAAAAGTGTAAGAAAGAGAGATTAAAGATAGCCTTATCGACTTTTTTTGAGGAACCGCGTACGGACAGGCACTGTTCATCTCTCTCGCGAAGAAAGATCGGGGAAAAGGGCCCCCCTGCGTTCGCGAACGCCAGGCGCCCCGCCGGCCGCGCGCCGGCCTTTCGCCTACCGCTGGAGCCTCTCCCACCGGTGACTTCTGTTGCCTGAGTCGTCGCCCATCGCCGTGCCTCTGCACCTGCGACCCGCCTTTGCCGCTCCGCCGGCCTCGCCCGCGTCTGTAGTGCCATCGTCAATCCTCCGACGCCGCTGTTGCTCCCCCCGCGCTCGCGGTGCGCCTCTTGCACCTGCACCGCGCCTGCGCCGCTTCGCCGGTTTCGCGTCCCAACGCTGCCAGATCCTTCACCGTCGCTGCTCGTCTCTCCTCGGTGCCCGACAGCAAGCTTCGCGCCCGCGCTACCTCTGCTCGCTTTACCTGCGTCTGCACCAGCACCCGAATTCCCGCGCTAAAGCTCCGAACCGGTTCCCAAACTCTATTTTGGAAGAACCCCGAAGCTTGGCCCTGGTATGTCCTCTCGTTTTGGCCCGATTATGGATGAATTCGATTAGGGTTTTTCTCCCGTCTGGGTTCTGGATTTCGAATTGCTGCTATGATGGCCTCGGCTTTTGGCTAGGCCTCTCGTGTTGATGAAGGGCCGAGTTCTCTCGCCCAAGTCCCTCAAGTTGTAGGTCGACTTTCTCTTGATGGGCCCTCGTGCAAGGTTAAGGGGCGAAGGCCCTCGTTTTCCCCTAATCCGAGACAGACGGATATCCCCATCCCTGTTCGTAACCATGTTGGTGTTCGCACGAAAAGCAGAGGTAGATCCAGACCGAATTGACCTCAGCCTACGGGCGAGGCAAATCCAGCTAGCCACTCTTGGGCGTCTGTTACTCAAGTATTGAGGAAATGCTACGAATTAGAATTCACCCCTCCTGCATTTTTGGATGATAAACTGATGGTTGAGCTGTCAGACCTTGACCTTCAAGCTGCTGACCCCAAACTCCATGATTGTTTGATTGCCTATTATCTGGGTAGGAGAATTCCGTTTAAAGTTACTGAGGAAGCTCTAAAAAGGGCGTGGAGCCCGTACCTCACCGAAGTCATGGCAAACGGACAAGGTTTCTTCATGCTACATATTCCTGATATGGATTTTAGGAGGAAGCTCCTCGAAGGTGGCCCAATCACAGTTGCGAAGGTTCCATTTATTCTACAACAATGGAGGCCTGGTCTTGAACTCGAGAAAGACACCCATTTAACTGTTCCCGTGTGGGTCAAATTGAGAAACCTTCCTTTCTCCTTTTGGTCGGCCCAGGCTATTGGCAAAGTTGCGAGTGCGGTTGGTAAGCCTTTGTATGTGGATCATCGTACTGAGCGAATGGATATGTTAACTTTTGCTCGTGTGTGTGTTGAAATTACTGCAGACCAGCTCTCTTGTGATTCTATACTGCTGGTTCATAATGGAAATTCCCGTATTGTTGATGTGGAATATGAGTGGCATCCACAAGTTTGTTCCAAGTGCGGCATATTTGGCCATAACTGCAATCCCTCAGCCCCTCGCCAAGCATCTAATTTGAGGAGACCTGCAGCCAAGGCTCCTATATCAGTTGTTCCTGCTCCTATTCAGCTCCCCCAGGACAGGCCTGCTTCCCCTGTTTGGGTGGCTGCTCATGCCCCGCATCACCAAGATTTGGAAAGAGTCCAGCAGCCTTTCGATGCTTTGGAAGCCAGTGGGGAACTTGCTGCTCCTCATGCGGAAGCCGCTGCTTTTTCCCAAGTGTCGTCTTCGGTTGCTCTGCTTATACCTACAAGAAATGATGCTGGCTCCTCTGATTTAGTCACAGTGCGCGAAGTCGCGCCTGCCCTCACTTCTTCCCCTCCACTTATTCCTCCCGCGGGTGAGGAATGGCATGAAGTGGTAGGAAAAAATAAAAAGAAAAAGCTTCCCTCTTCTAAGAAGGCGGCATCTGGCAGTGTGGCAAGCGCTACCAGAGGTGGACAACAGTTGAATTTGAAGACCGCTTCCACTAAACCGGTTAAACCACCTGTGCTCCCTCCTGTTCGGATTTCTAAGGGACTTTTGAAAGCACCTGTTAAGGTACATGATAATACTGCCAAGACCTTGGACCGTACCTCCCGATTAGGACATTCTATTGGCTTGGATGAGATTGCGAGTTCTAGTATTCATGCTATCTCGGAGGATGATGATCTATTATCCATCAGTTCCTCACCTCGGGGGACGATGTCTTGTGCAAAGCCAGACTCTATTCAAGACTAGCTGGATCGTCTAATTCCTGAACCTCCTGCTTCGGTTCTTGCTAAGGCCACCTCTACTGGTCGCAAAGCCTCTATGAAGAGGTAAATGCCTTCCTTCCTTGTGTACATATGTTTTTTGGATTCTGGAATGTTAGAGGTATGCTCAATCCTATTAGGCGTGCTGAGGTAAGGAAGCTTGTTCTCTCCAACAAGCTTTGCTTGATCGGTATTTTTGAGACTAAGGTACCCGAAGAATTGTTTGATACCATATCTTCAACCTTTTTAAGAGGCTGGAAATGGACGGCGAACTATGAATACGCTCCTCGTGGCAGAATTTGGGTTGGCTGGGACCCAAGTGTAGTTGAGTTTGTTCCTATTTCTTCGAATAAGCAAGCTGCTCATGGTTTTCTTTCTTCTACTTCTTCAAACACGAGTTGTTGTATTTCTGCGATCTATGCTAATCACACGTTTGTTAGTCGTAGGCCCCTTTGGGATGATCTAATCCATTACAATGAAGTCTTTCAGGACTCGCCTTGGATTGTAGCTGGCGACTTTAACGCCATTAAGGACCCATCGGATAGGGTGGGGGGTTCAAATGCTTGGATTCCATCTTTTGACGAGTTTCGTTTATGTTTAGCTCAAACCGAGTTGGTGGACCTTCGATACATTGGCCTACGTTTTACCTGGTCTACTTCCTCTGGTGCTGCAAGGAAAATGCGCAAGATTGATCGGGTCCTTATTAACAATATGTGGAACCATCGGTTCTCCTTCTCTCGAGCCTCTTTTCTCAATCCGGCATATATCGATCACTCTCCTATGATTGTTAGAGTGCTTGATCCGGTGTTGAGAAGGAAGCCGTTTAAATATTTTCATTTTTGGTCCGAACACCCGGATTACTCGTATTGCATCAATCAAGCTTGGAATATGCCAGTCTTCGGAGTGCCGATGTTCCGCCTCGTGTCCAAGCTGAAATTGGTTAAAGCTCGCCTCATATTACTCAACAAAGAGTCTTTCTCCGACATTTCGATGAAGACGACTGAAGCTAGAGAAGCCCTTCGCATCACTCAGGTTGGGCTTCATGATGATCCTTCTAATTCATCTCTTGCTGACTTGGAAAAAAACCAGCGACGTGCCTTTGTCCAACTGCGGGCCCATGAGGAGTCTTTTTACTGCCAAAAGTCTCGTGTGACTTGGCTGAAAGAGGGTGATTGGAACACTAGATTCTTCCACAATTCGGTTAAGAACAAACAGACTAGAAACCACATCCTCTCGGTTATGGATTCATCTGGTGTTCTCATAGATGATCTAGCCCTTGTGCCTCAAGTGTTTGTGTCCTACTTCTCAAAGTTGCTCTCACCTCACGTGTGCCTCTCAAAACCGTCTCTTCATGAGATGAAGGAGCTCATCCATCAGCCTCTCTCGGATATTCAATGCAGCTCCATCTCTTGCCCGGTCACAGATTCGGAGATCAAGGATACTCTTTTCTCTTTAGCAAGAGGAAAAGCTCCGGGTCCTTATGGCTTTTCGGTTGAATTCTACAAGACCAACTGGGATCTTATCGGGCCATTGGTTATTGAAGCCGTTCAGGATTTCTTTGCTTCGGGCTTCCTCCTAAAAGAGGTAAATAGTAGTATCCTTACGTTGATTCCCAAAGTTCAGAATGCTACTGCAGTCACAAACTTTAGACCTATCGCATGTTGTAATACCATCTACAAGGTTATTACAAAAATTCTAGCTAATCGTGTGGCTACTGTTTTGAATGTTTTGGTTGGATCATCTCAAAATGCATTTGTTAAAGGAAGGAGAATTAGGGATAACATTCTTCTTGTTCAGGAATTGTTCTCTGGTTTTCACTTAGATCCTTACCTTCCGAAATGTGCTGTTAATGTGGACTTTCAAAAGGCGTATGATACTGTAGACTGGGATTTTTGGAACTCACTCGCAAGCTTTCGATTCCCGGAATGGATCATCCACTTGATAATGGTGTGTGTGAGAACACCCAAGTTTTCAGTTTCTATTAATGGCGAACTTCATGGCTTCTTTTCCGGAGGTCGAGGCCTTCGCCAAGGGGACCCTTTGTCGCCGTACCTCTTTACCCTTGTTATGGATGTGTTCTCAGGGATTTTAAATGCCCGTACTTCAGTGAAAGGCTTCAAATACTTTTGGAGGTGCAAGAAGGTAAAGTTGACCCATCTTTTCTTTGCCGACAATGTCTTTCTCTTTTGTCAAGCTGATTGGGTTTCCGCCACGATCCTCAAGAGAAGTCTTGATATTTTCTCATCTTGGAGTGGACTGATTCCGAACAAAAACAAGAGCGAGGTGTTTCTCTCGGGGAGGCCCCGTTTCCATCGAGAGAGAATATTCGGCTTGCATTTGGCTTTCAGGAAGGTCGACTCCAGTCCGGGGTACTAGGGGTGCCCATCATTACTTCAAGACTTGGGAAAGCTGATTGTGCTTCGTTGATTGATCATATTACCGCAAGAATTCAATCGTGGGCTCACCGCTTTTTATCCTTTGCTGGAAGGCTCCAACTTATAAGGTCAGTATTGCATTCTATCCAAGCCTTTTGGGCTAGTGTGTTTTCTCTGCCTATCTCTGTTCTTAATAGAATTGAACAACTGCTAAGACAATTTCTGTGGAAGGGCACCTCGCTTGGCCGAGGCGGTGCCAAAGTATCTTGGGATGACATTTGCCTCCCAAAAAATGAAGGTGGCTTGGGTATTCGGAAATTGAGAGACCGCACATCTGCTTCCTTGCTTAAGTACATTTGGTTTCTCTTCACCGATAGAGAATCTCTCGGGGTGTCGTTGGATCCATTCTTATTTTTTAAAGAAGGACAACTTTTGGAACTCCTCCACACCCACTACGTGTTCATGGGCGTGGAAAAAAATCCTTCAACTTCGAAGACACTTTAGGCTCTCTTTCTTTTGGAAGATTGGCCACGGTTCCTCCGTTTCCTTATGGCACGACAATTGGCCGGAGTGTGGCCCGCTTCTCTTACTTATCCCGCCGGACCTTGTGGAGAGCCGTCGCCTTCCAAGCTATTGCGTAGTGGCGGACCTTTATTCTCCCGTGGGTGCTTCTTTGAGAGAATTCATCGCAAATATGGGAATTACTATACCCATTCTTTCTACTCGATTCCGACCGCTTCACCGGCAAGAAGATCCATCAGTTCGTTTTCTATTGCCTTTGCCACGGAAATACATCGGGTTAAAAAGAATCGAGTGTCTTGGGCTCCTCTTATTTGGGACAATGACCTTGCACCCAGATTTCAATTTCATTTGTGGTTGCTCGCAAAAAATAGGCTGCCAACTCGACTCTCCTTCTCTCTTATGGGAGGATTGAGTTCTCTGTTTGTGCTTTTTGCTGCTCCGTTCCGGACTCCGTGGACCACTTGTTCTTTCGTGCACAACGTCTACGACTCTTGCGTTCTTTTGGGCTTCTAGATGTAATTTACCTTGGAAGAACAGAGTTTGGAAGGACAACCTCTCTTGGGCTCTCAAATTCCTATCCGGCAAAGATTTTTTTCACAGTATTGCCCGTTTCTCTTTTGGGGCTTTATGCCATTTCATATGGAAAAAAAGGAATTCTATCATCTTTCGAGGTGATTCTTTGGCAATTCCGGCCATGAAGAATCACTTGATCAAGGTTGTGAAGGATAAAGTGCTTTTGTTCTCTAATGTCCCGCCTACTCCAAGAAACAAGCGACTCCAGAGAAGTTGGGGGTTCGATCCGTCCATCTTCAGCTCGGCGTCCTCTTCCTAGCTCTCTTCCATCTCTTCAATCTTTGGAGGGGTGCCTGAGAGTCATTAGTCTGTTTTTTAATTGTAGTTCAGCTGAGTATTTGCTGCTTTGTGTCCTTCTCTCTGTATCTTTTTGTTTCGGCACCCTCACACTCTCCCTGCCCCCACAGCTAAAGTGTGAATTACGGTGCCAAATTCTTGTTCATTTCTCCAAAGTTTAATATATATTCTTACCTTTACCAAAAAAAAAAAAAAAAGATAGCCTTATCGAGTATTGTCTCTGTTCGCGCTATCCAGTCAAAAGGCATACAAAATTAACGTGAGATCAAGTCTATTTTTATGTCTAGGTAAGAAGTGATGATCATCGCTTAATATAAATATTCAATCATAACCTTAAACACCCATAAAATCTCTCACCCTCTCTAATTAAGGACCCTGCCAGAAATAAACCAAATCCCTCCCCACCACGCACGTTGGCTTGCATGTAAGAACTCGATCACTTCTCAAAACACGCACGTTCATTCCCCCAAAATACCTAAAAATTCCAAACATAGAAAAATAAAATAATTTTACTAAACGAATTTATATTCTAAAAACAAATCTAGAATAGAAAAATATTGTTGGAATTGAACTAAAATAATTATCATGCGCGCCCTAAACATCTCCATTCCACCTCAAACCTCTTGAGAATGTGAAGAATCGAACTATCCCCCTTTTCACATGAGAAGAATGGCTTATGTAGAAATAATTTTAGACGCTGCATAACTTTTTCAAAAATGTGCGTCGGTGGGACTTTGATCACATTGAGGATAACTTCAAGACACAAGACACATAAGGGCCCGGCAAACAGTAAATTCTATGTCAGTGATGTGACTTTATTAATCAATCAAAATAATGCATTACGTCATATTTAATGAAAATGACGTCATTTCGCATTGAACGGAAATACCTTGAAGTTATTGAAATGACGTTATTACCACTAAATAAGTGGAATGGCGTCGATGTTTGAGCCGAATAGAAGGGTCAGAGAGAATGAGAGAGCTTTGCAAATTGGTATGGTTTGGGTATAATGACGAGAATTATAATGAAGACTAAAATTATCAGATTGTGATTGAATATGTCCCCCAAAAAATTAGAAGACATTCCCCAAATTTTCTTGCTAGCAGTTTACTAAAAGTGTAGGAAAGAGAGATTAAAGAGAGACTTATCGAGTATTGTCTCTTTTCGCCCTGTCCTATCAAAAGGCATACAAAATTAGCGTGAGGTCAAGTCTATTTTTATGTCTAGGTTAGAAGTGATGATCATCGCTTAATATAAATATTCAATCATAACCTCAAACACCCAGAAAATCTCTCACTCTCTCTAATTAAGGACCCTGCCAAAAATAGACCAAATCCCTCCCCACCACGCACGTTGGCTTGCATGTAAGAACTGGATCACTTCTCAAAACACGCGCGTTCGTTCCTCCAAAATACCTGAAAATTCCAAATTGGCTTTTACCTATTTTTAATCTACCCTTCGGATCCCTATTTAAATCCCTCCTTCTCGTCGCAAATCTTCCCCTCTCAGATCTTCAAAGCTTTCGCAGTGTTTCTCTACGTTCCTTAGAGAAAGCTGCGTCCTCTGCAATCAACCTCGAAACAAGAAAATACGAGAAGAAGTTCTTCTTTGCGTTTCGTTTTTGGGAGTTCTATACTGCGGAAAGAATGGCTAGTCGACTTGTGGTGCTTGCCCTAGCTATCGCGGCGGTTGTCGGGTCAGTCTCGGCTGAGGCGCCTGCTGCCACGCCTGCTGCCACCCCACAAGGCTCCTCGTCGTCGTCCTCCGCCAGCTCCCCGCCCGCCTCATCCCCCAAGGCATCGTCCCCTGCCGCGTCGACCGCCCCCAAGGCTTCCACACCCCCACCTGTCTCCGAGGCGCCTCAAGCCTCGTCCACCACCTCTCCTGCCGCCGCCCCATCCAATGATGCCACTGTCGAGACACCGGCGTCGTCTCCCGTAGGCGATGTGTCGTCCCCACCCGCACCCTCCAGTGAGGCCTCCGTTGCACCAGCGGCCGATGCCTCGACTCGTCATCGCCGGCCGAGGCTCCTGCCGAGGCGTGCCACCGTCGTCAAGATCTCGGCCCCGGTTGCTCTCGCTGCTGCCGCCTTATTTTTCTTTTAAGTTGTAGGACTTAAGAGAAAACCGTCCATTTCGAGAGAAGATTCTTTCTGGATCTTTTTCGTTTTAGTTTTGTGAGCAAGTCTCATGATATAATTTGTTCTAGTGTGACATATATATATTTTCAAAAAACTTGTTTTCCTTGGATCGATGTGTCCATTCTTCTAAGTTTCCTTTCTAATTTTCTTGGTCGTTTGACAATTCTTCATATAAATACCGACCTTCTCTTTCCCGTTTGATGCCATATGCCATAAAACAACATATGAAATGATGATTAGCCGCGTTCTATCTTTTTCGAAAGATAGAAATCAAGGTACTTACACACCTCCGACATTCGTAACTTTCGTATTTTCCATTACAAGAATTGACTGCATGATAGATTACTTTGGAAATTTTGGAAGCCCTTCAAATCAAACATCCGAATCACCGTGTGTTGCCACACCTGCGGTTACCCCAGCAGCTGCAGACCCCTCGTTCCCCCAGGATTGTTTCTCCCCTGGGAGTAGGGATACGGGGACCCCACCCGGGGACTCTCACCCCTGAGAGGTTTTCCCTCCAGTGGGGGGCTTCCCCTTGAGTCTTTTAAGGACTTACTCAGGTCCACGCCTGGTTCTTATGTTTACAGTCTTGGGCCAGGACTTCGCCCAAGAGGGTTTTTTACAGATTTTCCTTCCTGGATTTTACGGTTATCTCCCTGCCAGACTCGGCCCAGGAGGTTTTCCTCCTGTCTTCATTGTCTGTGGGCCTCGATTAAAGGGAGTGCCAGCCCTAACCATTGATCCACTTGAAGTTGAATTTTAGAATTTACTCGGCCAGGATAAAATTGACTTGGTGAGTGATTTGTAAGATGGAAGCAAAACTTATCGGTTCCGCTGCCATAAACAACAGCTCCTCATTTTAGCAATCGTTAGCCTATATAGACCTTGTCTGAAATATAATATAACCGCGTAACTTAGTCACACGCAATTCAAAGGCATGCCTAATTAATTCATATCAATTCGAGATCGAATTGATTACACGTTACAGAGCACGACGAGGATCGATAGGAAAGAGATGCATCGGGGCCTGTGCAAATGATAGACATCGTCTTCCCGGTACATCTCCGTAACGAGCATGGACAGAGGATTTCCGCGTATATTAGAAATAAATAATAAAAATTAGAGAAAGCTCGCAGTCATGGGCATTTGGTCTAGTGGTATGATTCTCGCTTAGGGTGCGAGAGGTCCCGAGTTCAATTCTCGGAATGCCCCCTTCCTCTTTTTATATTTTTTTTTGGTTTTATTTTTCTTTTGGGCTAATTAAAGTACTGGTGAATGGAGCGTCGGTGGGCTCCATTGATTGCGTGGCAGGTAAAGTGTAAACATAGTAAATTAAAATAATTCTTTTTAAACATAGTAAATTAAAATAATTCTTTTTATTCTGTCAAAATTGAAAGAAAGATATAAATTAAATTACTAAGCTCAATTTTAACCATAAGATTTGACGAAATCAACACGAGACCCACGTAGTCATGTAGGGCCCCAGCTGCACAAGCTGCCCTTCTCCCATTTACTAATAAGAGGAATCGTGATTTCTCCACGATTGCTTTCCTTATTTCAAAATAAAGAAATAGTTATTTGATTATTTAGCAGGAGTTAATTAAGAAATATAACTTATTTAAAAGAAATTAAAAATTTCAATATAAGTAAGAAAAACCCGATTCACATTGAATATTTAGTTACATTAAACTATCACCATTCTACAATAAATCTAATTGATAAATCTGTGTTATATTTAATAAATCATAAAATGTTTGATATTATATATATATATATATATATATATATATATATATATATAACTAAGAATCTATGATGGACTGCAAATAATAATTTTTAATAGTAGCTAGCAAGTTACAACCAATGAATAACCATTATAAAGAACCAATAATATATGAGATGGCTAATAATTCCAAACTATAAAGAACCAATTGGTATACTATCGAACCACAAAAAAGAAAAAAAAACATCACTTGATCGTGCTTGAAATAACATAAATTTAAGTATGTATTTTAATAAATTTTAATTATTATTTTTGTAACTGCAATGCAAATTGACTTTTCTTAGAACACTCCCATTCAATTCAACATTTTTTCTCCAAGCTACTGTTCTCTTCCATTCTCAAAATTCACCAAACAAAATCATTAGAGCTGTCACTCCAGTTGCCTATTTCATTTGATTTTGTTGTCCTAAACGAGAAATTAGTGTCTCACCGACCCACAACTCTTCAACTTTCCAAATTTTGTACTGGTCCAAAATTTAGAAAAGAAATACAGTCGACCCAAATACACGTGAGCTCAATAAATGTCCTAAATAATCCTTCATGTAGATAACTAAAATACGAGACCTGCATGATTTTAAGGGGTAAATACGTCATTAGGCTCACGGTTCATCCGCTGCGACCAAAGAATCGGTGCAATATCCAACCCGAACCCAAGCGAAATCTAGATAACACAACACAATCCACTTTCTCCTCCAGTAGCAGAGCGCCACGTGTCGATACCATCACCATCTCATCTCTCTCTCCCCCCTCCGCCCTTCGTGTGCGTCAGCATCTCTCTCCCCACAGCGGGTCCCGCACTGAAAAAAGCCCATGCACTTTTTCTCGCTTTTTCAGGCAGGGACCAATGGCAATGGCAATGACTGGCTGAAGCAGCCTAGAGAGAGACAGAGAGAGAGACAGAGAGAGAGAGAGGGACGATCGCCGGGAGATGTGTCCCAAGAACTGCCCTCCTCCTGCTGCAAACATGAGGACCAGGTCCAGGTCCATGTCCAAGTCCTCCTCCGCGCCTGGCAAGCCGAAGAAGCAAACCCCGTCGTCTCTCGCCGCCCCGTCTCGCAGATCAAGAAGCAAGACCCGGAAGCCCAAGTTCTTGAGCCTCGGCCTCCAGATCTCTCCTCAAACCTCCCGAACCGGCGCCGCCCCGATGAACCTCACCTACCACCGCAGAGCCGTCCGCCGCCACCGCCAGAAGCACCGGCCGAGCTCGTCCCCCCTCCGCCCGGGAGCCCACTTGGCCAGCGGCGACGACGCCGCGGGCGGTAGGGATCAAGACCACCACCTCCAGGACGAGAACGACGTCGCCCTGCTGTTCGACTCCGCCGCCGCCGCCGACACCGCCACCCTCACCGACCTCCTCGACCCCGCGGCCCCCGCCTCCGCCGTTTCCGCCGCGGCTGCCGCCTCCTCCGGGGCGAAGGAGGAGGAGTCGGCGGTGTCGTCGCTGATACGGTGCGCCATGAAGAGCAGCAGCAGGGAGTGGGGGGGCAGCGAGGAGCGGTGGGTGTGCTACAGCGAGGTCATCGTCGAGGCGGAGAAGAAGGCGGAGATGGAGGAGGTGACCAGCTGCGCCGCCGACGCGCGGCGGGGAGGGTGGTGGGCGCACCCGCAGGGGACGACGATGCTGTCGCTGAAGCTCGATTACCAGGAGATCCTGGACGCCTGGTCCGACAAGGGCTCGCTCTTCGTGTACGGCGGGGACGCGAATCACGAGACGCCTCAGACCGTGCCCGACTTGATGCGAGTCGACAGCGTAAGACCATCTTCATCAATCCCTCCATTTAGTCGATCTTCATTCATCATCGCTAATCACTTCTTAACATTTGCACCGACGGGCACACGTCACGCCCTCGCCCTAGTGTCGATGCACGCTATCGTTATGAAATTCGTATATCTATGAACATTAGTCGAGTCGAAAAGCGAAACTGACATGAATCCATTAGTTAATTTCAGCCCCATTAGTCCGGGGCTTTGCGGGCACCACTAGCATCCTGAAAAGCGTGCATTTGAGAACTTACAAGTGAATTTTCTCTATTGTTGAGAGGCTTAGGTTCGTATGTGTTAACCCTTTATCTCTCTCTACTTGATCTATTTCATGAACTACGGTGATTGCCAGAGGAAATTAATAAAAATTTCTTTCTAAAGATTCTTTTTTGAGATTGTCGCGTGTTAAATGCGAAGTAGGGAGCTTCGGGTTTGGATTATGCAGAGAGATTTTATCCCTTTCTTTTTCAGATCGATGGGTGAGTTCACAGGAATCTAAAAGCTCTATCACCTTTTTCTTCAATGCTTTCATTTAATGGGGGGCCCGTTTGCTCACCGAGCGAGCGTTGTCGTGGACCCATGGTAGCACGATATCGATCGGTGATATTATTGTAGCTTTTGAGGTTGAGCGAAGCGCACGATCACGATTGTTGATCCCGTTATGTAGGGATTACTCCCAAATAGTTAGGGGCATTTTGGTCATCAATGTGAAACCCCTCGATCACACCTTGACCTTAAAAGGCCTTGGTTCGTCTATAGCATAGGTTTGATCAGACCATGGTGGAGGATGACCCTGCCTCTACTCTCATTAGCAATGTAAGGCAGCAGTGATGAACTTACTCAAAATAAGCAATAGTTACAACTCAAATCGAATAGAGAAATAATTGTGTAACAGCTTTTAATATACTATGAGAATAACAGTTTATTCTTGACCACAGAATGTCAAATCACAAATAATTATAAATTATTATGGAACCTATTTTTTCAAGAATTTATGACTCACAATAGACTAGTATTCTCACGGTCTATTATTCTAGCAAAGTAATATTCTGTTGCGAGTGTGGAATTCCTATGATTATGCCCAAAGAAATGCCACAAGGGTCCATGTATTTCTCTAATCGCAATTGAAGGAAAGTCCTTCCGATCATATTTTAACTATAATTTTGATCAGTTAGATACAAGTATGTAAATACTCTGGTTAAATTTACATGTCAGTGATACTTGTGACACATCAATAAGAGGTATGGTTGGAAGAAGCTTCCTTTAGCAAGGTTTGCATGAAAATATTATTGTCATGGAAAAGATGTGACTTTTCACGCAGTCGGTACATTGAAATTAACTCTGTCCATTGCATTCCATTGGTAACACGAGTCTAGCTACCTGGTCTCGACAGAGTAAATTTACCCACATGAGAAGTGTTCATGTTGTAGACTCTTAAGAGAATGTGCTGATCTAGGTTCGAAAAAGATCCATCCCAATCCCAATGCCCACCGATGCACTCCCATCATCCCACGTTTCCTTCTTGTTGCATCGTTTGTTTCTGCACTAGAAGCATGTCCATGGGCATTCAAAGGCGATAATAGCTCACCGGTTCTGCAAATCAAGCAGGGGCCGATGGATGTATGGGAGAATGTGTGGAGAGTCCCGGAGAAAGCAGCAGAAAGCGAAGCCGCCATCAACAGGGACACGACCGTGGAGGACGGCGGCGAGTTCAGCGACAAGATTCGGCAGAGAGAGGCGAGCGTGCTGCGGTACAAGGAGAAGAGGCACAGCAGGCTCTTCTCCAAGCGCATCCGATACGAAGTCAGGAAGCTCAACGCCCAGAAACGGCCCCGTATCAAGGTTCGCATCGTTTCCCCTCTCTTTTCTTTCTTTTCCTGGCCTCTTCTCGAGATTGTTTTTCCTGTTTCTGGTGGAATGTGACGTTTTTTCTTCTTATGTTGCAGGGCCGATTTGTGAGAAGAGATTGCGAAGATTAATCGAAGCTCGCGCATATGATTATGTATAGCAAATAGACGATAAGCAATAAAGGGTAGAATAATGTTTCGATGTTCGTCGTTTGTTTCTTGCTTCTTTTTATTATTATTAAAAGTTTCCGAGTCCCTTTACATAGCTCGAAGGTAAAGAGGTTGCGAGATAAATCCAAATCTCATATGCCTTTTTATAATGTACAATTTACTGGTGTAACTGGCTCTGGCCTCAGTCTACCGTAAACCACGATTTAATTGATTCCCGTCCCGACACGTGAACCTTATTTTGATATTTGACGACAGTTTAATTTCCTGGAAATCTTTTTGACTGGAGATAAATGATCTTATTTATGATCAAACTAGAGAGTTTATACTAATTAACTAGGCCAGCCTAAGCTTCCTCAACGTATACTCTATGAACTAGGCCATTGATATTGTGGACAAATATTGAAGTAAAGTAATGTCAAGGCGACATCAAATGTGCTGGGCTTCCATCGAATTTCAGTAGAGCTGGGGTCGGAGACCTTTGCCCAAGGGCGGCCCACATATGCCAGGATGATTGATGATGACGCGCAGCTACTGATATGGACAATTGAAATTAGTCCAATTGTAGCAATTCAATCCGCATTATTCAGGGGCATTTCAAGCGATGGAAATTATGCGCCATGGCCATTGATGTAACCTTATCCGTATTTGACACATGTTTGGCCATCTAAATTTCTAATCAAAATAAAATTGGACTGAATAGGATATGAAATCTATAGATTTTATTAAATCATATCTACTGTTTGGCTATGTAGCACCAACACGGACACACGACATACGACACAACACGCGGATACGGTATTTTCTAAAAATAAAGTTAATTCCAACACATTTCGACACGTTATATATTAAATATATATTTATTTATATGCAAAAATAAATAATAATAATAAATAAATAATAAAAAAGAGCATATAATTATTTATACTAAAAATATTAATCCAACATTTGTTAATATCATTTATTATTTTAATTTGACAAAGATTGAATGAGAAATTCAAAAATTGCAAACACAAAAGAGTAAATTTGAAGGAACATGTCATATTTTCTTACATTTGTCGGAAATTAATGAGATTTCTTATAATCCCGCATCGAGTTCGGAGTTCATGATATAGATTAGCTTAAGCTCCTCTACAAAACAAGGTTCGAGAAAAATGAAAATCCAGGAGAATAACTCTCAAAGTACAACCGAAAGAAAAGGAAATGACTAAATTCACCATGGAAAATGTGACCTAAAGAGATAACTCGCAAGCGACACTTGCGAGAGGTGGAAATAAGCAAAAATAAAATAAAATCACAACTTTAACTCTGTGGGGGCAGCGGAGCGGCATCAATGAGAAGAGGGGCATTCCATTGTTACTCACGGAAAGTCAAAACTTATAAGTGAGAAGCTTGAGAGTGAAATTTTTTTCTTTCCCCTTTATTTTTTGTTATTTTCATTATTTTTTCATATATTTATATTTTGACCTCTCAAGTATTGAAATTTTTTAAAATTGAATGCATGTCGGAGTTGCGTGTCGGAATTTTGGACTCGCGTGTCGGAAAGAGTTGACCACGTATTGGAACATGTCGGAGCGTGTTGGACACATGTTGGAGTGTCGGACACAACACGGCGCTTCTAAAAAGAGTGTCGGTGCTTAATTGCAAATTTGTATGGTGAATTACATTGATAAAATTAGATATTTTTACATTCTATTTGATATAAATCATAACACTCTAGGCAACTTCATTTTTGTTTGCTTATTATTTTTATTATTTTCCCTCTTTTTTTAATTCTTTTATCTCCTTCCATCTTTCTCTACTAAAATTTTATTAAATAGTAAATACTAAAATACCAAAACTTGCAATAAATATAAATACTATATTTATTTTTATATATTGAATTTATACTATGAGATTGAAAGAAATATATAAATAAAAATAGGAATAAATAAAACAAAATTGTTGTTAGTTTTTTGTTACTTTGAATTTGTTTAGTTTAGAATTCAATTATTATTATTATTATTATTATTATTATTATTATTATTTTATTTTATTTTATTTTTTTTGATGACTGAAACCCTCATGCGGCAACCGGCAAGGTAAATCGGGGATAAAGCGCTAACCCAGGACCAACCATCAAGGCGCCACACTTAAAAATCCCTAACGACAGCACTAGGATTTGAATTCCCCCTCCTGAATGAGGGGTGAAAGCCAATGCTGCCACTGTGAGTAGTGGTAGAATTCAAATATTATTTATAAGCATATATATTTTTTATTTTTATTAATTTAAGAAGTTTATTGTTCAATACAACTTTTATATTATGGATATTATAATTCATATCTACCTTTCTCCTACCTCCCCAATGAAATAATTTTATCTAGATTATATTTCTCTTATAGCTAATTTTATCCTATCTTGAGCATACACAAGATACAGAATAAGATAAATTTTATTCTATCTAGAATTTTATTCTAACTACCGAACATAGCCAGGATTGAAAAAATTTGGAATCATCTCTTAAATTTTGAAACAAGCTTGAAATATATATCCAATACAAATGGGGAAAACAAAGTCATTATGACCAGCCTCCGAAAAAGTGCCTTATTTTTATTGCATAATAAAAATATAAAGCATGGAGACGTTTCTCCCCCAGTTTTGACCCATCCAATTTTAAGATATGTTTCGCATATACTTCCATAAAATAAATAAAGGTGCATCTGATCTTTATTATATTTTATATAGCTACATGCTTTAAAAATTACATAGTTCATTAAGCGTATTGAAGTGAAAAGAATTAAAAAAAAAATCTTAAATTTATTACATTAGTACCAATTAAGTCCTACACTTTTTAATTTGGTCAATTTAATTACTAACATTTTCACAATTTTCAATTGAGTCAATTTAGTCAATTTTAACAAGAAATCACTATTAACACTACCTTGGACTTTTTTTTTTTTATAATTTTTTTATAATTTTTTCCCTTACATGAAGGGAAAAAAGAGAGATAAAATAAATTCATTTTTTAAAAAATTGTACAAATTATCCAAGCCAGAGCCAACTGTATTACATAAGATAGTTGGCATTCATGTAAATGGTTTCGGTTCAAATTGATCGATTAACTCAACTAACAAAATTCAAAGATGTTTAAAATGAATTGATACTAATATAATAAGTTTATGATTTTTTTAGACTTTTCTATGAATCAAATGTGCATATTTATCAAATTTGTTCATTTGTATTTTGAATTGGAGTGAGTGCCACACGTAACTTCATTGCATGTCATGTGATCAAGTGACGTACATATATATATATTTATATATGATTGTAGTCAATGTGCACAAGTAACATCTCTCGTAAAAATCCTTGCCAAAATGACCCATGAGATTAAGCGAGAAACAGGCCCAAATCATATGCGGTCTTTCACATATTACCTAAATAGATTAGTATTGTATTACATGGGCGAGAGTTAATTCGGGGTGAAAAAAGAAAAAAGGAATGATGCTAAAACAGTGCGTGGAACGCAGGAGAAGGTTCAAGCAGCACAGCCTGCTGGAAGGTCGTAGAACCACCCTCGATGGGATCTTATCTTTTCCAATAATCACATCAACCTACAAACAAAAAATTTCAACCAAACTGAACAGACAAGAAACTTCAAGAACGCATCCAAGCTCGCCCTTAAAAACCCTCAAAGCCTTCTCGCCCAAACCACTCCAGCACACACACACACACGCACACACAAGCCAACCCGATCATTTGTCTGAATCATCGCCAGTTTCAGCTACCGACGATGTCTGTGATCTCTCAGCTCATGGGGAACGAGATCCTGGACCCCTTCCTGTCGATGGTCAACAAGTGCCCCGTGCTCAACGCGCCGACCGACTGGAAGGAGACCCCGGAGGCCCACATGTTCATCGTCGACCTCCCGGGGCTGAAGAAGGACGAGGTGAAGGTGGAGGTCGACGGCGACGGGTACCTGATCATCAGCGGAGAGAGGAAGGTGCCGGAGGACAAAGAGGCCAAGGGCGGGGAGGGCAAGAAGGGGAAGGGCGAGGGCGAGGGCGAGGGGGAGGAGAAGTGGCACAGGGTGGAGCGCTTCCGGGGTAAGTTCTCGAGGCGGTTCAGGCTGCCGAGGAACGCGAATAGGGAGGGGATCAAGGCGTGCATGGAGGACGGGGTGCTCACCGTGATCGTGCCCAAGGCTGAGGAGAAGAAGCCCGAGGTCAAGAGGGTTGAGATCCACTGATGAGAGAGATCGATCGGCTGTATTTTGCTATCGTGCCTGCGCGTGTGAAATAGTTCCTGAGTCTGTGTTCTGTTCCTGTCGTGTTTTGGTGAGCCTTACTCAGCACGAGTCGATGCATGTAAGCTATCAATAAGTTTGTTCAGCTCTTCTTTCTGCATTATAATTTGTGAAGTGGTGTGTCGTTTGGCTTTCTGAATCTTCCATTGCGTTTCATGAAGGCTAAATTCATATTGCATGGCATGGATAATATTGCAAAAACACGAGAGATTCCATTCCATACATGGAATCTCAAAATTAGGGTTGAAATTGGACAATCCAAACATGAGAATTTCCTTTTTTTTCTCAATGACGTATGGCTCGACGGGGTGTTATGGGCCGCATCATCGACATGAGGGGGTGTTATGGGCGGCATCATCGACATGAGCAAGTCGCTACCCCAGTCGATGAACCGCCATCTCAATCGGGATGCTTGTTCGGTACTTTCAGCGGGGCCTCAACTTATCTCAATTGTTAACAAGTGAGCCCTTTAATTTCACAATGGCCCAATGAATCCACTCGCGAGAATTATTGAGAGGATTCAATCCCAACAATAACAAATTATGGTATTATAGAGATAAGTTATAGGTTTTAGGAAAATTTTCAAATAAAGACATGAAATATTTTTATTTTTTTCAAATAAATGTATGAAGTAGATATTGATTTGCTAACATAAGGGTCAAAATGGATATTATTTCATATAAGGGCTTAAAGTGGCTCGAACTCTTTATCTTGTTAAGGGTAATTTTGTCTTTATATATATATATATATTCTTTCCTTTTTCTTTTCTTTTTGGCCTTTTCTTTCCATAAAAAAACTAAAATAAAACTAATATTTAATAAATAAATAAATAAACCCATATGCACGGGGGGAAGGCTTCCTCCCGCCTATGGCTGTCGGCGGTTGCCTGTCGCCCCATCGCCAATGCGGTGGGTATGATGGCTGGCAGGGTCGCTGGCACCTTGGCAAGAGCCCCCAAATCAGGGCAAGGGTGAGGTGAGGGCAGCCAAACTTGTGTGAAGGCCGGTAACCCTTGCTCAGATTAAGGTGAGGATAGGTGATCCTCAACCACATCTAGGAGAGGGTCATTGCCCTCTCCCTTCTTGATGGGGGAGCGGCCTATATTTTTGCTTCTTCTTCTTCTTCTTCTTATTTAATTAATGTTTAAATTAAAAATGTGTTCAAATGAAAATACATTTGATCGGTTGGAATATTTTGTTTCAAGTCCTCATTTAAGAAAATAAGGACACTTGCGCCCTTATTGAAATTTCTCTAGGTTTTATGTGCAAAATGTTTTCATCATATGTGTTAGTGATATCTTAATGGCTCGGACGGAGGAAATTGCTAATCAATAAGTTGAAAAGTCAAGTTCCTCACTTTCCAATAGTAATATAAGTTGAGAAATTACATGTCTATACTTATTATTGTATCGACATTATGTTCTTAACACCAAACGACTAATTCTGATCGATTCTCAAGTCTATTCGATTTGGGTTGTGATAATTTCATGGCATCTACCATAAAAGGCTTGCTAGTTCTCATCAACCTTCTCGAAAGTTAGATTGATAGCTTTTAGATGATTTGGTAAAGGGTTTTTGCACATTAGGAGCGACGTCTTTAGAAGACAGAATTCCTATGTGAAGCAAGTTTTTGCACTTTGATCTTCAGGGCAAGACAATTGTCGGTATAATGGCCTTTCTCCCCATATGGTACTCACATGACTTTGTCATATCGAATTCAGCAAACTCTGGTCAACCCTCAGTGAAGAAATTGGCATTTTGCATAAAAAGTCCTAAATAAGTGTCAATTTGACATTTTCATTCACAATTAGTCATTTACACTTTGTATTTTCGAGAAAAAAAAATTGAAGTCCGAATAATCAATTGGCTTTTTTAGTGTTAAATCGAGGAAAAATCAACATTTGATAAACTCTTCACAAAAATTGTAAAAATCATAAGAAAATTTCATTTTATTAGGAAAAGTGATACTTTAGTTGGAGAGACTACTAAATCATACAAATATAAATACGCTTAAAGTGTGGTACATGTTCAATGTAGTCCCGAACTATATGAAAATATTCGATATTATTCTTTCATTAATTTAAGTTTGAGGATCAAATTGTACATTTGACTAAAGTTTATGAGTTATTTACATTATTATCCCTTTAAAATGCATGAACACTTGTCTTCAACTACATGTGGAAAATAAAGGAAATGTGAGAAAGAAAATCTAGATAGAAAACGGGAAAATTTAAAATTTTTCAAAAGAAAGGGAGATCAAGGAAAATTGAAATTTAGATTTTTGTTTGTTTCATGAAAAATGTGATATTTTTGAAATATATTTTCCAGAAAGTCATTTTCTAAAATAATGATTATAATTTATAGTATTTAGCTAAAATTTGAAAATGAATTGGAATATAGTTTATGTTGTTCGTTTAGAAAAATCTATATTTTTTCTTAAATAGATGTACCTTATTCAGGCTCTAATGACTTGCGCATTGGCAGCTTAGAAATTGAACATGAGCATTAGGGCCTCAAGTTCAGCCTCGATCAACCTCGACTCAGGCAAAAGTACTTGGGTCTTAGGAAAGAATTTGGGCATTGATCTTGGGTATCGTCTTGATGGACCAAGCATGGGATTTGGGGTCCAAGGCATAATCTTGATGGACCTAGCACGAGATCTCGGGCCTAAGCCTAAGGACACTTGCTTGGGTACTAGAGGCCCAAGCACAAGCATCAAGGTCTTGGACCCAACCCTTGTGGACCTAGGCCGGGGCGCTAGGAAGTCGAACAATAGTACCAAAGTCTTAGGCCCAGCTACTAGCATGAGTGTCTCCAGCCCAATCTCTATGGACCTAGGCTTAGGCACTAGGGCTTCGACCTTGGGCTCCGTCTCGATGAAACTCGAAGGAATCGACCATGGTCTCTAGACTCGAGTTTGCTACCCAGGACTTGGGAGCAAGCGTTAGGGTTCCTGTGCCCAAACACAAAGTTTTTAATTCAAGCACTAATGTCTAATCATATTTAGAAAAATAATTTTTAATTTTTTAAAGAGAAAATTATTTTCTTAAATTTAAGTATAGACTTTCCATTAACTCAATTTCCTAAGCATTTTGAATGCCAAAGAATGAGGAAAATGTCTTTCCAAAGGCTTTATTAGTTTCGTAGAAAATAAATGGTTTAAAAAATATTATGTTAAGAATGATAACTTCAATCACTTGTTCTTTCGAGCAAATAAGTCCTTTCGTATCTTGATCCACCCGCTCGTTATCTTCCCCACCGCCCTTATTTTAAATTGAAACCTCTTGGCAAAACAAAGTTGATTATATTTATTATATTAATGCCCGACAAGCTACTACCGGATAACGCTCCACCCACCGCACTCATCTCCTAAAGTTGGACAGCGATGAAAGACCTCAGTCAACAAGTACGATGCCCACACGGTCGCGTATCTTGAGTAGGAAAAAATACTGGGTGGTCCGGGACCACCACGTCAGCGTGGTCCCGAACCACTCACACGGCACCACGTGTATGGGGAAAGCCAGAAAAGGACGAAAACCGGGGCCCACCTTTCTGACGCTCTCTCTCCTCTTTCTCTCTTTTGTCCCCTCCCCTCATATGTGGCGCCGTGTGAGTGGTCCGGGACCATGCTGACGTGGCGGTCCCGGACCACCCAATATTTTCTCCTTGAATAGTCCTTACTAATTCATCTGATGACTGCTCCAATAAAAAAAAATATACAATGGTTTACACTAGCTAGAATTGACTCATCCATCACCGCGTAGGATACTACTTGACCTATTGGTTTCCGTCTTTTGCCGTGATCGGAAAAACTAATTTCAAGATTCAATATGGTTGGATCTTCCGAGCTTATGACTGAATACATCGGCCCAACGCTCCTCTTGCGTTAATGGAGTCCGGTCTTTTCTTTCATATTGTAGCGGTGAAATGTCGCTTTTGATGAAACCCTTTTTGTCTATGCTATGATTTGACAAGGTATTTGTGGTCTAGCCCTACGTTTTCTAACCTAATTCTCATCACCTCCTATTCTTAAACAAAGACAAAAAACCTAATTCTCATCACCTCCTATTCTTAAACAAAGACAAAGGACTCACCGATCTGACTCTACATACCAGAAATGACTATAGTTGGCAACTCAAAATAAAGCATGCCATGAAAAGAATGTGTTAATTTGCCGGCCGAAAACAACGAGTAACCACCATTCATTGTCATCAATGGCGACGAAAATCAAACATTCTTATATTGGATGTCATGTTACTTAACAAAATTTGACATCATTTCCTAGAACATAAAAGAGAAACTCAGAATTGTTTTAAATCGAGCCACTACAGAGTACTTATTATTTTGAATACGTTTCACTTGGTCCATTCATAATTCATCATGTTTTTTCGTACGAATTTGCTTTATAAACTAATGTATTCACCTTAAATCTTCTCAAGAAACCCCCGAAAAAAAAGACTGCCAAAAAAGAATAAACCAATAAAAAAACCCACACGAGAGCTGTCGACATTGGTTGATGAACATTGAACTCCTCCTCGTCCTCGAAGTGGGGTTTTTCCCTGATTCCCACGCAATGTTTCAATGCTTGACGACAGTGAAATGGGACACGGACGAGGCGCGTCGTTTCGAGTTTAGCGTTTATTTACACAGTTGAAATGGTTCCAAAGCGAAAGATCCGATTTTTGAAGATAAAAAATTCGAGGGTTCCGGCCAAAATAACAGAGAGAGAGAGAGAGATTTCGCTTGAGGAGGGTGGACAAGATTTGTTTCCTTTCCGGAAATCCGACAGTAACTGTTCTATCTGCAATTCGTCGCTCCAGGTTTTGGGAGTCTTCCAGTGGTTGCTAACGTGCCTCGTTCTCTCCTTTCCTTCTGTTCAATCCTCCAGGACCGCCCCTCCAAGTTTTCGCATTCTCTGTTCATCCGGAGCTTCGATTTCCCTTGTACCGAGAGCTGCAAAGGATCGAACTTTACTCAATCCTTTGCTTTATTCCAACGCCAGAGGTCAGGGGATGACTGCATCGAAGAGGTAGTGTGAATTCCGCTCGCCTTTCTTTTGTGGGTCTCGTTTGCTGGTTTTCTTTCCGTCTCCTCCTTGCGCGACGTGAATTGATTGTTTTGCGGGGTTGGAAATTTGTTGTCTTTCTGGGTCGGAACGAGGCATTGGGACTAGATGTGAAGTGGGTGGGCCGTGATTGAGGGAGATCTTGCGGGATTGAGGAGAGATCATGGAGCCTCCGAGAGGGGCTCTGGCTAAGATATGGAACTTCATTTGCTTCTTGCCTTACTTCATTGGGCTGCTGCTCTTGGGCAATTTCAAAGGTCAGAAATCTGTGCCTCCTTTGCTTGTTGTTTGCTTCCGTTTTTCTCCTGTGCTATTGAAGAATGTGAGTGCACTGGGTTTGTTTCCGATCCGAGTGTCAGAAACAGTCGTTCGGGGAAAGAACAATTAATTCGCTGATGTTTCGACTTCAACTCTCATCATTATAGAATGTTGGCGATAATTTTGTCTCGATTTAGTTCCGCATGCTAAATTGGCAAGTACGTAACTCTTCTTTGGCTAGACGTTGTTGAGTGGCGTTTTCTTGTGAATTGACGGGACATCTCAGTGACTTGCTGAATACAAGATTGGAGGCAGGAGCCCCTTGCAATGTGTTTCCCCAACTAGACCACTTGAATAATCATCCTGCATCAACTCATTGTTTTGTGTTTCCTGGTTTCCCTGGGCTGATTAAATTGTGAAGAAGCCTTTTATTTAGATGATGGCAACCGTAGTTTCTAGGTCATGACCCCCAACCCTGGTTTCTAATTTCTCTTGTCAATGCATAAAAATATGATATTAAGTGCTGGAAGTTGAATGTATGTCTCTTGTATTTCAGGTGTCATATTTTGTCCCTTGGCGTGCCTTATCATAACAATTGGCAACTCTGCTATTATATTGGGTCTTTGGCCCATTCACTGTTTCTGGACCTGTCATTGTATCCTGAGGTGATTCCTTGAACCTATCGCTGAAAGTTGTCTCATCCATAATTGGAGGTCCTCTATTTTAACTGTTGTCTATTTAGCAGATCAAAGCAATTAGGGCCTGGATTGAAGCTTGTCCTTGTACTGTGCATGCCTATTCCCTTGGTGTTGTGGCCAGTGGTTGGCATTGCTGGCAGCGTCATTGGTGGGATAGCGTATGGGTTTCTTTCACCAATATTTGCCACTTTTGATGCTGTTGGAGAGGGGAAGACCGATAAGTTTTTCCACTGTTTCTATGTATGAAGTCTTTGTTTTGCTCTTCCTGTGCCTGGACCAAGAATATTGACAATTTTCCAATGTTTCCCAGGATGGAACTTGGAGCACAATCAAAGGGAGCTTCACTATTGTCCGGGATTTTGGGGATTTTTGCTTCCACTCTTACTTATCTTATATGAATGACCTGTGGCATCAGAGGCCTGCGGAAGGGAAATATTATGAGATTAGGTCTGATCTTTGTGCCTGTTCCTGTATTTCAATTTTGAGCTAAGTCAAATTCTTTGAGCAACAAAGGCCAAAATATATATATATATATCCTGGGTGCACATAAATAGTTCTTGCCTAGAGCCAATGTTGCAGTCTCTGTTACAACTCTTACAGGTAGGCACATTGAGCTTGTTCTTACTGAATGTTTAGCTTTATTAAGTAAGACATCAACCAATATATCCAGCATCTACACTTGGGTATTCCAAGCTTTGAGAGTGTAAATAAACAATTGCAGATCAAAGGCTCTAATTTTGGGTCAAGAATGCAAATTTATACAGTGATAATTTCTCTGAAGTACAAATATCTACTAGGATGAAGATACATAATGCGTTTCAGGAGTTTTGAGCTCATGTGGATCCCATTGAACTCTGAACCCACTATTGAGAGATCGTTGCCTAGAACGAGTCCCTTTGATATAAGCCCTGAGCAACTGAAAAAAGCACGTGGTCCCCCATCCACCTAAATATAATGGACGCAACTTGTTCTCTAAGTTGGAGTTTTCCACTTTACATCATTAGCAAGTTTTTCCTAAAATTATTTTTACTTATTTTTATTTATTAATGCGAAATTTCTTTGCAGGTTGCTATATCTTCCGGGTACTGTTATAATTGGAGTGCTTGGATTTATGGTTGACATGCTTATGATCTCACTCATTGCCCTATACAAAAGTCCTTACATGCTCTTCAGGGGATGGCACCGTTTGTTTCACGATCTCATTGGTCGTGAAGGCCCATTCCTGGAGACGATTTGTGTTCCATTCGCTGGTCTTGCCATTATACTCTGGCCTTTGGCGGTGGTTGGAGCGGTATTGGCCTCCATGCTATCCAGCATCTTCCTTGGCGCCTTTGCAGGAGTTGTTGTTTATCAGGTTAAATTCCTCTTTCTTTCTACTATTAAATTCCTCCATTCTGGTCTTTGGAGTATGTCCTGTTTATGCACCTCATCAGTTGGCAGAACCAGGATTACGAGGTTGTTCTGCTCGGTTAACAGTGAAACTAATATTGAATATGACCAAAATGGAGTCTTAAGAGTTGTCAAGGTAGATCTTCTGAATACATATAGCATGAGGAAAGTTGGATGTCACGGTATTGATATTGCAGCTCAGTGGTTCAACTTAAATGTAGCATGTCTTTCCCTAAATTCTTCATAGTACGCCCAGTCAAGAGGACATCTTGACTAGAATAAAGAGTCATTTGCCGGTTCTCAAGGAACACCTTAAGAAAAGCAAATCTGGAGATTGGTAACAACTGTTTTGTATGTACTGTGTGGTCAAACTCATCTGGTGATGGAATTACATTACAGGAGTCCTCCTTCTGGTTGGGGCTCTGTTATGTTATAGCATCCTTGTCGATCTATGATGAATACAGCAATGACATCCTTGACATGCGAGAAGGGTCCTGCTTTCCTAGGTACTTACCTTTTTTTTTTCCTGATTTGAGATCCAATTTGATGGAATTGTGGATTCCATACATGCTTATAGAATTCTTGGTCCATCAGGCCAAAGTACAGGAGACAAAAGGCCGAGCTGTCAAAGACTGACTCTCGTCCTGCTTCTTTTAAACGTCCTCCAGCTCGTGCAGATTCAATAAAAGACACCAGTATCGAGTTAAAACCAATTCAGGTAGCTTGTCATATCCCTCTTTGCTTCAAGGACCTCATATTTGGGGAATGAATGTCTGCAGCATTCATGTGTGCATCAAGAAATGGGCATCCACATCTGCCCCCTCCATAGATCCATGTTGAATAAACTCTGTACGCTGTTTTCTCTCACTCTCTTTTAATTGCTTTCACCAAGCGAATAGAAAATTGTGTTTATGTAGTTACTTGATGGCTTGTTTGACGAGTGTCAACGCCATGGAGAAAGCATGGTATCTGAGGGATTGATAATCCCTCGAGACATTGAAGATGCCAAAGCGAGCAGAGGTAGTGGAGTGATAAGCATAGGCTTGCCAACTTATTGCCTGCTACAAGTGCTCTTGCGTTCGGTAAAAGCCAATTCTATGGGCATCTTACTGCGTAAGTTCTTTCCTAAGAGGATAGGATTTTTACGATTTTCTGCAATTTTCTTTTTAAACTTTTTTCCTTTGCATGCTATATTATCTGAGGTATTTGAATATTTGCTGGAATCATGTTTTGAAAATGCAGGTGATAATACCGAAGTAACAAGCACCAATAGACCTAAAAATGCAATATTTGAATGGTTCCTTAATCCCCTTTTGATTATCAAGGAGCAGATTAAAGCAGAGAACCTCAATGTGGCCGAGGAGGACTATCTTTGTAAGCTTGTTTTGCTAAGTGCTGACCCTGAGAGGTTCAAGAATTCATATATAGGCCCACCTCCTGAACCCGAGCGTAAAAGAGCTGAGCTTGAAGCTTTAGCTCGAAGGTAAGCAGAATGAGATCACTTGTCTGCAATGTTTATATTTGGATTTCAGTACTTTTCCCAGTTAAGTCTGTTTGCATGTTCCATAAATTTGATGTTATAATGAAGGCTCCGAGGGATCACCAAGTCCATATCGAGGTATCCAACATTCAGGCGTCGATTCGATGCTCTCACAAAGGTATTGTTGGAGGATCTTGCCAAGAAGAATATTGGAAGCAAATCCAACAGCTGGAGTCAAAGCATTAGCATTTCAAGATCGAAGAGCGCCATTGTACGAATATTCAGCCAAAAATCTTTCAAGGTTGAAAAGTCTAATGACGGGTCCGTTCAAGAGTCACAACATGCTCCCAGAGACGTTGATATTGCATGATGACCATGCGACTGGTCGATGTTTATCCTTCACAGGTGTAATATTTCCCTACCTTCTTCCCCGGTCCATTTCCGTTAGGATCAAATGTAGTTTCTAGTTTTCTGTAGGGTGAGTTTATTCTCTGTGTCTCAAAGAGATCGGAAATAGACGAATTCTGATGACAGATCAGAGCTTGTGATTGTAACCTCATGAAAAATTATGCAGCAAGATGCCAATGAAGAGGTAACATTAAAGTGATGCATAGTTATAACTGTGCCTGGAGTTGTGACTGCATTAAACGATTGAACTAAGCCAACATCGACTTTGTTATCTGCAGAGCTAGTAAGGGTTCCGATCGCCCGCTCGATCTTCCAAGCCTCCTTGCACCTAACTTATCTTTATGAGAAGGCTTTCTAAACTCGACACTCGACTCGTTCGTTATAAGATATACGACCTCTCACTTCTCAAGCTCTCGCCTGTGGCCTGGCCGAGGGGGTTATGCGCCTATTTTCTGGTCTGTTCTTGCGATTAGTAGCTTATAAAATTTCAACTTCGTCAACGATCTCATTAGATCGACCTCGATTACAATTCAACGCATACAACAGTACATCCATTGAACTATATTGAATTATCCCCGGTTTAGTTTAAACATGCTTAATATAAATTAGTTATTTTAACATAAATGCCTCACCATGTTAAAAAGTTTTTGCTATTTCCGTTTTAGTAACAATGTGATAAAGGGTCGATTCTAAATATCGAAAAAAAACTCCAAACCTTAACATATAATTTAAACACGGTAAATATAATTTAGCGATTCCAACACGAATGCCACGCCACCATTGTATTAAAAGTTTTACCATTTCCGTTTCGGTACCATGCGATAAATGGTTGATTGTAAATATCGAAGTAAATCTAAATCTCAATATAAAATTTAAAGGAAGTCATTCAAATTACAAAAGTAAGAGATTCGATAATGATATCCTTCCTTTTCTCGAGACCTAGGAGACTAGTACTTATACCGATCAAATTGCAAATGTCCTCAGTGCGAAACTTCTCTATTCAAAGCTCAGATTTGAATCGCCATTCCTATATATTATTTTGGAGTCATCTCAAAAACATTAACTCATGTACTCCGCCACCCGCCGGAAATTTGTGAAATTGAGGTAAAACCAACAAACTTGTATTGTATCATATCATATATTTTAGACGAAAACATATCGAGTCATGTCGGCTTCGAATCATATTTTGTGAATTCGATCACTCGGAAGTTGCAGCCTTCTTTTCAATCAGGTGCTCTCCTCGCCGTGCACGTTTGCAGCTTGAAATTTAGTGCGTCTTTTCTCGATTCTTGGAAATTCTCTTGCGTCGTCAAGCAAAAAGAATTACCAGAAAAAAAGAAAAAGAAAAAAAAAAAAAGATTACCTTTTGCATTCGCATTGATGAGTGAAGTGAAGAGAAGCACATTCGCTTTCGCTTTCGCTCGCTCGATCACTCTGCGTCTTGTTCTTCTGAACAGGGGACGAAAGATGGCAACTTTCGAGGGCGAGGCCGAAATCTTTCCCTCCTCCCTCGAGCTCCTCCAGCGGCACCGGCCGGCGCGGCCCGACCCGGATGAGCCGCCGCCGTTCTTTCCCTCTCCGCCGCCCGCCGTCGGCCCGGCCGTGGAATCTGCGCTCGTGGAGGGGATGCGGAATGTGGCCTTGGGGGAGGCTGGAGACGGGATGGGCGAAGAGAAAGACGGGAATTTCGACGATTGGGGACCGAAATCGCACTACCCTTTTGGGATTTACGCGCGGGATTGCCAGTTTTATGTCCGGAACGGGTGGTGCAAGTTCGGCGCGAATTGCAGGTTCGGTCACCCTGTCAAGAGGACGGTATGTGTTCTTGGGCTTTTCGTCAGTTTCGTTCGTTTTCTTTTGTGTGTGTGTGCGCGCGCGCGTGTTTTGCGTTCTTGGGAATTTACGGTGGGTTGATGCATGAACCGGTTGACCTGTGGGCGTGATTCTTGAAGGGTTTCGAGGAGAAGAGGGAAAGAGGAGAGTTCTTGGAGCCTACTAAGCAGATTGAGTGCAAGGTCAGGATTTGTGCCACTCGTTTTAACGGTGTTGTGTTGCTCTGTCTTTAGTTCAGTCAAGCCGAGGCATGATAAATCGATGATGTAGTAGGTAAGGAGTTCAAGGAAATTTAAATAGGAAATGTACCGGTTTTACTTGCAAAACTCACAGCATTGTGCAGGTGTGAGCGACATCTGAATGGCTGCTTAATGACTACTCCTTTTGGGGCTGGACTTTCTTGATAATCACTAGTCAATGTTTGCTTGTTCCCTAGATATGTAGTTATCCGGTTTATGTCCTAATGATGCTGTGACTTTCACCCACGACTGGAGATGTATTTCTTGACGAATGGCCTTCTTATTAGATCCTTTTCAGTTTATATGTCTAGGCATATGAGGGCTAGATTAGAAATGCACTTCATATATCTGATAGCGACAGCAATTACTTGCCTTTTGGCTTTGTGCAATATAGCAGCCTCCTACATTTACCTCAAAGGCTCAAAATGACATCTGATCTCCTCTTTCTTTCTTTCTTTTGTGCACACACATGTATGCACATGTGTTGTCCTGAAAATTGAGTCATGTGCTTAATTTGTAGTATTACTCAACTGCTGGAGGGTGCAAGTTTGGAGAAGCTTGCAGATATAGCCATTCCAAAGAAAGAAATGAAATCACAGACCAACCACAACTTAATTTCGTTGGCCTGCCAATACGATTGGTAAAGAGTACATTCTTTCATGCTACAAATTCACAAGTTCAATTTTAGTTGACTTGTTAGGCCTTTTTCTCCCTCCATTGACTAATTGATTTATGAGCTCCATTTGAAGCACACATAAAATGTAATTTGTGCGACTTACATGATTTTCATGGTTCACTTCAGGGAAGAGCAGAGTGCCCCTTCTACATGCAGCATGGCACGTGTCGATATGGAATTGATTGCAGGTTTCACCATCCTGATCCTACGACGGTTGGGGACTTCAGTCCTGATAAGACCTCAGCCAATCTTGCACCAGTTGGAAGGGAACCGAAGTATCCTAAGGAGGGTCCTATGGAAGACTCTGATTATCTGAGATATAATGGAATTCTACAGGAATATTTAGCATCCCGGTCTTTGAACACGGCTTCTGGGACCCAGCCTTACTGGGATAATGGACTGTCCCATGTCCCTGGGATTTCTCAAAGTTCCCAAAAGGTGCATTTTTCTACACATGGAAGAGTTCACAAATTTGTTTGATTAGTTTATGCTTTTGTGTTCTTGTATATTTTTTAATGAGTGTTGATTTTTCCCCTCCATTTTTCCATTTCTGCATCTTCTTTCTTGTTGGTCCTGTAATTGCTGCTTCATATATATATTCCTGCTTTCCATCTTTCTGAGTGTATGCTATCGCCATTGCTACCTCAAGAATGTTTTGAAGTGCTATAACTTGGGAAAGAAGGATTGAATTATCTGCAAAATGAGTAATTTTGCACCAATTGTTGTTTTATAGGCTTGGGCTTATCCACAAGAAAGGGCAGGGCACAGCAAAGGGCTGCTACCTCCTGAAGAATACCCTCAACGACCCGGTCAACCTGAGTGTGCTTATTTCATGAAGACAGGTTGTTGCAAATACAGACATACTTGTAAATTTCACCATCCAAAGGATCGAGTTTCGATGGTACCCTCCCATTATCAAACTGATAAGGCGCTCCCTTCGAGATCGGTAAGTCACTGCATTGCCCAAAATAACTGTGCGACTTGTTATTTAAAGTTAAAAGGTTTTCGGTTTTCATGCATTGATTTTATCTATTTAGGCTAAAATCTCTTCTGATTCTTCATCACCAGTGGACCACAATCAAATGACTTTACCGGAACTTTGACATTTTTTATATATTATGATCTAACTATTGCCATCAAACTTAAGTTTCATTCTTGTGTCATGTTCTGAAAAATTGATTGCTTAGCACTATGCGGTCATTTTTGCAGGATAGGAGAACTTGTAGGAATTATGCACAGTTTGGGCTCTGTAAATATGGAAGTGCTTGCTTGTTCGATCATCCAGTTCCAGAAGATTCTGGCTCCTCTTCTTTTGGAATAAATCCTCTTGAAGATCCACCTGCATGGTTCTAACTCGCCTGGATATGGCAGTGACATTGGTGCTATATCTTTGCATTTTCCTGGGACTCTGCAAACTACTCAAGCCCCTTGCGCTTTTCTTTTACTTGTTTTAGACTTTGTTTGGGATTATTTTCACTGAGTTGTGGCAAGCAGTGTTTACAGGGTAATCGGCTTTTATCCGGTGATTCGGAAGTAGAAGCAAGAGTTGGACTGATCATTCTTTAGATTCAAATGTTTCCCTATAGAAACTAAACCAGTTTTGGTTTTGTATGGGCATATGAATGGCCTCATCATAATTCTTGTTTTTACCTGTTAGGAATATAAGTCATAACTTCTTGAATCTTGGATCTCTCGGTAATGGATGATTATCATTAAGCCACAAAATATGATGACGAGAAGAATGAGACTCTGTTTTACTTGGTACTTTTATCTCCTCGTTACCTTTCATGGAAGTTTTAAGTATCAATTCAGTATCTCATTTCTTCTGCATTAGGGAATGGAAACCTTTTCGAGAAAGTTGTTAGGATCATTCCGGAATGCTTGGTTAGTAGAGAAGTTGCTCAACCATCTCTAGTATATGATGAAATGGAGGAATGCAATCAAGAGCACTCACAATATATTAAAGCAGATTCTTATATAAAGCACATGAAAGGGCATTATCTATCCAAAACTTAGTAAGCAAGGCCGTTCACATCCTTGTAATGATGCTGTTTCTGAGCTCCAGTTAGGATTAAAATAATATGAAAGAGCATCATCCGAATTATTTCTGATCACACAGATTTAGGATGACACTGCAGATGGATGTAAAAGAGAATGTTTGAATATAATGTCTACACCTCTTATGTGCTATATAAACTCTGAGAATGACGGCAACTTCACCCACTAAATTGCTAACACATCAGGCTAATAGATTACAATCTTCAAAATCATGAATGTCATAAGATCCTGTTTTGTGGTTCTCTTGATCTCTGTCTATTTCAGAACGAATCTTGTCCAGTCGAGTCCTCGGCTCCAATTATTTGTGAATTACCAGGACTATGAGACAACTCGATATGTCACTGTAACAGGTAATGCACCAGTTCTTGTCCATTACACTTCCATGTTGAGTTTCCAATTCGTGCATGCACTTTGATTAGTTAAGATGAGCCATATTTGAAGCACGGACTGCAATCTCTGATCCTCAAAATTTCTGTCTTTTGACAGGATGCAACAATAACTGTGATACAGCATGCTGTGACTGTGACATCGCGAAGCAGCCACCCGTATGCGTCAAGTGCTGTAAAGAGGAGCCCTGAATTGCAACGCTCCCCACCTTCTCATTTTCTTTTGGATGATTCCTTTTTGCGACTCAACTCGAGACAGTCCGCACTTCTGGTCAGCCGAGTCATGTAGCAGAAGTCCTTATAGCCAGAAAAGTTGAGAAGTAAATCTAGAGCTCAACATCTTCCCTCGCCAAAGGCAGGGAATCCTCTATATACAGAATTCCTAGCTTATAGACTCACCAAATTCTGAATGGGAGAGACATTCAAGAAAAAAAGTTACATAATTCTAATGGATATCTCATAACAGCAGGCGAGTATAGTTAAATCAACTGTATAACGGCAGAATGCCAATTCTTCTCCTTCAAATTCTTCCTCATTTTGGATTTTTAGGACTCTAATTCCATCAACAGAGAGAAATTCGTTAGATACAATAAGAAGTCTCATGCACAAGTGCTTTACGTCAATAGGAGTCTTAAGCATGCGCCAATGTGATCAGGGAGATTTGACCATTTGAGTACAATATCTCAATTCGCAAACCAGGCAAAAAATTTATTGTTACAAATTGTTTGGCTGCCCATGGACGTATAAACAGAACGAGTATAAAAAACTAAAGCGACAAATGCTGCGCCTCACACTACAAAGTTATAACGAAATCCGAGAGGGGAAGGATTGGGAGTACGAGAACTAAATCCTTCTCGAGAGTGCAAGAAAAACAGCTGCAGATGATATCTGCACCTTAAGATCTGCAATATCAAGGTCGTGCCCGCCTTCAACTAGACCCCATCTGTCCACCTGCAAGGCCATATAAGATGATTTAACTCTCCAACACTATATATCACCATGAACTGAAGTGCCCCTGTCTGGCTCGCTGTGCGATCCTCAATCTGAGGCGTACGTCGGACATTATATGCGATGCCTCCATGTGAGTAGTATATGAACGTGGGCGAGGATCGAGGATGGGTGGTATATGGGTAGAGAGACAACGAGAGAGTTACAGGGCAATGACAAAGAAAAAATTGAATAGAAGTACCTGGAAGTCTTCTTCAAGTCTGATTAACTCAATAGCTCCCTCTATCTGCAACCTCCCACGATAAATTCCAAGAGCAATAACCAGAGAGTGTGCTGCTGCAGCCATCGCGTCAATCGCCGCCAGTTCACAGTCATCAGTGTTCTTCAAAAGGTTCTCTATGGCCTTTATCAATCCCTCGTCCTGCTTGCCGCCGAAAAAGCTCGAGTACAGAACAGGCTGAAATCCAAATTCTGACTTCAACCAATCGAGCAAAGGATCAATTTTCTCCACCTGTCTATCTACGAAATTTATGCGACAGATTAGTCGGTCACCATAGCTATGGAAAGCCAAAGCTAATTGGGTTGTGCTAAGTTAACATGAAAAATACATTAAGCAAACAAAAAATTGCAGAATATGTCGCTCAAGAGTTCAGAGTGATACATTCTGCATATTATCCCTGAAACATCGGTCGAGGCCTATAGATTCATTTTGGTTGAAATGCATCAGCAGAGATTTCACCGATCTCCAACACGATGTTAGTTTTGGTTAAAAGAGGAACATAAACTCATGAAGTTCCATATGTAATTGCCAACTCAAAATTGAAGAACTGAAAAACATACTCGAGCAAATCAGACCTCACAAGCCTCATTCACTAATAACATACCGTGAACATCACTTGTCAAGACATTGTCCTCTGGCGCGCGGCAGAAGACCAGGTCCTGATTGAATTTCTTCATCAGGTGCTCGATGATCTTCGGCCGAGTGAGCGGAACTCTCTCCAGTGCCGTGCAAGCAAGTTTCATCAGAGGCATCGTGAAAGGCCTTATCCCATCTGTTTGCTACAATGATCAACATTTCATTACACAGCCCCAACCAAATGAGCTTGAAGCACACTCTCAGAACTAGAGACTTCTATACAAGGAATCAATGCCAGATCAACTTTGCACAGACGAAACGAGCTAAACACCCCCTAATCATTTCAAATTCAAGAAAATCCATGGAAAGGAATGAACTTGAGCTGAGACAAATGATGGGTCTTAAGCACCTGATATTCCCACTCAGCAGCGATGGCCTTGGCGAGAGCGAGGGTTGGAAGCTTGAGGGCCCTCTTGGAAGGCGTCTTCAGGGTCCGGTAATCGAGCATCACGGTCCAGCCGTTCCCGTCGTCGGCCTCCCTCGTCGTCACCTGCTCGTAGAACCGCTTCCCCACGATGGACCCCGTCATGAACGCCATCGGCATCGTCACCGAAGAAGGGTCGGAGGCGGACGCCGGCTTCGGGCTCGGGGCCCTGACGTATATCGCGTCGTCAGCCTTGTCGCCGCCGTCGCCGGCGGAGAACTCGAAGGAGGACGAAGACGGGCCGCCGTCGCCTTGGGTCTGGGCGGGGGCGGGGCGGGGGCGGGGGCAGGGGCGGCGGAGCTGAGCCGCCGGGAATGGGAGGTCGACAGGGATGCCAAGATGGAGGGATTTCGAAGGGATTTCAGGGTCTTGCGCATCAGCAGCGACGGATTAGCCATGGATGGATTACCGGGGTGCACCAAGAACAACCGCAAGATTGCTATGTGAAGCAGCGAAAGTTTTAACGGGGGGTTTGGGACCTGCGCAGTAGCATGCATCGGGCACTGAGCAGAGACAGAGAGCGAGACGAGAGGAGAGAGCAGGACCGGGAGAGCATGAGGCCGGGCCTGGATCTGCAAAAATCTTTCAAGTTTCGAGTTTGGTTTGGCTGAAGCCCATTGGCCATGGCAAGAGAATGAAACAGACAACTTGCCCATAAGTTTTGTGTCTGTCTGTTGACTTCTCGGCAGACACCATGATCTTCTCTCCTTAAAATTCTGCAGAAGTCATTCTGATCTACTGAGTCAGCTCTTGTGCTCAGAGGAACTAATTCGCAAAACGATGCGGTGGACTACTGTAAGTGAATGTAATAAGGGAGGAGCGGGTCACGCTGGATACCCACGAACCCACGAAAATATCCGACTGCGTTGCTTGGATTATAGTCTTGATATTAATCTTAGTAATTGCTTCTGTTCACTTCCCTCAATCGATCTGAACATGGCAAGAGTAAGTGTGGATTTTTGCTTTGTACTCTTTCATTCTCTCTTTATTTCTGATTGAATCACTAGGGACGACAATTCTCATTCGAATCACAAGGTTATGGGAACAGAAAATCCAAATTTTTACAGCTTACTGACTAATAACAAAATGAAGCTATGCATGCAGTGAGCTCTCCAAATCAATCCAGTCCATGCCCATGCATTTTCCTCGGGTTGATATTTGTTTCACGACAATAAGAGATTGTTCTTCTATCTGTTCGACAGGAATTTAGCCTCCTGAACAGCGTTCGGTGCAATTCCTCTGGCAGTAGTTGTAGCTACACATCTTTACACTTGAATATTTTTTAGGACATAGTATATTAACAAGCCTCCAAAGCAGCAGGACTTGGTTGGCGCTTGACCCTTCCTTCCCTTGACATGTCTTGGGTGATCATCATTCATCAAAGATCTTTGAGGAGATGGAGAGATCGTGCTTTGCATCATCGTTGTTGTCATGATCTTTCTTCCTATCCTGCTGGATTGGGAAGGAGTGTTGGACCTGCAAAATTAGATATGAAGAGGAAAAGGAAAAAAACGCAGCTCTAGAAAAAACTGTCTACTGTCTAGACTAGAGTAAGGAAAATCGTTCGACATGAATTGGGAACATACGCTTTTCATCCGATGCTCTGCTCTTTCTTTTCCTTCGCGAATAATTGAAGAGTTCCCGCACAAAAACAAAAGCCAGGACTCCATTTACTTGGTTCTTTAATTGCTTTGTCCTGTGTAAGTAAATGTAAGTGTCGCAAGCCAAACCAAGTTGCTTTAGATGAGAAAAAATATGAAAAGAAAGGCCAAGGCAAGTTCTACTACTTGAGAATGGGATATTTTTAGCTTGGCTTTTTGATGCAGTCAAGTTACTATGCATGATTTTCATACAAAATGTTCAAGATTAACAAAGTCTCATTTTACAGAAGATGACCTCTAATCTTGCTACATCTTTACATTATTTTCCTAGCCTACATGATTTTGCCCTGCTCTCTACCTTTTAGAAATGGCACGAGAGAGAGAGAGAGACAGAGAGACAGAGAGACAGAGACAGAGAGATGCTGTGTTACCTCCTTGCCTTTTGCAGTTTTTCCTTTGGTGCTCGATCTGGGTGGAGATGACTTTAATGATTGTGAATTGCTTTTGCATGCAGACAGAAACTTTGAAAACCTGGTAAAAAGAACAAGATGAGTCAATATAACTGTGCTCTACTTTAACAGGGACTCGGAAGGGGATGTGCCCCAAGCAGTTGATGCTTCTATGAGCAAAAAATGTGACTAAGATGATCTTAATATAGCCTCATATATTTTCGCTAATGATTAAGAATTCCAATGTGCACAACAGGAGAATTGATCCTGTCTCACAATATTTAGCCTATATGGAAACATGAGCACCAATTTGAACATGTTTTTGGCCTCCAACTTCGCAAAAGAAAAGGAAAAATTGGTCGCAGAACATCCGTGAGGATGCAATTAGCGGAAACTATTACTTTTGCCATCATACTATTTTATATACAGAACTCAGTAAGACAAGCTGAGACTTGAGATGACATTCCCATATCTGACTCCACCCAAGTACGGTCAACACAGTTAAATTCTGCAGTAATCCTATTCTGCAGAACCCGAGGTGAAATGAAATGCTATGTGATCGTGGAAATTTGGAATGAGAGTCAAGACTTCTTACATGGCAGCAAGAGAGCCCCTTTTTTGGGTGGTTTTCTTTCTAGTGGCTAAGTGATCCCCCAGTATCCTGCAATACAACTCGAAAATGTTGAATGGATGTTGGAGATTGCCATGCTTTAATGATCGAAATCATTAAAACCAAAACAACAGAATTTGCACCCTGCAAAGAAAAATAAACAAGGCACCTCTTCCTGGACAAAGAAGTGGCTGAAGGGTATGCCGATGTTGTGCTTTTAATGGCCTGCAGTCCACAAATAAGGTATTCATTGTCGTGATACAGGGCAATAAGAAAAATCGACACGACTTATCATAAGAATTAGAGCAAGTGCCTGCAAGAATTTCTGCCTCTACTGATATTTAGAGTTTCATATGAACCTCGAGTTTACTTACGACCAGCCATTGCGACAGTCACTTACAGAATTTATTTGTGAATTGAGGCCCTTCTCATTTAAATCACTCATTCCATATTCGTCACTGCTAGAAGTAGCAAAGCTCACCTCAGAGGATTTGGCTGGGGAAGAGTCCGTTCCAAGCTCTTTCAATGATTCATCCTTGGAATCTTCCACAATCACGACGGATTTATCAGTTAACTGTGATCCTCCATCCTCGCAGATATCATTTTTCTCCATCTCACCACCCAGATTATGCACTTGCCTTAAATTCTTCACCTCTTGGTTAGGATTGACAATTTCTTGAGAGTCTAAGACATCACCTTCACATTCCAAGTCTGCAACATCACTTGAGTCCGCATTCCCTTGCTCAAGCAAGGCCGCTGCTTTCTTCTCGGCCAATTTCTTGTAGTGAGCCTCAAAAAAGGCTTTCTTTTCTGCAACTGATCCGGGCCGGGAATGCTTCTCGGCCTCTTCAACATAGCGCTTCCGAGAGAAGCTTGACCACTTCTCCCATGACAAGGACTCTTCTGACACGAACCTGCCAAATGAGACGGACTGCCCAAGAGCATGAATTGGTTTCCCCTGCATCAAGGAAGATTTCCTACATTTAATGCAAAGTTCAGATCCAAATGTTCCCAATAACCACAGATACTTAAAGTTCTCCTATATCAAGTACCTGCTCATTCATTTCGAGCAGACAAAAATTTTAGCAGGCTACCCGAACGAACACAAGTCACAAAGAATTATCTATATAATGTGTGATGAGTAGAAAAAGCATCATTTTACACCAACCCCCCAGCTAAGTTTATCTTGGTCATGCAATGATCAGATGAAGTTGATCATAGACATGAAACACAACAATCTGAATACAAAAGAAGAAAAAAAGAACGTAAAGGAGGAAGACAAATTCACAGTGCAGTTTCCTGGAGTTACCTCAGTGGCATCATTGGTGAAGACCGAAGGGTGAGACAGGGGCTGCATCATGAGACAGCTTGAATCTCCCATGGTTGGGGCTTAAGCAATGCTGCAAAACCTCAGTCAAGATACAAACTCGGAACTGGAAACACCAAGATTGACGTTTCCCCTCTCTTCGGATATATTTTTTTTCCTTTTTTTTTTGTTTGAATTGAATTTGAAATTCAAAAGTAAAGCAAAAGGTGCACAACCCACGTTCTCAATGTAGACCTCATCATCGTGTGTCTACTGTCAATGGGGATGAAAGTGAAGCGTGCTCTTTTTTAATATCACCACAAAAGTGGGGTCTCATTTGCAACAAAGCTTCGGTTAGTTTTCAAGTGCTTCTCTCTTTTTCGGCTTGCTTGGGCCCCGCTTAGTTGACGTTAACGTTAGATACTTTATTAATATCATCAAACATCTTCGAGTATTTTCCTTTAAGGCAAAAAAAAAAAGCTGTTGGCTTGACTGGTGCTAATCTTTCTTGAGCCCCCACCGAATGTATTTGTCATGCTGTTGGAGAAAGTAGCGGATCAGGGAAGCAAATGCTTGACAGTTCCACACTCCGAACATTGCCCAAGTTGACGAAATTGTTATCTCATTCGCAATGCTTAAGAGAAAAAAAAAGAGAGAGACATAAATCCAGGATCAGGCAGTCCGCGCCAGAACTCGGTCGAAGAGTTCGCATGTATTCAGCTCGAATTAGGAAGAGGGATCTTTACGCGAGATCCCGCCCAAAAAAAAAAACACATTCCCCGTGCAAGCATGCACATCTTGCTCGAGGGTTAAACTCGATTCGCCGGTTAAACTCGATTCGCCGCCCGCATCATCTATAGAATTAGTCTAAAGCGATACTTTTCTCACTCATTTGCGGGCTAAAGTCATGTGGGTGCCCATTGGCCATGGCCAGCACCGCTGATTCAGGGGACAAAGATGTCAACGGCTGAACCACCAGCAGTTGAAATGTCAACCTCCGCATAACAGAACAGGGAGCATCAATCCTCCACTGTTATGCTTTGGAGCTAATTCTGTTCGTGAGGATTTGCACAAGTTCAATCTGTAAAGGCCTTTGGCGATTATACCAACTACCAAAGATCTGGAAGTATTTTACGCATTTATCATACCCAACATCTTTAAATTCTTGAACGGTCAATGCATTAAGAAGGAAACTTGATTCTTTTTATTTTTTCCCGATTTAGTCTGTGAGTTGGACCTAAGCACATAAATTTTCTTTTCCTTGAAGCGTAAACTTCCACCAAGAAACATAAGGAATGCATCAATCTGTTGAATGCTACATATAAACTACGTTACCTCCACTACAACATAGACCATGAACTCAAACGTGATGTAACCGTGCAAACTGCTAGTTCATCACTACATTCTTCTGAGAAAAGGAAAGTCATAGCAAATGCTCTAACAAACTAGACGACGACAACATTCTCTTGAAAAATCTATATTAGCATTTGAGAATATCAGTACACAAATCGCATTGATTGTAGACATAATTTCCTATGATATTACAGACAATACACCATTTTTATTAACTCTGCTTCGATCTTCTCGAACTTTTCTGCCAATGCAATCCCTTTACATTTTCCATGGCTCCAAGGAGATCCATTTTCATCTACTACCATTTTTTAATTCCAATCGTACAACAATTATCAAGCTTTCTTGTCAAAATTCAGAACTGGGAGATTTTCCCTTGAATCTAAGAGAAGACTCAAAATCTTCAAAACCACACCAAGAGGCCAGAGAAGCACAAGCTGAAAGAACCTGTTTTGGATACCTCATCTGTGAAGACTGAAGCCCAACATGGCTAAAATTACAATCTTCACTTGTCTTTATAATAAATTTCCATTTCCATTTTCAAGCAATCAGGTCTTACTCTTGAGCAGCGCATGCAAGTAATTGAATCAAAGAGTTGACCTTATCCCTTGCTGAAAGTACTACTTCCATGAAAACTACCAGTTATAACCAAGGAAGAAAAGTCGCTATCATTTTCTTCTGGAAGGATCCCGGCTAAGTCCATGCTTCTTGAGTATATTAATGTAATCTCTCATGAGGGTAAATTTGTTGCTTCCAAGATGATAAAAATAGTCCCATGTATAGATCCCAGTTTTATGCAAGTCATCAAAAATTATCCTGCATCATTAAGATTACAGAATCTAGGTTTAGTAGGAAATCACAAGACATTCAAGCTGTAACAAGTTTTCCTTTTGAGGAACCATCCTGAAATTACCTCACCCCGTAGTTTCCTATAGGTTCGACTTTCATAATTCCAACATGACGACGCCCAAATATTACCTGATGAGGAACACGAAGCACTTGAGCCAAATAATATTGGAGCATGAACAAAAAACAGGCATGTTTTTTGGCCACATAAGAATCATATCAACTGTGAGACTCAAGAGGTAACACATTAAATGAAATGATGGTATCAAAGAAAACAAAATCAGTTCAGCTCTGGACAGATTCAATGCCGATCTTTAGGAGGCCAATACATAAGGGAAGATTGCTTACTGTGATCTTTTTTTCTTTTCTTTTTTTCTTTTTTTTCTTTTTTGGGTTGGTCTCCTACTACAATCCTAGCTCTTTAGACGTTTCTTTGTTTATTTATGGGCAAATAGGATAGCCAATTTTCCTATGGTATAACACAATAAATGTACAGAAATTAATCGAAGTTAACTGAAATTAGTAACTCGATATGCCTAGGTTGCAAAGAGTCTCTACTTTGCTGAAGTCCAAAGGTGTGTGCATCACTTAGCACAGTGGTAAAAACCCTTCTTCCCACTAAATCCATCCTTGCATGCAGGCTATAACCCAGGATACTGGTCCATCAGCTAACTATGTATGCCATCAAAGCCTTTCATACTTTTCCCATTAACATGAGCACCATCTTAGGAATTGGTGGCTCAGGAAACACCTAGAATCTGAGAACAAAGAAATCAGTTATCCAAAGGGTCAGGAATTTCCAAATTGTGAGATGATCTCAGGAGAAGAACAGATTTGGTTCAGTTAACTCAGTTGATAGAGACTTGTCTCTGATAAAGACTTGTCTCTTATCATCAGAACAAGTTCCTGTTGACTCCAGAGTAGCACTGCCGGTTTTTTTATTATAAGAAAAGTGCCAGCAACACAGGATAGCCTTTCCCATCAAGTTCAATTTTTCCAGCACAGATCTGAACAGAGAACATACTGAACAGTAGAACTTATTCCAATACTAGCATCTGCCGAGTAAACGATTGTAATATTTATCAACAAACTTATCTGATCCACAAGACAGAATATTTGAATCCATCATTCTAGTCTTCGTGATGAAGTTAATTCGACCCCACAAATGTGAACACGAACTAAGGCTACAAGATGAACAACCATCATAGAGGTAGATATGGCTAAGTTGTTCACTTTAATTTTGCAGTAACCCTTCACGCGGCAAGCAAAAAAAAAAAAGTTTCACATGTTAAGAGAATGCATGCATGTATTCTTCTCTTTTTGTAAATGAAAGTAGATTGTTGCATTGCTGAATACACAAGAGATTAATGCATATATTTTGAAAATGAACCTTTTCACCTCCCATAGACCTCATCTTGCCATCTGCAGCAGGACTGCGAATTCTGAGAAATTCAGCGGACAACCTAAATGTGCTACCATTAGTGAATTCCACCTCCACCTGAAATAGGACAAGCATATTTGAAGTGAAAACACACTACATAAAATTTGTATAAGCAAGTTTACTTTATGCGATAAGTAGCTTGATAGGATGCATTTCTGCCAATCCTCAACCATTAGTTAACATATAAACTAAAGCTTGCTTGTGCATAGTTGTGCAACACCTTACAACAATTCTAAGGATACGATACAGGGGTAGCAGGAAAAAAAACACGAACTACTGAACCACAAGTGACAGATTACTGATAGCTTGCAGTCCAGGTTTGTATGACATTTGTGTAGCAATAAAAGCTTAGCAAATCGCTATCTGCTTTTTTTCCACAGAAACACCTAGAGAAGTTTATGAATGCTTAATCCACGCTTCAAATACTAATTATCCATCATTCAGCAGAGACAACCTAAGCCACAACTTTCAGGGAAATAAAACTATGATAGCTTACTACATAAAATCTGCACTCAACCAACATTCACGTTATGGCCCATTTACGTTTCTGTGGAACACGAAGGATGAACCCAAACCCATCTCCACCACACAATGGAATCGACCCAAGAACTATGGAACTCGGAACAATCAGACGACATGCTCAAAACCAAGAACGCGAGATCAAGAATAACGAGATTTCGAGAGGACGAGGTGAGCAAAAAAGCTTACGCATTTAGGAGCGTGGAGAGAGAATTTAGAGAGGCGCGGGGCAGCGACGGCCGTGTGGATGGATTTAGCCGCTCGCTGCAGGGATATCATACTGCTTTTCCTCGGTCGCGACTCTCTCTCTCTCAAAAGTTCCAAGCTTCGAAGACCATGTTCCGCGTTCGGTTTCTACGATGTCAGTGTCGGCGCAGGAAAGATTCCGACATGGGTGAGCTTAAAACTGGAAAAAGCTTCGAAATTGCAGACGACCCGACGACGGAATTCGGTCGGAGGGACCAAGGAACGCGGACGCTGAACGGCGAACGCTGCCTGGTGACCTGCGGCCGAACCGAACGAGCCCGATCGGGTCGAACCAGGCGAAACAGTGAACGGGCCGGGTCCGCACGTGTAGAGTACTTCACTATGCCCGATATCAAATCTTCGGGCCCGGGCGGGCCCAACATAAGGCCCAGGCCCATGAACAGAGCAGCAGGTCCGCTGACATATCAATTAATTCATGTAGGCGTGTTTCGTAAAGATCTGTTTGGCAACGCTTCTCTTTCGAGAAACAATTTCTTTTCAGAAATAATCTTTTTCTTTTTCTATTTCTGAAAACAATTTTCAATAAAAGAACACATTGATAACTACATAAAATTTATATTCTTGAAAAATGAAAAAGAATAGGAATGTGTTTCATATGATTCACAATATAGAATTTCTTTTAAATTTTTTTCTTATTCTTCCTTATCGCCACTGTCGCCGTTGCCAATTGTCGTCGCCTGCCACCAATTGTCACTGCTCGCCGCCGACCCTAGCTGCCGCCACCAACTGCCGCGGTCAACTGCTGATCATGGCTGGCCGAAGGTCGATGTCAGCAACAACTATTAATGGCTGCGAGCAGTGATCGGTGTCGTCGATGGTCATCTACAGGTGGGATCGACGGTTGGTAGCGACAATTGGTTGTGGCATCAACAGTCATCGGCGATGGATGGTTGCAACCGACAATGACGACGATTGGCTTTCAGCCAATCGGTGAGCGATGGCCTCAATGATCATTGGTGATGGGCCATGGCAAGCGGTGGCGATAGCGACCGACCGACAAGGGAGGTCAGTGGCCAACGGTCGATCAGTGAGCGACAGGCAGCAAAGGTAGTTGACAAAGGTGATAGGCGGTCGGCCAACGGTGATCATCCAATGGTCGACGGCGGCGATGGCCAAACAACAAGGGCAATGGTGAGGAGCGAGGGGCAACAACGAAGAAGAAAAGAAAAAAAATACCTTATTTCTAAAAATTGCTCTCAGGAGTAAGAAACTACTTTTTTTCACTTCTTGTTTTTATTCCAAATCTATTCCATGGTCATTTTTCTATTCTAGGGAATATAAAAATTAATTGACATTACCAAACGAATTTCTGTTTTTTTTTTTTTGTTCGGGAAATTAAAAAAAGAAATTGGGAGGAATAAACGTTACCAAATGGCGCTAAAATGCCGTGGAACATATTTACTAACAACTAAATTTGTATGCAAAAAGGCTATAAAAAAAAATCTTAAATTATGCCTACTATAACACATTTATCTAAACTTTATATTGTAATATCAAAAATTCTAAATTATGCTCACCGTGACACAATTACTCTAATTTTTTTCTTATGATAAAAAACTCCAAATTTGTCTTTATGTAATACATTTACTTTCTATCAAGATCTTGTTAAAAATGAGTTTTCAATTAAAACAATGTTTTTTTTTTTTTTTAATTTCCCTTAAGTCGTATGAGCCCTATGTCAATATTGTTTGCTTTCTAGCATTTATGTAGACAGATTTTTTATGGTTTTCATTAATAGAATTTTAATGGAAGGCAAATGTGTCATACACATAAATTTAAACTTCTTTGTGCCACAAAAAAAAAGTATAGAATAAATGTGTCACGATTACCCTAACTTTTTTATTTTTATTTTTCATAAGTCATCTTCAACGAGTAGAATAATCAAATTTAATCCATAGATGGATCAAATCAACTATATCTTTGTCAACGGTGCATAGTCTTTTGTCGTCCAACGGATGAAATTATGTCGAGTTTGAAGAACCGATCATGCCCGTATCATACCACAATGCATTTGTCGGAATATTAGACACACTGGACCTAAGTGGAATATCAATCCTCCTCTTAGACCTCGTAGTCGATAGGCGTACAGATAAAAACCATCTATTTTCGGTGCAAGTAATTAATACGAACGAAAATGAATTCCATTACGATCTTCACCTATGACCCGGAACTCGACAGGATGTCGTTCCCTCACATGTTATGATCATGTCAGTCATATCGAAAGCTACCTACACACCGTGACGTCAAATTATCAGCATCAGCAATGAACTATGTAGTCACAACACTAGCAAGTACAAGGAAGTTAAATTAAGACCTGCCCACTTATCTTTCTTATTCTTGGACCACTTCTTAATCTCGCAGTTGGCATCTTCGCATTCACAGGAGCTTTGTCATTGGTTTAGGGTTGGCTCTTTCCTTGCTGGCTTCTAGCAAAGAGCCAAAACCACATCGAAAAAATTATGATTGGGCTCGGCGTGTACATTTGTTAACACGCAACTGTCCTGAACCTGACATGGGTGTTTTAGATTAATTGCAGGCAATAGTAGATTATTATCACATGCTTGACTTGATGCCATCAAGTCTTCACGCTACCAAAGCCACGGTTAATGACCACCTTAGCAGCTGACACCGATACAAAACGAAGCCCATAACATGTGAAAAAGAAAGCATTACTTCACATGTTCAAGTGTAATCAGTCAGTTGTTCATTGGAAGGGACCATCATACATGATCCTACAAAACCTAAAGTTTCTAATCATATGGAGCCTAATAGAAAGAATAATAAATATAGCTCAACTGAAATATATATATATAGTCCATCCAATACATTGATTTAGGGTTGGCTCTTGCTTGCTGCTAGCAAAGAGCCAAAACCACGTCGAAATAATTATCATTAGGGTCGGTGTGTATATTAGTTAATATGGAACTATCCTGAACATTACCTTATTTTAAATTAATTGCAGGCAATAGTAGATTATTATCACATGGGTGTTTTAGATTAATTGCATGCTTGACTTGATGCCATCAAGTCTTCACGCTAACAAAGCCACAGTTAATGACCACTTTAGCAGCCGACACCGACACAAAACACAAAACAAAGCCCATCACGTGTAAAATAGAAAGCATTGCTTTCAATGTTCATGTGTAATCGGTCAGTTGTTCATTGGAAGGGACCATTTCACATGATCCTACAAAACCTAAAGTTTGCAACCATATGGAGCCAAATAGAAAGAACAATAAAGATAGCTCAGCTGAAAAAAATATATATGTAAGCAAAGAAGTCAAATACATCTATATGTGAAATTAGCTGGAAGCTGCGCATACATGATTAGCCGGAGTACCTACCGGAAGATTTGCTTGAACGGTCGCATCTGGAGGGACTAGGAGAGGCCATTGGAAAATTGAAATTTTGATAATATTCTGAACCAACTCACTGATTTCTTCCTCTATTTTCTTCTCGTGTCCAGTTACAACCTGGGATTAGTTGGTACGTCTTATTAAGGATGGAAAATCATTGCAAAAACATTTTTCTACATGGGCACCGTGCTTCTTTAAACAATGGCGCATACCAACAGCACAAGCTGTTTGGTTTTATGTATTCTAACGTACATTCAATCTGACTGACTGATTGCGCGGGGGTTTCGGGGGTGGGGGATCGTGCCAAATTATTGGAGACGCTATGTTTACTTGTCTAGGGTTTAGGTGCATGCACGCGGAGGTGATCAAGAGCGAATTGACATTTTGCGTTCAGAAGGGAGAGCGGCTTCCGATTTTCTAGGTGCTAGGCACGACCTAACTCCTCCTGCCGTTTCGGCTCCAAATCTCCAACCAAGCAAAGCGTGTATAGAGGAGGGAATCTATGTAGTGGGCTGCAATTACTATGATGCCGGAGAAATGTACCTGAGAAAATCATAGCTTAGTGGTTGACAAATCCAAATCGTCCTTCGATTGCGAAGATGTGGACTCTCAACATATTTTTCCACGGCTGACCACGCCTTTTACTTTGACCCATTTGGAGGATGGTTAAGTCCTCACGATATTGTGCAAATCTTGCATAAAAATCGATCGACGACAGTTCATGAGGGAGACCGTTTTAGATGCCGGGGAGGCGGTATTTCACGAATTGTTTGCCCTTCTAGTTAGGGTTCAGATTGCTTGTTTCTTCGATGTGGATGCGGATTTAATTTGGTCGATTGATTACTAAATATCTTATCTTTCCTTTATCAATTCAAAGGGAACTTGTATTGGGCATAATTTTTTTATTTGTACATGTTTACTTGCATAATTCGATATAAGAGTTTTGTACATGTGGGATTGAGCGAATTTGGTGCATCAAATGTAAAACGAGCAAAGTATGTACATTCAACCTATAGTCGTTGATTCAAGTTAAAAGTACTAATATTCTTACAAATCAACACGATGGATTTATACATTTTCAAAGTATATTTAGTAAGATTTAACGAGTGCTTTGAAGACATTAATAAAATTAGAAAACGAAAGTCATGGAGTACATAACTAAAGATTTTGCATTTTAATCAAGTACAAAGAGAGGATCCATGATATGAAGAAGCGTAATGAAGTAAAAAGTAGACACTAGTAGCTGTTCCAATCTTCGACGACGTGATGAAAAATTACGAAGTTCACAAAACAGAAGGAAAAAAGTGTTTAGTATGTTCATAATAACTCTCCATTTTCCAAGAAGAAAAGCTCTTGTTCTAAGTAATCAAGCCCATCCCATGACACTACAGACTCCCCACTATCAACCCTTTGTTGCTGCTGTTGTTGCTGATGTTGCTGAAGCAAATGAGAATCTTCCACAGAAGATGATGAACTCTGCGAAACATGGGTGTCCATTTCTTGCTGATTTCTCCGTGACCCTTCTTGATCTTCATCGAAGCTTCCACACAACCACTCGAAATTCTCCAGCAGGTTGGCAGTTTCTTCGAACGTCATAAGTCCGATCTCATCCTCCATTGAAAAAGCCTCCACCTTGTCTTGATCAGCCTCTAGTACCGTGGGTTTATCATCACTGCACGAGCTTCCTTCTGTAATTGAATTCGGGTCCACGTCTGTCTCGTTTACGATCTCTTGTGCATTGTTTTCGTCTTCTTGAATCGGCTGGTGGGTCACTGGGTCTAGCCCGAGAAGCTTCAGCTTCTTCTTGATTCTGGTGTTCCAATGGTTCTTGATCTCATTGTCGGTGCGACCCGGAAAATGCGAAGCAATCTTGGACCATCTGTAATCGCAAAAAGGAAGTTCCAAAACTTTTTCAGGACTTGATAAAAATACAAGATCTTACTTGCTGGACGCTGCTACAGTAACTTGCAGTGCATATTTTAAAAAGTGGCTCATTTCAAATCACGAACTTTTCTTTGTAACTCTAGCATTACTGAATGTATATAAGCGACCTGTTGCCGAGACGTGAATGAAGTTGAATGATTTGATCTTCCTCCGCGTCAGTGAAACCGCCTCTTAACATCAGGCCTCAAGTAATTGATCCACCTCAATCTGCAACTTTTGCCACATCTCAGCAAACCTATAAAACTCATCACGCCGTCCAATCAGTGTCTACTAATCTGACTCTCACAAAAAATTGGAGAGAGACTAAACTAACCTGCAAGTTTAGGAACCGTCCTCCAGCAATGGATGCCATTATTCATGATGAAGCTTATGAGCTTATGGTCTTCCTCGATAGTCCACGGACCGCGCTTCAGCCCGACCTTGTCACAACAGGGTTGCCTTCCCATTATTCGGTTTTCCAATGCTTCAAGCACTGCAGAAATGAGAAAAAGAGTTTGCAAGCGAGCTTGAGTTTGAAAAAATCAAGCCAGAGCTTGTTTGAAAAATTCAAGCCAGAGCTTGCGAAATCATTTATAGTCAACCAAAGATTCCAACAGATCACCCCGGCATTATAAAACTAGGATGTTCCTGGAGTGGGGTGAAGCATGATTAAGTGGCAAAGCATGATAAAGAAATGGCAATGACTCCAAAATTATTGATAACAATTCGGGTACCGCCTTTTGGTTCAATGAGTGACCTAATGTGTGATGGTAAAGACGAACCAGACGTGGGTGTGTTCCCATTGACAATCTTCACTTTGTGTGTGTGTCCATTATTTTTGCAGACCAAAGCCCTCTCTTACTGGGTTTAATTATTGAAGACAAGAAGACATGCATTCTTTATTGCAGGAGATTCCTTGGCATTTAGGGTTTCTTTCTGCTTCTTTTTTGTTGCTGTTTGGAGGTGGCTTGTCAGTTGTCACTGCTCGTGTGATGAACGAGGAAAACGAGAGATGCTTTTAACAAGTTTTCATGCTCGTGTAAATATTCCATCAATGGATTTACTTCGAAGTTAGAGCGACTAGATTTGAGAAGACATGCAGAACTAGGAACGTGACAAATCAACAACTCGAGCGAGAGCGAGACAGAGAGAAGTACGGATGACTTCACCTTTGGAAAAGTTTAATAAGACGGACGACATTGACTTGAGTCATGTGAAAATAATTCAATCTTGACCTTAGAGCCAAAAAAGTCTCTCATTCAATGAACTTACAGAAAGAAACATGCCTGCCTCATTATGCGCATTCTCTATGATTCAGTGGGCCAGTTTATGTATTTAGAAAAAGCTTAATTAAGGGCAGAAAACGAAGGGACCAATTAGTGACAAAGTGTGATTAAGTACTTGAGAAAAAGATAATGACTACGATTAGAGAGGGGTGACAGAGAATTGACAGTATTAGAGCAAAGAAAGGAAAGAGAATCGAATGCCACTTCATGTTCAATAAAAGGACATAACAAGAGTGAGCCCCGTGTATCTGTTCCTTGATGCGAAGTCGTCATAGATAGAGACATATGGGACTGATACGATCTTGTGTACTTTCTCGGATCGTGATTTAGTTTAAACAAACCACCAACTAAAAAAATTATGCGTCATATATGGTAGACTATAGATTTAACGGACAACAACGGGCGATAGTGATCCATCGTAATCTCGGTTGAGTAGATGAAGTAGATCATATATCAGGAGAATCACGATGATCCGATCATGTCATTCATGACCACAGCAGATAAAAGGTACTGCTTCGGAACTAAGTGACGAAATCAGCACGCCATCAAATTCCCCTTGAATGAGTGTGAAACGAGCAGGGAGATGAATGCTGCCTCAGTTGGCACCTCTTCCGCCTCCAGAATCGAGAAACTGGCAACATGAGCGTTCCATGTTCTTTGTCGATCCGACAAGTTCATGAACAGACAAATCCAACAATAACTTAAATTAAGGATTGATATTGACAAATTCTGCGGAAGAAGAATCTTGCATCCCCATGCTTCCCACGTTGCTTTTCTTGTTATTGCTTCCTTAGAATTATCGAATCCCTCACGATTCATTTATCATCATGGTAGTCTTTTTTAAGGAATACGAACATTATATTCATAACGAATAATCAATAAAAATAGAGGAAAATGTCTTAAGACCCATCTTTGATTGGTGGATTATAAGTTAAGGACGCCATTCACATGCAAGTTTAAATGAAATTGAAAGTGGGTAATATCTAAAGGTGTCAAAAATGACCCAACCCGAACTGAACCAATTTTTTTTTTCAGGTATTTTCAGTTCGGTTAATAAGTAAAAAAATTCGGGTTGTTCTTCGGCGGGTTTCGTGCTTCATGTTTTATTTTCTTTTTCTTTTTTCTTTTTATCTTCTTGCTTTCTCACTTGTGTGATCTTTTTGAAGCCCACGCCACACAAGCATTATTGTTTATACACAACTCATTTATTCACAAGTTGCGTGAAAGAGGAGTACTTTTAGACATATCAAGTTCGTCCATGAGATCAATACAGCCAATGATACGACCGACTACAAAGACAAATCAATTTCGTCGTAAATGATAGAGGCCACCAAACCATTAAAGAAATCTTTGAATATAAAAGAGTAAGCCACAATATTGACTTTGACAATCAATTCAACTAATATAAATGAATGATATGTGAGAAATGGACGAAGTTAGCATTTTATTTGATAAAAACAACACGGAGCACTATAGATAAGTTCTACCCAAAAAAGAAGCCCAAAACCTGACCCAACGACTTGAGATCTATGTGTTTCGAGCATCCAATCGGGAGTTTCATTTGTCACGGGTCGGAATATCCGACCCATTTACACCTCTAGTAATATCATATTTGTAACATATCAATTAGAAGAGGAACATCTTATTAAATGGGATGGAACAAAACATAAGCATTCTTAAAAACACAAAAGAAATGTGACAGGGCCTGCTGTTTCTTTTCATCAGAAAAAAAAAAAACAGGCCGGGTATGGCCTGAAATGACAAGACCCGGATGTTGCATAAGCCCAACAGCAGTATCTTTCCTTGTCACTACAGTTGATAACCGTTTTTGTAAATTATATTCGGGATAATAACATAAATAATCTTTATATTTTAGATTAATATTAAATGTGATTCTTAAATTTTTAATTTATTTAATACGATTCATGAATTTCAGCCAAATGTGTAATATGCTCCCTAAACTTTTAATTAATTCAATATGGTCCCTAGATTTTTTGAAAATATTCAAACTAATCCATGAACTATATGAAAATGCCTCACATCATCCTTACATTAATTTAAGTTTAGGGACAATATTGAACGATTTTATGTAGTTTAGGGATTATTTTGAACATGTCTAAAAAATTCAAGGATCTTATTGAACAAATTAAAAGTCCATAGACAATATTGCACATTGAGCTAAATTTAAGGGATTGAAGTAAACAAATTAAAAGTTCAAAGGTCACAAATTACACATTGGGTCATAGTTCATAGATCATTTATGTCATTTTCCATCATATTTTGTCACAAAATTTCAAATATTGCTCTTAAAATTTGAGATTTCGTAAAAAAAATTATTAAAAATTTTTTGAATTATTAATAAATGCAAAAGAGTTACCGATACGACATGAAGAAATTGCACACATATATGTGAAAATTAAACACTCATTTCAAAGTTTGAATTTTTATTTTTTGTGCAGTGATTGTTTATAAGATAGAAAAAATTGAATTTTTATATTATAATAAATATTTAATCCAATAGGATTATTAATTCATGCATTTAACCATTGAAGACTATTTATTAAATAATTAATTGTTGATGTCTTTATAATCCCTTAATAGTAAAAGGTTTTCTTTACTTTATGTAATCACATAGATTTTACGTTTACTCTGAATGTGTTGTCACAGAAAATTTGGATAATGGTTTGCAATAAAAGTAATGCAATTATCGATGATTTCATTGTTCATCGATGGAAAAGCAAACATGACCAACCACATCATATCGATGTCAATAAAACTATGGGAAGCAATGCATTATTTAATTTTAAAAAAAGATTATTGGAATAAAATCTGTGTGGATATGTAAGTTGACATATATCCATCTTAAAGAAGATAAGTAGCTCTCTTAATAAAATCTTGATAATCACTAGCCGATTAACACACTTGGTTGCATATAAAGAAAAAGGAACTAAAAGCGCATTTTAATCGTGAGAGGGAGAGGGTGTTTAAAGATTCGAAATAGTTATTTGGAAAATGAATATTTCCTAAATATAGTAATTAGAGTAATATAAAAACCCGATGATAAGTAGCTCTCTCGATATCTCTTCCAATCGTGGGTCGAAATCAAAGTGAGTGTTCATCCTCAAAACTTATATTAGAAAATTCCTATGAAGTTTATGTCAATTATGCAACAAATAATAATAATAATAATAATAATAATAATAATAATAATAATAATAATAATAACAACGTATTACAAATAAACTAATGTTGATTTAAAAGGATAAGCATACTAACGATGTTATCTCAAGATCCCAAACTTAAATAATATTTTATTCGACTTAAACAATTTACTCTCCTTTTTCCAATATATTCCAAAATGTACCATGTAATTGATGTTGCTTCTTTGCCACGATATGTATATGTATAAATTGTGTACGTGTGATTTAGCTAGGAATTAGATAAGTAAGTTTTACCTTAACATCTCGAGAGAGATCTAGCAAAATCGAAAGCGGTCGAGCGACGCACGAATGCGACTAAAGCCACGCATCTCACATGCCACCCGTGTCCATAGAAATTGACGCCTTCGTTATTGATAATTAAAATATAGATTTTCCATTCATTTTTTTCTATTATTATAATTTTCGTAAAATTGGAGAAAGTGGTGGGTCCCACACCCCATGGAGATATGACGTCATCAACGAGATGATCGATTAGTTTCCAAATCAAAAGTTTCCACCCTCCGTCCGATTTTTCCTCAGTGAAGACTCTAGAGCAATTCATATATAAATGAAACACCTTTGACGTATCATAATGATCTCATATCTTATTGACGAGAGAATAAAATAATTGATTTGCATAGTCGAAATTTTTGTACCGCACGCATACTTTATAATATATTACCTTTTTAATTTTTGTTAATTACTGGCCCAACTACAGCGATTGCTCTAAACCATTGGAGGAAAAAAAATCAATTTTACGCTTTACAACACTTCGCGTCTTGAAAGTTATGTTACATGTTGATAATTTTTTTTAAAAATATATTTCTTTAATTAATCATTTCTTGAGTGACCGGAAAAACTTTAGATCGATATTTGTTGGCCATTCGATATTTTCTTGGCTAAAGTATACTACAAATCTTAGTTTTAAAGTTGATGCTCACGTAATTATTTTTAAATCGATCGCTAATCTAAGGTTTCATGTAATACTTATTTTGTCATACGATTGTCAAATATTTCAAATTTGAAGAGTATACGAAATGAATCCTTATATTCTCTACATATCTAGTCTTTTGAAATACAAGCATAATCAAGCTAACAAAACTAGTATAATACAAGGTAGTCATATATTTGCTACCTAATTTGCGGAAATTGATCTTCTATGTACTGGCTTATTTGCTCTACTTTCTTTCCTTAGTAACTAGCAAATGTGCACACGTGACGCTTGTGCAAATGGCGCTTGAAAAGTTAAGCAAAAATAACTTATTAAAGATGCTAAACGAGGAAAAGAAATCGTTGATAAGATAAACAACAACACAGAAAAATTATACGGTACATGTATAGAGAGAAATATTTTAAGATTTGAATCTTTTTTCAAGAAGATTGTTGTGAGATAGAAGATATTCATATTTTAATATCATGACATGCTAAGATAAAATAAAATTACTAGCTTACCATTTGTCCATGCGTAGAAAAATTGTAAAACAGGTAATTAAGGATGATTAGAGAAGAAGAAAAATATTGAAACTGCTTAAACTAATTAGAATCTCCTCCGTATCTTACACAGCAGTTTAGATTATAAGGCAAGGGTAGGGGGCAATTCTTCAATTTGAAGGGGAAAAAAATAAAACATCTTTCGAAGGTGACCGTCGGCTCGGATCATTAGCAAAATCTACATTAAGCTTTCGGCCGTCCTATCAAAACTTTTTTCAAATGCTTTTATGCACCCCGACACCTTCCATAGTTTCTTAATCTGGCCGACTAGGGTGGGAGAGAGACATTAAACCTAGTGAAAAACGAGAGAAATGCATTGCACGAACTTAGTAATGATACCGACCAGAGATGTCCGATGTATCGACTCGATCGAAATCGATGTCGATGCATGCATGCTAAGTTCGCGAGATTGCTTAATGTAAATCGACAGCGAGCGTCCCCATCATCGACCGACCGACCAGTGGCGCGACGCCATTTGGGGACACGATTCTCCATCGCAGCTACAAAAAGGAAAGGAGGCATGAAAAAGCAAAGGCAAAGGCAAAGGCAAAGGCAAGCTCTCCACCATGATGACGAGCTAACGACCGCATGTAAACCGACATGAACGGTCGAAACACCAGATCCTCCCTCCTCCTCTCTCTCCTGCCCTCGATCTCGACCGCGATTTTCTCTCTCTCGAAAGCCAAGATTTTCGTGGAGGGTTCGAGTGGAAGTTAGAGAAAAAAGGGGCAGGAGAGAGAAGGTGGGAAAGGTGGGATTTTTTTCTTCTTCTTTTTTTTAGGTGGTTTTCATGAATGAGAACGGAGACGGGGGGGTCTGTTTGGTGCGCTCATCGTGACCGGAAGCGGAAGCGGTTGTTTCCATGGCGGCGAGGGACCGTCGGAGATGGGGCAGCGGCGGGGGGTTCGGCGGCGGCGGCGGCGGCGGCGGGGACGGCGTCTCGGTGTCGTGGAGCAGGTTCTTCTGGTGCACCATCTTCGCCGTCCTCTCCTGCGTTCTCTTCACTGTCTTCACCTTCTCCACCCTCCGCTTCTCCGTCGGAGGTTAGTTATCAACTCTCTCTCTCTCTCTCTCTCTTCCGTCTCGTCCTTCCTCAAAATTCGTCACTTCTCTCCAGAATCGACAATTATCACCGGCGTGGGGCGAAAATTTAAGAACTTGCATTACGAGCTCCGATTGATTGGTGATTAACTTCGCCGATTGTGACTTTGTTTGGCGTGGGATTTCTTACGCTCGAATGAATTCCACGAGATGCTCTGTTTTCGAGTGTGAATTTCGCGGTTCAATTCCAGTTATCTGGTTTCTTCTTCGTTCTATTTCTTGTAATCGTCGACTACGATAACGAGCTCAAAAATCAAATTTTGACGATTCCGTTTCCCCACTGCTTGCGCGGATTTTGCGTAACCAGAAAGCTCTTCTGCAAAATCGAGGGCTTTGCGCGATTTTCTGTTGCGGATAACCTTCTAATTTGAATAATTCGCCGGAATCGATTCTCGCGGTGCTTTAAAAAAATCTATCTTTTACACAATTGAAAGTTTTATGTGTTGATTTCGTCGTCGTTGATATCTGTGCAGAAACTTTTGAACCGGTGGTCGTCCCCTCATGGCGGAATCCGGTGATGAGAGCCGTCTCCGGCGACTCCGAGGCCGCTCCGTCGGTCACTATAAGGGAAACGGTCATATTCCCCGACCAGGCCGTGATTTTCCTCGATTATCCTCCGTCGTCCCGGTTATTTACGAAGGAGGACATCCACTGCGTCTACGTAGAGGTCGCCGACTCGACCAAGCTGCGGCTCAGGCAGCCGCCGGCTGGAGTGGACGGCCGGGACTCTGGCGAGCAGATCGTGCGGTGCCCACTCGCCGAGAACGGGTCCTTGGTCTCTCTTGCGTTCGAGTCGAAGGAGCACGTCCCGCCGGGGCCGAGCCATAGGTGGGACTCGCTGGTGTACGAGGCCATGATCGACCGCGACAACACCACGGTCGTCTTCGTGAAGGGCCTCAATCTCCGGCCCGAGAGGGTCTCCGACGCATCGAGGTTCGAGTGCGTCTTCGGCTGGGATTTCGGGAAGCCGAGGTTCTTGTTGCGAACCGAGGTCAAGTCGATCGCGCAGGAGATCGTGCGGTGTAAGACTCCCCTTAGTGTCTTGAGTAGTCCGCAGAGGAATGGCGCTGCCGTCAAGGTCTCGGTCAGGGTAAAGGGCGGCCGGACGATGCGGTCCATAGCCCGGCCGGGCTGTCGGGCTGCGCTTAAGCCAACCGCTAGGAAGCTTCATAACATGTGCATTTGCACGATGGTGAGGAACCAGGCCCGGTTCATCAGGGAATGGGTCATGTACCACGCCCGGATCGGGGTGCGGCGCTGGTTCATCTATGACAACAACAGTGAGGATGACATGGACGACGTGATCGAGTCCCTTGCCGGCTCCGATTACAACATCTCGAGGCACTTGTGGCCGTGGATCAAGACGCAGGAAGCCGGGTTCGCCCATTGCGCGATGCGGGCACGGGACGCGTGCGAGTGGGTCGGGTTCATCGATGTGGATGAGTTCTTTCACTTGCCGACAGGTCTGTTCCTGGACGACATCCTGAGGAACAAGTCGAGGCCAAGGAACGTGGCCGAACTGAGGGTCTCGTGCCACAGTTTCGGCCCGTCGGGGCTCAAGCACGCTCCAAGGCAAGGGGTCATGGCGGGGTACACCTGCAGGCTGGCGGCCCCGGAGCGGCACAAGAGCATAGTCCGGCCCGAGGCGCTGAACTCCACGCTCATCAACGTGGTACACCATTTCCACCTGAGGGGCGGGTTCGACTTCGCGAACATGGACCGAGGGGCGATGGTGATCAACCACTACAAGTACCAGGTCTGGGAGGTGTTCAAGGAGAAGTTCTACCGGAGGGTGGCCACCTACGTCGCAGACTGGAAGGAGGAGCAGAACGTCGGGTCCAAGGACCGGGCCCCAGGCCTTGGGACCAAGGCCGTGGAGCCCCCGGACTGGTCGAGCCGGTTCTGCGAGGTCGAGGACACGGGCCTCAGGGACCGGGTGCTGCACAGCTTCGCCGACCCGCGGACGCAGCTCTTGCCGTGGCAGGAGGAGGTGGGATGAGCGGGCGGGGTTGAGACACTGAATTTTTTTTGGGTTTTCTTTTCGGGTTCTCTTTCTCAATTTTTGGTGGGTTGGTGCATTTTTTGACGTTGTAAAGTACCTCCTTCTAGAGATGGTCTTCGATTAGATTTGTAGATATTGAGCAATAAAATTCAGCGACACCGGTGGTTACATTTTGGTGGGCGTGCTCTAGTTTTACCTCAATTTTATACATGTGATTTTTATGAAGAATTCCATATCTTAAAAAAATATATGTTAGGACCATTCTTTTTTTTTTTTTTTTTTTGGTTCAAATGTTAGGATCATTCACTCAAATTTTTGGCTGGTACGACTAGTATTTATGTATTGTAATGAGGTATTCATGAAATATCAAATACTTTTAATTTTTGGAAAAAGGTTAATATTACAAAGAATCTCAAATTAGTATACCCGTCTATAAATTTATTTCAAACTAATCTTTTAACCACCAAAAACCTCAAACTAGCATATTTATGATAAATTTACTGTTTATTAGTTTACATTAAATTAAATTAATATTATGAGAAATCACTAATTGTTATACAATAATACCTTAAATTAAGATATCTTTTAATTGTCACATATTATTCAATCAAATAATTTGACAAATGATAAATTTATTATAAGTATATCAGTTTAAAAAATTTCGTGGTATTAACTCTTTCGGTTAATATCTTGAAAAACCCTAAACTAGTACTCTTATGACAAATTTATCTCAAACTATTTTTTTGACAACCAAAAACCCCAAACTGGTATACCTTTGACAAATTTATCCCAAACTAAGACACTTGTGACAAATTTACCCTATATGAGTTTTCTTTAAATTTTATTCTCAAATTATTAAATTAAATGACACGTGATGATTAACCAAAGATATCTTAATTTAGGATTTTACGCCCGATTTTGCCACATTTTATAATTTTTATGATTTTTTGTGGTATTAATTCAATTTAGCAAATGGTATATTTGTCACAAATTTACCAATTTAGGGTTTTTTTTGAATAAATTAGTTTGGGGTAAATTTATTATAAATATACTCAGTTTAGGGTTTTTTATAATCAATCGCAGTAAATTTGTCATAAATTTATCGTTTTGGGTTTTTCATGATCAAAAAATAATTTGGGGTTTTTTTTTTTGTGACCCAAGGGAATCTTCCAACGCGTCATGGGAGAGTAAACCCTGGAAATGCCCCCCCACCGCCGACCCCCAAGCACAGGTAAGACGCTATCGTTGAAGATCGTCACTTATGTCAACCCTTCCCCGTGCATCGCCTAACCAACGCTTCACGCGCGGCCACAGATAATTCAGGTTTTTCGCCAGATTAACCTTAACTCTTTTGGAAACTGCTGCATATTAGCATTTCAAGTTGATTGATTTTTTTTATTTTAACGATTTTCTTGAACTAAGATAGAACTATGACTTTTGTTTTGAGGAAAGTTTTCTCGTAATCTCTCCCCCGCATTCACAGTTGTACACCATCCCCGAGATTATAGCCGTTAGAGGAAACCATTTTTTAAATATGACATCCGACCGTTGGAGTCTTGGCAGAGACACTTTGCGACCAAATAATCAAAACAACGAGATCGCCTTCCCATCTCCATTTCGTCCTCTTGCTCCATCTTGAAGCGAATCAATTCTACAAAGTAGGAGAAACCCTCGCAAGAAATGGTGATGGAGGAAACAAAGCAAAGCCCCAAGGACCCGAAGAACCCGCGGGCACATCCAAATCAGTCGCAAAATGGCGCAAAGGAGGAAACTTTGTTCAGCCCCAGGCTCAAGTCGGCGGCCGCCATGGCCGGTTGGGACGAGGAGACGCTCATGATAGCGAGCCTCATTGTCGACGACACGCCAGTTCGTGAGTTCAAGCAAAAGAAGCGGTCGGATCTGAATTTCAAGACTCCCCCTTCAAATTCGAGGAGGTACTGAACGATCGTTTGATATTCCTTTTCTTTGGCTTTTGATTCCTTTTTTTTCTTTTTAAATCGATCCAGAGAGACAGATCCTTAGATTGATGATCTTTATGTATGTTTCAGGAAACGAAGGGATCAGAGGAAGAGTCCTGCTCCATTGCCCTCGACCATTCTTGATCTAGATGATGAAGAAACTAAAGCTACCGGTATCTTATCACGGTCAAATTTGTCGTGTTGATTGATTGGAAAGACTGAAATTTTCCATTTTGCTTTTTGAATCTTATGGAAAATTATTTTTTGAATCGAGCTTATTGACAGAGAGGAAGGAGAATGAAACCTTAGCGAAAGAAGCGGCAAAGAACGAAGAGAAAGGCGAAATACCCGAGCCAGGATCGTGTGACCCGAGTCCAGCCATTCCATGCTTGGACCGACTCAGGGAAGAACTTTCATGTGCAGTAAGTAACCCAACTCTTTCTTTCTCGTGTTTTCTGCGGAAATCAAGTTACTCTTTGCTTAATTCCTGCAAGTCGAAATTCTGGAATTGTTTGTCTTAATCGGGTGGTTCTTGATTTTGCAGATCTGTCTGGAAGTTTGCTTTGAACCCAGCACCACATCTTGTGGTCATAGGTAAACAAAGCAACAGCCTTCGACCACTCGCTTAGAATGCTTGCTCACAATGCTTGTGTCTTCAGCTTGATTTTTGGTGGATGAACAGATGCTTAAGTGAATGCTTCATATTTTTCTGTAGTTTTTGCAAGAAATGTCTGCGATCCGCTGCAGACAAATGCGGGAAGCGATGCCCAAAGTGCAGGCAGATAATCAGGTAATGAAGCCACATCTCCAAAGAGACTATTTGGCTAGATTTAATCAACATGACAATCTTAATGCTGACCTGCTTTTCGTATTACTCATGGGGACTGAAATGGAACTAAAACCACCCAAGTTAAAAACCCAACGAGTGGCTGATATTGCTCAACTATTGATTTGGACGGTTTGTCACTCTTACACATTGTGTCTGAATTTGCAGCAACGGAAGATCCTGCACTGTGAACACAGTCCTGTGGAACACAATACAGCTTCTGTTCCCGAAGGAGATCGAAACAAGGAAGGCCACCACCAAAACCAGTAAAGCAGAAACTCGAGAACCTGAATCTCAGAAACCAGAAAGAAGAGAGAGTCACAACCATTCGGGCAGGAGTCTTCGACCATCAGTTGCATCAAGCAGAGACGCGTATCCAAGGAGGAGAAGAGGATTGCCGAGCCAGGATGAGGATGCCGCATTTGCTCTGAGGTTGCAGAGAGAAGAGTTCATGGAGGCTTTTCAGGGAATTAATGAGAGTTCCAGGACTTCAATGTCCTCGGCCAGAGCAAACTTAAGAGCCATGGCTTCCAGAGCCAGCAACATTAGGATTAGAAGCCAGCAAATCTAGCGCTGGCTTTTCTTATGGTTCAAGATTTAGTGGTAGGCTTTTCTAATTTTTTCATGAGGTTTATGGCAAGGATCATTTGTAATGGAGCGTAAGATCATTAATTCTCCATCGACTAGATAAAAAGTTGTTCTGATTCTTTCTCATTCAAGAGGGTGGAAAAACTTTTTCGGATTCACCAACCTCTAGCATCATATTATTTATATCACGACTTAACCAGTAAGGACCACCAAGAAAAGCCAAATGCAAGAGGAGCGGTAGTTGTAGGACAGTTTTAGCGGGAAAGACTATCCCTGAATTTAGCAGGAAATAGGAAAGTCTTTTTTTTCTTGGTCGAAAGGAAATAAGAAGTTTACCAAGTTATAAAGACAATGGAAATGTTGCTATGAAATGCCACCGCCAACCCACTTTATGGTACCTAGGTAAAATGACGATTTTTCATGGTCTCCACAAAATGAGTTTTAATTAAGAGGGACAATAAAGAGGCAGAATGTCCTTTTGCCAGGGTAAGTGCAGCCTAACCCCAGATAGACAAGAAAACAGGATCCGTATGCCTAACAGATGTGGTGCCAGCAACGATTTAGAACCAAAATATTGAGCATCTCAAATTTGACAATAGATCGAACTCAGATTTCACCACTTTCCTTGACTAGTTAAGATAAATCTCTCACGCTGAAATGCCAGCAGATGAAGAGAGTTGATGGAAAGAAATCGTACAAGGTACTTCATTGTACCAACTGAATTAATTGAAGCATTGTACATCTTAATTCACAGGAAAAAAAAAGTTGCCGAAGACAATGTTCTGATCAGACATATTAGCTATATATCAGGAGCATATGCATCTCACGCCCAAATCTATCCTAATCTCTCATTACATATTTCTCACAAATAAACCCGATATGGGTTAGGTATTAAAATCGATGAGCTGTCATCCCAACTGCTGTGTCAAAATTCAGAGGTGGTGGCAGCAAGAACTTGCTATTTCAGCCATCTCGAGCAAGACTGCCAAGAGTCCAGTTACAAGTCATTCCAGTTGTATCTCCTGCCTAGTATGAAAACTCGTGTCCCCTGAATGAGATGTACTTCTTGACCCAAATAGCAATGTCTTCTGCACACGCCTGAGCCTGGGGGCCTTGATAAGCATATCAAGTGTCGCAAATTCATGAACTGCATCCTTATAGTCATAGACAGGAGCATCGACGTTCACCTTCCGAAGTTCCTCCGAGTAAGCAATGGCTCTATCTCTCATCCAGTCATGTTCTGCCACCACTGTGAGTGTTGGAGGCATGAGCTTTAAGGGTGGTCCTCTGCCAGGGATGAGTGGGTTTGCAGCTGGATGGTCCAGGCTGAACTCTTCTTCGGGTAAGAAGAGTTTCCAGGCAAGTAGGCACGTATCTTTGTCGTAGAAATACGAATTTGCTAGCTTTATCTCGGAATGCGTAGGGACACTTCCCATGAAAAATGGATACAAGAGAACCTGAGCAACAACCTTAATAGGATCCAATAATCTACCTGCCTCTACAGCTTTCCGTGCCACATAGTCCGCAATGTTCGCACCACAACTCACGCCCAGGAGAACACATCTGTTTCAATGATGAAAAAAAAGATTTAGAGTTCTTGATGCACGAACAAAAACATGCTCCGAAGGAGGGTTCGCCTCACTTGCAAATAGGGACAAACTATAACAAAAATTATAAAATATGTACACCTCATAAAAATGTCCAAATCATAATTATGTAAAAGCCACCAGCTCTGAAGTTTACCTACAACTATAGAATGGGCAATGCAACGGCCTATTAAGTGTTACAATTGGTCACCTACAACGCATTGAAAGTCATCATAAGCCATCCACAGGCAAAAGCCATATCTCATAAAAATAGGACATCCCCCATGTAAAATCCAACATTTGTTGTTGCAAATGCTTTAATTCAACGTGAGAAAACAGCAGAAAGATTGGATCAATGTAATCTATTGGGATGAGGGAAATCAAAGACGACACACACACACACACATATATTTGTGTGTGTGTGTGTGTGTGTGTGTCTACATAACCATATAGCAAGCCATGCAAAAGGGAAAAACTCAGCTGGACCCAATCATGCCTTATGCTGCTTACTTCAAAAATAGGCATAACTGTACACAACGCAGCGCGGCTGAATTCATTCTAGAAGGTTTTGTTAAGTTAGCAAGAGCTATGGTATGTGTACTTGATAGGATGAGCAAGAGATTCCATTCTAATGGCATTAAAGGGTGCCAACTGCTGATCCATTCTGCGAGTTGGACATTTTGAAGCATTCCACTGCAAATATTGTCATTGCAAATAGAATGGGGGAATATAAGAAATACAAGGCAGCAAAACTACGAAAGGAATCTGCTTCTCTTAAAATACAAAGTGAAGCAGCAAATATATGCTGCATTGTTTGTGTGCGTGTGGATGCTTCAGCTTGGTGTAATAAGACCAAGTTGCTAGCAGTGCAAGATTCTATTAGCAACATTATGAAAAGTGCCAAAAGGGGAAAAACCACTTCAAACCTCCCTATATCTTCAAATGCATCTCATGACTATTAACAGACTAAGATAGTTCATCAAGATCCAATAAAGTAAAATCTACTCATCCATATCCAACATTTCTATGGTCATACTCAATGAACCATATGCTAACTTGCATTCTCCAACAGATCCAAATTCTAAGAAATACATCAAAGACATCATTAACTAGAAAGTAGTGTTGCAGAGAAGCAGAAAGAAAGGTTTTGCTACAGTGCCCAGGCACTGTAACGGGATTTTCCCATTCAAGTTTGGCCTTAACACCAGTAAAGCAGATCTTGAGATATTAAACAACCAAAGATTCACGGAGACAACAGGAATTCAGATATCTGCCAAAGGATATCAGAACCTGGCAGTTTGGCCCATAAATCAGATAAGAGAACTTTTTATAGCTGCTCCAAGCTTGCAAACTTCAAGCAAAAATAAGGGCAAAATGGTAACTAAACCTCCTAGTAGTGCAACAGACACTAAAGGCTAATCTCACGGATTCAGAAAAGAATGCACCAATATCACCTTTCCAACAAGCAATTGAATTCCCCTTTGCAATTCACTAGCTTAAGAATGAAGTTTTGCATAAGGGGAGGCTCATGGGGGTTTCAGCTTGCCATTGCCACCTCACCAATCAACAACCATCAAGATGCCTTTGTACATCTATAAATCTATTCAATTATCTAAAACAGCAGCTCTAGGCAACGTGACTTGCAATTGAAATTCGTAATATAAATAGGAAATTCCCTCTAATCAAGCAAATTGGAGCCAGATATAAGGTTATTTTCTGTCCTTGCACAAAGGTAGCAAATACGAAGCTAGTGAGGCCTATTTCCGTAAACACTTTGGCTATAGAAAATGGAGTCTTCAGATTTAAGTGTAAAATAATAAGTCCTTCCCCGATCTACAGTATTCCATGTTCACACTGGTAACTAGGAATCACTCCAGGTAAGAAGCTTGAGTCAGTTTTTTTTAAATTAGTTCATTCCAAAAATGAGTCATAATCACAATATCAAATCTACAAAATTCCTCAAGAGAACATGACATATATGCTTTTGGCATAGCAACGGAATTATGGTACTGGCTTTCTTTCTCAATATCATCTGCATCCTACTTCCTCACTGCATCACCAAACTTTCAAATTCTCTTTTTCTTTGCATTCACCAATTACTGAAAAATAAAGCCCATGAAATTCATCAAATCAGATCCCTATGTATATGCAAAAGAAGCAGTACAATAATAACATCGAGATGGATAAAAAACATATCATGCTGTCTAGATAACTGATACACAGACTCCAATTCACAAACTGAAAAATCATTCAAAGGAAGAAGATCAGAAGAGGATCAAAAACGTAACCTGGAGAGATCTCCATGAGCTGCCAACCAGGGCTCAACCATCTGTGCCCCAAAAGTATCAACAATATTCCTGTGAAGGTCAGATTTCTTAGACTCGGTGGTAACTCCACGTGTACTACCCATGGATTTACTACATTCTGCCAAATTTGCCTGCTTTGCCAACCAATTCAATACCTTCATCCCATCCTCAAATGCAGCTGGGTACTTATTTTCTGGCGCAAGCCGATACCCGACCGCGACAACAATCACATCACACAACTTCACCATCCTCCGACAGAAGACATCATTCACCACCGAATCATTCGAACCGCTCACCCAACCTCCACCATGAAACTGCAACATCACTGGTAATTTCCTCGCGTTTCCCATCAAGGGCGAATACCCTCGGTATGGCAAACCACCGCCATCAGACGATCTCAAACTCAAGCTCTCCGCATCGTTGCCAAACCCTCTAAAATGATTACCATTCAGCTTGGCATTGTGCGGGTGTGTCGCGGAGGATCCGAAGCTATTGCGCCGCCCGAGGCTCAATTGCGAGCTCTCCTCAAGACTGGGGGGCTTCCCGGGATCATCTCTCGCCACGGCGGTCGGGGTGCCGTAGCTGTGGCGGCGGGAAGGTTGATTACCCTGCGAATTGCCGTTGAGATCGGCGGCCCTGGACGGGATCCGAGCCCTAGGCCGGGGTTGGGGTTGGGACTTGGGGTCGGGCTCGGGCGGGGAGAGGGCGGATTCGGGGAGGAAGATGCGGACGGAGAGGGAGGTGAAGGGGTCGATGTGGATGTCCTTGGTGGCGACGCCGTCGGCGAAGGAGGGGTTCACGGCGGCGACGGACTCCTCGGGGCGGGAGGTGACGCCGAACGGGTCGGAATCGTCGGGTTGGGACTGAATCCGGTTCTGCAGCCGGTGCTTCAGGAGCAGCTTGAAGAAGACGCTGTAGAGCTTCACAGTCACACTCGGCATCTCCCACCACCTCCTTCCAATCTCTCTCTCTCTCTCTCTCTCTCTCTCTCTCTTCCCGCCCTGAATCTCTCTGAAACAGGGACGGATTGGCAGGGAACGAGGATGCGGCGGCGCGATCGATTCGTGGGTCGTGGAGTTCTCGGCGGTTCGTGCGCTCGCGACCGATCAAAAATCACATTTTGATGCGGATTCCGAGCTGCGGAGCGAAGAAGAAGCGAGCCCAGATTAGGGTTCCTCGACGGCACTTGCGGGATCGATCGAATCTGAGGAATGCTGCAACGGCATGAGAGTCTGCAACGAGGGAGAGGGAGAGAGATTCAGATGGCGAGATGGAGAGGTTGGAGGTGATGAAGATGGTGATGATGATGATGGCGGTGATGATGCGTTGCATCGCATGGCGACATAACATGAAGGTGAATGAAACTTGAAGATGGGGATTTTTTTTTTCTTTTTTTTTTGGGGTGGTGACTGGTGAGGGGCCTTTATCTCTTTTTCAAATTTACGCTTTTTATCGAATTAATTTAATTATTGGGGCTATTGTGGGATTCCAATCTGTGCCAGGTACGAGTGATGAGAAGAAGGCAAGGATCTGGTGAATTAGGTTTTTGGTATTGCCATTTTCTAATTTTAAGTTTAAAATTAGTTAATTAGAGTTATATCAATTTAGAAAGAGAAAAAATTTGAAGGAGATCTATAATACTCGCGATGTGATATTCAGTCGAATAATGAAATTTGTTTCAATCTAGTTAAAAAACATAAAATGATGTCGAGGGCATTATGGTAACGCTCTATTTAAATATCCATATTTTTAAGAATGAATTGGATCTTGATAACTCGGTACTAAATATGGATACTTTTAAAGTACTTGTTGAGCAGGTGTTCTGACCACACGAAATTATTTTATTAAGGGTAGTGAGTATTTTCTTCTTTTTTTTTTTTTTTTGGTCGGTAGGTTAGTGAGTATATTTGGTGATTAACTCTCTTTATGACAAGGCTTGCTGAGTTGGAATATGTAATATAATAAAGGCTACGCACGCAAATCTAGATTTTGGTAATTGGGCATCAACCCATCCTGTGTCCCATTTAGTGTTTGAAGCAAATGAAACTTTATTAAAATTATTCGTCCTAGGATTTTACACACGGCATGACATGATTGGATGGCACATCTTATTATACAACTCATATCACAAATTGCACGAGCATATACAAACAAGATTTTGATTCTCCTATAATTTGGTTCATTCAATAGATCCATTGACCATACTGCATGCTGCTCGAATTTATCGAAATCTTAATTGAAATCGAAATGATCCACATATGTCACGGGATAACTATGACGAGATGACGCGACACACTTGCCAATAGGGCCATGGGTGACCGATAAATTACTAATTTAAGCTAAATTAACTATGGTGGTCATCTATTATGTAGCCACGCTATAGTTTTCTATGTATAGCTTTAGGTTTTATATTTGGTTTTTTTCCCCTTTCTAGTGACATCACGTCTCGGACATGCAATATCGATAGAAGCAACACGGCAATAGGCTTTATATAAAAATGGAAATGAGTAGGCTAGATTTGTCAAACTATATGAATCAAGACAAGACAAGACAAGACAAGACCAAGTATGCGATTACGAAACATGTTGAACGGTTCACTCTTTCACCTACCCCAACTCAGTTTCAAACAAGAAAGGCAAAAATAACATGAACATCAAACATAACAAAACGCTCAAACGTGCCTGTCTTAATCCTTTCTTCGGTTAACCCAGGCGGTATGAACATGACAGTGCGCGTCGCAAGAGAAAAGATTGTCATATCCAGCACAGGATGGATCAACAGCTCAAATACAGAGACATTCTATCTGTAGAGTACACAAGCAGAAAAGGCAGCAAAAAGATGAGTAACTAGCACGGGCAATCGCGTCCCTTGGGGCGCAGAGTTTAATGTGAAGTTAAGTAAGATTAACACCTTTCCTGAAAATTACTTTAAAGATTTCTTGACTGATAAGTACCTGAAAGGATTTAATCTGCTTAACAATTCAACACTTGATATACAGATTTATTTGCAAGGAAAGGAACTCAGTTTCATCAATCGCATGTCGCTGAGTCTCACTGAACGCTAAACATTTGGCAAAGCATAACCAAGCAGAGATATAGCTATGACTTGTGCACAAATGCATACCACCGGATAAGCAAGTGCACCTCTTTGCCTACCGTGTCCGTACTGCAACTAGCCCAAAGCTTGATCACCAAGAGTGAAATCAATCAGACGTTTCTCACAATGTAGAAAAGTGTAATGTCACCAAAATAATAACCAAGCTTCTTCATACATAAACATGGGAGCAACCAACAATCCCATCTCGAACTCAACAACTTTAGGGTGGCATAAAATTGAGCGGAGAGCGACCAATCTCCAATGAACCAAATTTAACAACATACAAACAATCATCTCCGACGCGCTATCTATCGTCATCTTTAATAACAGCTTTAAGAGAGGAAAAGAAGCAAGCTTACCAATACTATTAACGGAGCACCACACAAACATGTGAGCCCATTTGTCTTGGCCACCCAATCTGCTATGTACAGCAACTGCATACAAAGCTCAAAATGAGGCATTTTGCGCACCTCATTTGACGGCCATAAGTGACCGCCAAAATCGCATGAAGAGGAGGACCGTGAGCTGCTGAATCCATGCATCTAGCAACAGTGTGGGAGTATTCCACGTGTTAAGCTGCAGGGACCAAACAGAGGGGGCTCGCACAAGGATCAGAAGTAGCTTGCATCGGAAACTTCGAAAAGATCATGGACCATCCTAGCCAGAAGGTGCATGTGCTAATCTGCAGGGCACAAGCACAGGTTCATTACTGGCAGCTTTCATTGCAGCGATTTCTTCTAGTCGCTTCCATGTGGCTTCGCGCTGCAACTTGACATCCTTTTCTTGCGCCTCATCTTCCTGGAATTTGGCCAGACACTCCTCAAAGAGCTCTGGGTCAACGTCAGAGTAGATCTTGCGCACATTCAGAGTCAAGCTCTGAACTGCTTGATTCCAGTGGCTTCTAGCATTCCTTTCCAGGGCAGGGAAGATAATTGGCAGTATCACTTTGCGATTTTGCTTGATTAGATTCTCAATGTGATCGTTGTTCCATAAGAAAAGAGCCCTCTCTGCAACCTGTAAAGGAGAAATGGTCAGGTACGGAATGCTCACATTGTCAAACCTCAACAATATTGACATTGCCAAGACGAACCTGGAACACCAAATTTTCACTACCTACCATGACCAATTCGAGACATCATCCAATAATAGAACAATTTTTTAACAAATAAGATTGAGCTGAACAACTGCAGATATAAACAAAACAAATCTGACATTCATATGTACCTAGGGAACTTTGATCCCTTTCAATGCTCAGAAAGACATTCTGTTTTTTGGCCAAATAAGATATCATTGTGCCAAATTCAGCATTTTTATCAAATTCCTATTATGGTTATTCCTCCTCTATTTTGAAGTTTGAAAAGATATCAAACTAAAGGGAGGAGAACAAAATGACCTCAGATACACCACAAGATTGTTGTTCTCTCAATGGTGAAGATGAACTGTCGGGACAAGAGTACCAAAATTGCTCTAAATAATCCCAATGTTTCAATGACTGCATTTCTAAATGCACGATAGGTAGTCCGTCTCATGCTTTCAGAATGGGACAAAAACATCATCATCTGCTCAAGATAACCAGCGACCATCATCGAATACTAAAAGAAAGGAATTTTCATATTTCATCAGACCAATCAACTGGACCAGAATTTCAAGATACTAAATCACATGTTCATTCAAGTTTGGTTCCATAGTGTAGATACCATCCTTATGAAGCTGAACCAATAGCCATGTTGGCATTTCCAGCATTCCTTAAAACACCAATTGATCCGAAATCACCAGTGCTATTTTTCACCCACAAGCAAAGACAGAAATCTTTACCAAGGGAGATATGGGATATTCAGCCAATAACAGTCAACAGACCACAAACAAGAATGCTTAATTTATCTACCACGTGTTTTGAATATTTTCTTGCTGGAATGCACATATGCTAGCAATTCAGTGTGAAAATATGCTTTTGTTTCAAAATTTAAACTCATTCATTTGTTGTTACCACGTGTCATGAATACCCACAATTGTGCATTATGTTAAGCAGTTACTAAAGAACCAGAAAAATTAAGCATACAAATGTCAAGATGAAAAGCCTACAATCTTTTTTAAATTTATTTATTTTTATTTACTGCATAATACACTCTGCTACCACTGGGCTCAAGGACCCATTCACTCTTCCTTCATGCACCCTAACTAAAAAAGAAGCCCTTCCCACACAGAAAATAATGTAATAAGAAGAATGAATAACTGATTAAATGCGAGCGTTGTCAGCATTCCATATAGGTTAAAATTACCAAGACCGAACGTGAAAGATTGGTTGACACTATCAAGGGCAGAGAAGCCAAGGGACCTTTCTACCCTATTATGATTTAGCTATGTACCATACAGAAGATATGTCATTGGCCATGTTTACATCAGATATTTTCTATTAGAAATGGGATGGGACACAAGCTCTCTCGCGCGCGCGGGCATGCCCCCATGCACTCACTCCAGAGATTGTAGTACCAGAAGTGATCCCTCAAGGGCTATCAGTTGGAGATTCACAGAAGCATATTAAGAGCCAATTCCTTAAATTGCAGCACTAGTTGCTTTGTAGGTGTTATGGAGCAGTCAGTCATACTGGATGCCTAACTGGGGAATCTACGGCCATTCCCAATACGATCCATGACACGTGAGTTTAATAGATTGAATGTAAACACAGCTAGATTCTTAATTTCAAGCATAAAACTTTCATAATTGATGAATTCTAAGAACCATTACAAATAGCCAAGCATTTAATTATGATACGACGACTATGAGTGGGATCATTACTGTTCCTATTCTGATGAGCTACAACATGTTTTGATGACCAACTCAATGCAATCCCTAAAAATTTGAAAGAATGCCATTAATTGATAGGTGTAGGAAGTCAACAAGGTGCTCTTCATTTCATTAATGAGAAAATGAAAAAGGAAACAGAGGACCAAAGGACATAGAGATTTTTTAGTTTGGAATGCAAAAATTGACATCCATAGCTGTTACTTCCAACCAGTCTGTAATACCCACTATGCCCATCATTCAAACCACAAGTGTCAATTTCATTCACCATTCAAATAGCAACTGACAGCAACAACAGTATTTATCACAAGTTCACAACCAAACCAAATTATTGTAAATTTAAATCTTAAGTTAAAACAACTACCCATAGGTATCTACAGCAAACCGAAAATCCAACCTTTTTATTTCTTTTTTTGCTAGCCAACGACCTCAGATATATCATAAATTCTTATAACAGCAACCTGAATACTACTTATTAATGCAATGAGGCGTTTATAGGTAGCTGCTCCCTATTTCCCGCACCAGCTAGAAACCAGTAATTTACATCATGCAGGCATAAAGTACATACCAGACAAAATGTCATTGCAGATTAAAATTTTCAGCAATGACTGCCATAAAAGACTCATTTGTAATCACACCACCAAAATGATAAAAATTATCATTCTGTTTATTTAGTTACCCAAAACCTCTCACTTGGTTTTTGAATTTTTTGGCAGTTGCAGACACTGCATGTTAAAAGACAAAGCCAATGGTATTTACACCATCACTCCAAGAACTCCCCACAGAGAGATATTTACCACAGTTTAAGCAACAATGAGCAACCAAATAGGAACCAAACCAACCTAACATCTTGCTTGGGTTATATTTGATTTCACACAGAATATAGTACAGTTTGGTCTGGAAAAAGACCACATGCACAAATACTCCATATTGTTTTCCAAATTAGGCGATATCCATCCCTATGCCTAATGGGACTATAACAGAAAGGTCCTTCTTCACCCATAAAACAGATCAAATCAACCACCATTTAGACAATCGGCACGGCCTAGAAAAGGATCCATATTGGAACTAAGCAAGCTCAGCAAATTTGACAGTTACATTTCCATCCGAATGCAAAATTATGGTTGTGAAGGGAACTTTAAAGGGAAGGGTACTTTGATTCCATCACAAACTACAATCAACCAAGTATGTAAGCTTAGCGCCCCCCAACACAAACCAAAAAAAACAAAATAAAACTTCAGCAACCCTTGTCTTCTCCAAACACACTTTTTCCAGATGAATCTGATAGATTCAAGAGCCTGACAAGAGCACTTTATTAAGCACTTATGAGAGCCATGACAACCGGATGAAATATTCTTTTAGCATTCTTTTAGAGGACCTATCAGGTAAAAATGTCTATCAACTTCCTCAACCTATAAGATCAACCAGTTGAATAGGAATAACATTGGTACCATCAATGCCTGTAAATATCAGAGACAGCCTCACGCATTATTCTACCACTTTCTCAATCAGTTTAGAATTAGTGCCCACAAGCATAATCACAGGAGGCAATAAAGCACCAAACACATGTGCATAAACCCATAAAGCAAAAGTTCAAGCATCGGTCTAAAAATTTAATTAGGGACAACTGCTGGAACCAAATCCATAGTAGAAGTCTCTTCTGGCAATGTCATACTACAAAAAGCTCAATATGCTCAAGGGGAATCAAGTAGAAGTAAGATACGTATAACACAACACAAGTATAATCCAGATTTCCTTTAGCTAATAGGTCAGTTATTATTATAGTTTGAAAAACAGGGTATACTCCTCAATTCTATAGATTATAATACTTTTTTCCTTTGAGGTGGAAGAAACATTTTATTAATAGCCGGACGCACGCGTGCGCAAAGATGACCAAAAACAAAAGGGCAAACACATAAATACCCTAAAACCAGATTCTTTGCAATAAGATGAAGTTCATCAGAGAGAGTGGGAGAGAGAACCTGAAAATGTGAGCTGCTTAAGCAATGTGCTATCCGACGAAACAAAGGAACCATACAGCGCTGAAATTCTGGGGCTTGAGTTGCTTCTAAAACTTCCCCAGCTCTCCAAGAAACATGACTTCCTTTGAACTATTTGTAATTGGCCAATACTTTAGCAAACCCTTATAACAGTATCGGCAAGCTTGCAATCTTTCTCCACGAATTGTAATGCAGTAGGATAGCTGCTGGTGGTACATCGGAATACATTTTGGTTTGTGAAGTGGAATGAGTGCTCTAACAAGAAAGAGCTTGTGCTCTTCCTTCAGTGGCAGAGCAAACCATTGATAATGCTTCCCAAAATTTCCAGAAGTTCAGCAATTCCATTATGCTTCTCAGTTTCAAATATAAAGCGAAAGAAGATGTTGTTGATAGCTTTCCGGATATATGGTCGGTGCACCATGAATTTCCCATAGATGCGATGAAGTATAGTTTTCAAGTACTCTTTCTCTCGGGTCCTCGGAGTCAAAAAAGATCCAATAGCCTGAGAACAAAAAGTGGTCAACATACCTCTTGGCCAGCTTGGCATCAGTTTCTGGCGATGCCACAAATCTGAGAAGGAATTCATACACAATTTGCAAGTGAGGCCAAGCAGGGTCCATTGAAGGTTCCTCTCTCTTCCAAATCGAAGGCTTCTAGGACTTTGTTCTCACGTGAGGAGAAGTTAATGTCCTGAACAGATTCATTGACACCATCCTTATAGTTTCTTGCATCACGACTTCAGGAAATTTTCCATTTGCAGAAGTAACATAATCAACCAGCTCCACCAAGGTCTGACGCTAATTTCTTTTTCCTTGATATGCTTTGTAGGATCAGTAAAATCAAAAATTCACACAACACAAATTTAACTTTCTGATTAACAAACTTTGCTTCTCCGTTGGGGACATCTTTTAAACTAGGGCAGAGCCTCATATGAAGAAGCTGAAAATGTGCCATTCAGCTTAAAGTTCGAAACCTGAGGGAGCTTACTTCCATAGTTCAACCCCAATCCCGAATTGGAATTAACGCCTGGATGAGAAGATCCGCTCAACTCCCGTGGCTACCCAATCCATCATTGCTTCTGAAACTGTAGAAGTACCATACGAGGACGTAGAGGTTCCCCCACCTTCACGATTATCTGCAGACTTAGATGGCTTCTTTGGCAGCCTATTCAATATCTTATTAATCATAGCTGAAATGACGAAAGAAGCTCTTCCGTGTACTACTGCCAATATAATCCCCACAACTCCTCTGATGATGATCTGAAAAAGGAGACTAATTCTCTTCACCACAGACAATCCACCCCAAAGCTTCAAGTTTTACACATCCAGCTCCACATACAGAGAAAAGCTACTCCAATCCAGATAGGAAAAGTACCTTCTTTATCTAGAAAAGTACTTTAAGCCAGCTTTACCTTGTGTGGAATAGATCACCAAGCCATCCTAGCGACAAAATACTTCACACAACCGACCCAACCCTCGATCGAATCAGCAACCAAAGCCCCTAATTCACTTTTCCCACATCAGAAAATCCAGCAGAGTATTCCCTCTTTTCCTCCAGGACGGCGAGAACACGCCCTCCTCGACTTATCAACACCGACCCATATAGCAAAAAGCACTCCAAATGAGATAACATAACAATTCAGCAAGGTTCAATCAAGAAAAGGAACGAGAGAAAACAACGAATTTTTCCAGCTCGCTTCGCCTTTCGGCCCCCGTACAGCCACCCACTGGCTCGAAAGGGAAAGGCGTGTGTAGACAGAATCCACACCTTTCTCCCTCTCCCTCCCTCCCCTCTCTCTCTCCCCTCCCCTCAGGCGACCCAAGAATCGATGAGCAGCTCAGACGACCCAGCCACAATCGAGACGATAGCAGATCTAACGAAACCCACAACGGAAAGCGACCTACCCAGAATCACAGCATCTAAAGGAAGAGATGGGTCGAAATTCATTCACAATAAGAAAGACAAAAAGATGGGATTTTTTTCCCTCCCCTCCGCATGCTTACAGAGAAAGTCGAGCTCGATATTCCCTTTCCTTTCGAGAGAAAGAGACAAGAGAGAGGAGAGAGAGAAGGAAGGGTATTTACGAACAGCAGTCTCTGGCTGCTGTTTTCGTTCTAACTGCAATTTGCGATTAATTTTTGTTTTATCTCCTTTTCTCGAAAAACTTTTGTTCAGCTTCTTCTCCTTCTTCTTCTTCCTCCTCCTCCGCTCGATCCGAAGGTATTTCAATTTTTTCCAACCCGCGATTTGACGAGATTGCCTCGAGCTGTCCCGAGGAACCACCTCCGCCAACTTCGGGAGGCGATGGAAAGGGGTTAAAAACGGTAAACCGAGCCTGTCTGAATTTCGGGAAGTTTTTTTTTTATGCATCTCACGCGCCACGCCAGCTCGCGCGTGCCGGTGGCGCACCAGCAACTCGAGAGTTCCAATTTCCCGACCCTTGTTTTCGGGTAAATTACAAAAATGACCCCACGTTTGGTTCGACCATCCTATAAAAAAAAAATTGAAATTCAGCTCCATCATAACTTGAAAATTCCTTAGGCTTTTTTTCGCAATCCTAGTCGCTTTAAACCGAAAAAATAGAAAAATTAAGTTCTTTAGAAACGATGAAGCTTGACACCGAACCACCGATGCGAGTGAACTAAGATGTCGTACTAAAATTTTCAATTGAAATTATGATATTAAGCATTTTTTATTTTCTCATTGACTATTATTTTTCATTTCCGAGTATCACGAAGCACGTTCTTTTATAAGTCAATTTTTGGCATGCATTGTGATCAAAAACCACAATTAACTATTAAAATAATGACACTCAAAGTATATTCAAATAAGAGTTCAAAATATTGCTTTTCCAAAGTTGAATTTTGTAATCTTCCCCCATCCTTCAGAAATTAATACAATGTGTGTGTAAAACTCTGAAGTTCAACACATTTTCTTTTCAAAGCCGAGACGTACTTGCGACTTTCAAACCTGCGGCCTCATGCCGTTTTGCGCACTCGGCCTTTTGTCGAGAGGTTTGATGAATCGGTCCGACCAACAAACGACCGCCCCGTAATCGACGGTGTCCTAGGAAATGCCGACGTTCAAACCATGGAAAGACAAAAGGACGATCCCCACCTGCTCCTTGTGTGGCCATATGAAGCTTTGAGCTTTTAAGCTCGTAAATGAAAACCCTACAAGCTTACTCCAAAATAATAATAATAATAAAAAGAATACAGTGAAAATAAAAATGTCTTCTTTTCCCATCAATTTCACAGCTCACTCCCACATTTTTGACTTGGCCGATTTCTATATTATCTCTTTGCCACCAACAAAATTACTTTGGCTCTTGTGATAAAACCCGTGATGCTTTTCAAGAATCGATAATGGGAGGCGTGACTTTCGTTAAATTTTTGGACTGCTAGTCAACCGAGTATGGATAAAACGCTCAGTTCGGGTTTTAATCAATAGAATTCGAAGTAGGTGAAGGGATCCATCATGCGCACTTGTAGTCCAAGGTTGCAAGAGAAGAAAATGTTCCAAAAAATTTATATATATAAAAAAATTAAAAAAAAAAAAAAGGAAAAGAAGAACAAGGCAAAGTCAGAAATGCGTGACTAGCATTACAGTCCCGATGAAAGCAAGCTCCATCCAATCAAAAGAATATAAATAAAGAACCAATGTCAGGTCAAGATAAGACTCAATCAAATACTGGTCTTACCCCAATGTCCCACCTCTCAAATAATCATCTTTACATTGACAAAAGAATAGCCAATATGAGCTTTTGATTATCTTTTCTTTTCTCCTTGCTTGTGGTGAATTTCGATGATGCATCGTACCGAATACATCTCCAATCCGATCAAAAAGAGACATTTTAACACCCGAGATTAAGGGATTTTTTAGAGAAATGCCTCCTTGTGACTTGACCCTAAGGATTAGGCCCATTCCTTTCTTAGCACATAAACAATTTTGAGAGTCAGCAAGCTGTATGGGGAAGAGTATATTATAAGATAAGATTGCAAAATCATGGAGAGATAGTCGTGTCCGCAAAGGGTTCAACTCGGCAACTTTGGCTGGATTGAATTATTTGGCCTGCCAGATAGACCGACTTCGTGACTTTCCTGTCAGCTGACTTCAAACAAAACCACCCAAGAAATGGTCCATTCCGATCCAATGTCAACCAGACTCCATCAGCCAATTTAAGAATAGAAAATAACGAGTAAAGCAATAATTGATACATCTCCACAATATCATGCGATCATTTCCCCGAAAAGACAAAACCAGAAGTCTACAAAGAAGCCCTTGGATTGACTAGGCTAAATATTCAAAGAAAAGGAGTTGTGAAGGATGCCAGTGCATGTAGCTGCTGGGGACCTGCTTCCATACATTAAGTTAACGCAATGAAAGACAACAACTGTGTGTGGACAGATGATGAATACAAATAGCATGAAGTTCGAAGAACTCGTTCCTATCCTATCATGACATGGTCAATAATGAGAATACACATCTGGAGGAAGAGAACATATTTTTTTCCCAAAGCACAACCACACAAAGCCCAAAGATTTTACAGCAGAGTCCTGAATGCTTTGTCAGTAGAATTTTCAGTACTGCCAAAGGCCAAAAACAGCATATCTATTGCTAACCGCCATCCAAATACAAGACTGAAGCTTCTTCGGATTAATATTCCCCAAAGTCCCCATGCATCTCCTGTGTAGTGGTTAAACTCTGCCTAATGGTTATTGCCCTCCAAGCAGAGATGTCGACTTTGTGAGATAGGCAGATCATACAACAAGAAGGAAGCAGGCATTGCACAATACCGTGGCAGTGGAAGAATAACACAATATGGGAGAATTCCAATTGGGATTTAAAGGGAATTAAGCACAGTTACCAACCCATTTCTTAAGGTGTGTTGCAAGGTGGCCAATGCAAGGCTGCAACTTCAATGGTCCATCAAAGCAGCTTCAGTTTCGGATATCGGAGCTGCATGATAAGAAAATATTGTAATTTAAGAAGTCATAATTCATGTTCTCAATGGAGATATGATCCTGTTTTCAGTATCTCCAGTGAAAAAATTTGAAGCTTGACAACATCCTCTCCATTAATCGTCATTGCTAGAGAACCACCAGAACAACAAAGGTCCCTAACAGTTGCATCTAAGAGAAATCACAATTAAATTTTGAAATTATAATAGCATGACAACTTACCAAGCAAGTCCTCATAAGAATCAGCTAACAGAGACGTTTCCATCAGCAAAGGCGGTGAAAAGACCTGATCCTGAGTCCCATCAATGTCATAGAACAACCTTTGTGTAGCCGAAGGAGTGTGCTTAGAAACAGAAGCCGAGAGAAAACTGTTTACTTGATCAAAGTCATTAAGGGATTCCAGATCACTCATAACATCGGGTAATCCATCAAACCTATTACCAATGTTATCATCATTCACAGAAATGCCATTTGAGGAAGTGTCTACGTGAGATCTAAACAACCTATTGCTCCTTGAAGCATCCTTCTTTTCCGGGCCAACATGAGAAAAACCAGTCACGGGAAAAGGCAAAAAGAAATGCTCAGATCCTTCATCAGAATGGCTATCTCGTGACCCTTCTGAATTACAGGATTGAGATGACAGGGCTGCTTCTCGAACAGATCTCTTCAAATTCTGAATGTAAGAATCATCACTATCTGCATAAACTTGAAA